>JAOTOL010000991.1:0-200388 GCA_034440575.1 Imbricaverruca yamaguchii
TTTAGAATAGTACCCAAATCCTTCTCCTGTTGAGTCACTGATAGCACTTGGCCACCCATCAAGTATGGAGCCTTCATATGCTGCTTACCTACATGCATGATTTTGCACTTATCAAAATTAAGTTTCATTTGCCATTCTTCGGACCACTTCACAAGTTCGTCTAAGTCTTTTGCAGCGAGATATGCTCATCCTGACCTGTTATTGCCCTAAAGACCTTCAAATCATCCGCAAATTTCAAAACTTTACTGCTTAGGCCACTTTCAATGTTATTTACAAATATAATGAACAGTAATGGCCCTAGTACTGACCCCTGGGGGACTCCACTAAGAACATTTTGTCATGATGACTTTGTACCATTTAGCATCACTCTTTGCTGTCTATCTGAAAGCCACAACTCTATCCATTTTAAGATGCTACCTGCAATACCATGGGACTGAAGCTGTATCATTAACCGTTTATGGGGTACCTTGTCAAAGGCCTTACTAAAGTCAAGATATGCTACATCAACCTGATTTCCCTGATCAAATTGTTCGGTGGCGAAGTTCAAAAAGTCCAAGAGGTTTGTGAGACACGATCGTCCTTTTCTAAACCCATGTTGAGTATCTTGAATCAGTCTGCTACCTTCCAGATAACTAACTATTCTATCGTTTAATACAACGAAGAATGGCTCTTAGATGCTCCTGGGTTTTAGACATTGCGTGAGACGAAATGTACGACCCTCAATATACCAGGAGGTGCTGGGTTTACTCAACATCAAAAGTAGCGTTAGGGATCATGCTATATTACTCAAAGCATGATGAGTAATATAGCATGATCCCTAACGCTACTTTTGATGTTGAGTAAACCCAGCACCTCCTGGTTTATTGAGGGTCGTACATTTCGTCTCACGCAATAACTATTCTATCCTTGATAATTGATTGGAGTACCTTGCAGACTAGGGATGTGATACTTATTAGCCTATAGTTTTCAACTTTCCCTCTTTCTCCTTTCTTGAAAATAGGAACTAAATTTGCCCTTTTCCAATCGGTTGGAATTTCATTTTGTGAAACTAATCTACAAAATATCATACTAAGTGGAAATGCCAGTTCCTTTTCAGTTTCCCGCAACACCCTAGCATAAATTTCATCAGGTCCTGCTGCCTTGTTTGGCTTTATTTTCCTGATATGATTGTAAACAACATCACTATCAATGAAATCAACATCATTTGTCAGATCCCATGTCACTGAACTATGGTGTACGGTCGGCAGATTGGTCATATCTTCCAATGTAAACACTGATTTGAACTGCTTGCTCAGCTCCTCAACCATCTCACTATCCTCACCCAATGTAGTCCCGTTTACTTCCAGTGGACCAATTGTGCTAGAAACTTTACTCAGCTTGTAGAAACTAAAGAACGTTTTACTGTCCCCATTACAGTTTCTAGCTAAATCCAGTTCTTTTGCTCGCTTTGCTGCTCTGGTTTTTTGCTTCACAGTGTCTCTAGCTTTTCGATACGCCTTTAGAGCCTGACCTACCCTGAACTTACCTTCAACTTGGCCTTGCCTAGCGTGATCTAACCTCGCCTTCGTCGTAGCATGGCATCCAGTCAGGCCTGACCTTCAACACAGCCTGACATTGGTCCGTGGAGGGGAACACCTGGCTGCTAAAATGAACAGCCAGCTGGGAGAGATGCTCTCTGGTGCAGAATTGCATTGAGTAAGGAAGCACAATTATATTAACGGCTCTGTGTTTTTTTCTTCAATGCGGATTGGATAATGGATGAACATCTGTATCTGGTATGCATATGCATACAGATTGGAATTTACCTATGGATGTGGGTCAGACCGAATTTGAAAATGTCACTCCGTGTTACGCTCTACCCAGGCCAAATGTTAAGCAAGCTATAAATGAGAGTTGCAGTCCATCTAAGATACAGAGCTAGTAAGGGACAACAAAAGGCGCTATGAAGTCTCGTCTCTATGTCTGTATATTTCGTTGGCTGGCGTCGATTTTGTTCAGAGGCGAAGTCATGATGTGACATCCACTGGATGAGAAGGTTGATCATTGATGATATGTTTCGAAGGCTTTTCGAAGGCAGTAAAAATCCAATGTTTGTGGAGTTCAGTGACAATTATCAATCGATCGCCACGATAATTGTTCTATTTGTCGAATATTCAACACTTTCGTAAAGCACACAGAACGACATCTAAGTTGATTGAAGCAGCTCAAAAGAGCACCGGGTGTCATGACGAAGATCCGTTTAGTTCACGACTGATTTGTTAATATGTGTATGTCATGGCTAGTGTGAATTATTCACATGTAGTCATATCAGCTTCGCTTCGATTGTGCTTGAACGTTTTTGAGTGGGACCATATTGTTGACAGTGTGCAAATTATGAGCACCTCGTGGGACGATTCGCATTCAGTTTGCCTGCCTTACCGTTATATTTTTATCCATTGATGACAGAGATCAAACTGTTTGGTCCTTGTTGAATGGAGCTGCCACTACCGTAACCATGACTACGCAAAATGAATGGCACCAACATGGGCTCGAATAGGCCACAACGTGGTGCCAATTTAAGCTGCTGTCTGACAAGACAGGCATTCATGAAAGAACGTATTCGGCAGCTGCCCGGCTGTGTGGATTGCATGGCGCCGTACGCTAACAATAGGTAATGACCGCATTCAAGTACGCACTTCGAGCATTCCCAGTAGGGGTGGGGGATAGGGGACCATAATAGGGGACGAGGATAAGGGACCGGGATGTGGGACCGGGATATCGGACCGGGATATGGGACCGGGATAGGGGCCGGGATAGGGAACCGGGATAGGGAACCGGGATAGGGAACCGGGATAGGGAACCGGGATAGGGAACCGGGATAGGGAACCGGTATAGGGAACCTGGATAGGGAACCGGATAGGGAACCGGAATAGGGAACCGGAATAGGGAACCGGAATAGGGAACCGGAATAGGGAACCGGAATAGGGAACCGGAATAGGGAACCGGAATAGGACCGGAATAGGGAACCGGAATAGGGAACCGGAATAGGGAACCGGGATAGGACCCGGATAGGCGGTGGGACGGATGGGAACCGGGATAGGGAACCGGGATAGGGAACCGGGATAGGGAACCGGGATAGGGAACCGGGATAGGGAACCGGGATAGGGAACCGGGATAGGGAACCGGGATAGGGAACCGGGATAGGGAACCGGGATAGGGAACCGGGATAGGGAACCGGGATAGGGAACCGGGATAGGGAACCGGGATAGGGAACCGGGATAGGGAACCGGGATAGGGAACCGGGATAGGGAACCGGGATAGGGAACCGGGATAGGGAACCGGGATAGGGAACCGGGATAGGGAACCGGGATAGGGAACCGGGATAGGGAACCGGGATAGGGAACCGGGATAGGGAACCGGGATAGGGAACCGGGATAGGGAACCGGGATAGGGAACCGGGATAGGGAACCGGGATAGGGAACCGGGATAGGGAACCGGGATAGGGAACCGGGATAGGGAACCGGGATAGGGAACCGGGATAGGGAACCGGGATAGGGAACCGGGATAGGGAACCGGGATAGGGAACCGGGATAGGGAACCGGGATAGGGAACCGGGATAGGGAACCGGGATAGGGAACCGGGATAGGGAACCGGGATAGGGAACCGGGATAGGGAACCGGGATAGGGAACCGGGATAGGGAACCGGGATAGGGAACCGGGATAGGGAACCGGGATAGGGAACCGGGATAGGGGACCGGGAGAGGGGACCGGGATGGGGAACCGGGATAGGGAACCGGGATAGGGAACCGGGATAGGGAACCGGGATAGGGAACCGGGATAGGGAACCGGGATAGGGAACCGGGATAGGGAACCGGGATAGGGAACCGGGATAGGGAACCGGGATAGGGGACCGGGATAGGGGACAGGGATAGGGGACCGGGATTGGGGACCGGGATAGGGGACCGGGATAGGGGACCGGGATAGGGGACCGGGATAGGGGACCGGGATATGGCACCGCAATAGGGGACGGAAATATGGGTTGTTGATAACAGGAGATGGATAGAGGAACAGGGACAGGGGCACGGAGAGAAATGTAGGGATATATATCGGTATATTTTGGCAGGATATCTTCTTTTATGCATTGGCTGTTGAAGAGAAGAGCGCATTTAGCCTTAGCAAGTTTTCTGTCCAGGTTTTCGATTGATCGTATTGTTTTCTTCGTTTCGTTTGCTAGCTGGTAAATTATTTCACCTAGTTACATATACATTTCTATTCGTTTATTGACGTTTCGGATACAAACATTGATCCATTTTCAAATTCACTGCTCTGCACAATGCAAATATACACACACAGGTACACTTAGGAATATAAATTGAGCACAGGTTTCACACGAGCTATTCTCGCAACATCAGCTCAACTTTTGTCAATTCCTGAAGGGCCACTCACATAAACAAGCATATTCTCATCTGACAATTTACAACAACCGTAAAGCACTGGATTCTCGCATCTACATCGAAACGTGTTTGCACCCCCCCCCCTGGTTTTTGGTCATTAATTATTCCAGAGTGACAACGAGACGTGTGTGATGACTTGTTTGTTTATTTCTGTTGTGTGTTCACGTATGTACAATGACTCGAGCACCATGAGACGTGTTCGGTCCTGGCAAGACGTGATGATGGTGGTGTTGTTGGTAAGGTGTTCTCGTGTTAGCGGTGTTTGGTGGCAGTTTGTCATGTGTTCTTTTGGTGCTCCATCTCTGAGGTGCATTGTCAGTCTTCTAGAAAGTGAGTGGTGGCATCAATGTGACTTACTGCACGAAGCCTACAGTCTTCGTATGGGCATGCGAATTTGTAAACTACATTGGTACGTTTTGGTTTTTCTTTGGTGGCCTGAAGATTGTTTTTCATTACAAGATTACGACTTTTCATGTTTTTGTAGTAGATGACGAGTTTTAGCTGGTTTTTGTTGTTGGTGCATGTGATGTTGTTTGTTATAGTGTCCTGCATGACTCTCTCATCCACCTTATAAGCAGAGCTCATGTAATTTCGATAGTAGAGGTGAATAGTGTTTGTTCTGTCTGTATATTTCTGGTTGGTATTCCTGTTCATGTGCTTCTTGATTTCTTCATCAACCTATGTTAGTTATTTGGGCTTTAGGGCGCCGACAGGGTTGATCATTCGCGCATCAGCCTATGTGTGTGTAGCCATTGTTTACTAAAATCTGTTTTAGTCGGTCAAATTCTATATGAAAAAGTTCGTAGGGAGAACAATTACGAATTGCTCTCTTTACAAAGGCACCCAGGACACTGTATCTTTCAGGACACTCACTGTTTGCGTTCATAACTAAGCCAATATTCGATGGTTTCCGGTATACTGAGGTGCAAAACTTTTGATCAGTTGGGCTTACAAGTACATCTAAAAATGTAATCTTCCGATCGATTGGTGTTTCAGATGTGAAAGGTAGCACTGAGTTTTCCTCTAATTTTGAGATGAGTTCGCTGAGGTGGTCACTGTCCCTAACATCAACAAAAACATCATCGATATACCTGCAGTAGATATGAGGCGCAACAGTCGGGTCACATAAAAACATGGTTTTCCAGGTGGCGCATGTAAAAGCTTGCAAAAAGAGGACCTAATGGGAGCCCATAGCGACGCCTTCCTTTTGTCGATACAGTTGCCCACATGGCCCACGGAAGGGAGACTCCATGGTGCACGCACGGAGCAGTGTTGCAAGAATGTTGGGCGACAACTGCAGCGGGGGTAATGTCAGATTAGTGTTGGCATACACTTGCTGAATGATGATCTTCATGGTTGTCTCCATTGGCACGTTGGTGAAAAGACTGTTGACGTCAATGGTTGCGAGCTGTCCACGTGGGGATTTAGCCCTTAAAATATCGATAAACTCATCGACAGAATCAATGCAGTGTTTGGCAGGTGCGTACGGTTTTAATAGACTATTGAGTCTTTTGGTTAGTCTATAAGTTGGGGTTGTGACCTGAGAAATTACAGGCCTCAATGGGTTACCGCTTTTGTGGATCTTCACATTTCCATATGCATATCCGAGAGCGTACTCACCCACGATCTTCGAGAAGTGCACTCCCCCGATTACCGCATTAGCTGATGTTATCGCTCTATTTACTCTTGCCTTTAGACTGTCTGTGGTATCTTTTTTGATGGGCTCAAACTTGGTTACCAACAACACCATCATCATCACGTCTTGCCCGGACTGAACACGTCTCATGGTGCTCGAGTCATTGCACATACGTGAACACACACCAGAAATAAACAAACAAGTCACCACACACGTCACGTTGTCACTCTTGAATAATGCATGACCAAAAACCGGGGGTGGGGGGGGGAGTGTAAACACGTTTCAATGTAGATGCGAGAATCCAGTGCTTTACGGTTGTTGTAAATTGTCGGATGAGAATATGCTTGTTTATGTGAGTGGCCCTTCAGGAATTGATAAAAGGTGAGGTGATGTTGCGAGAATAGCTCGTGTGAAACCTGTGCTCAATTTATATTCTTAAATGTACTTGTGTGTGTATATTTGCATTGTGCAGAGCAGTGAATTTGAAAATGAATCAATGTTTGTATCCGAAACGTCAATAAACGAATAGAACTGTACATGTCACTAGGTGAAATAATTTACCAGCTATCAAACGAAACGAAGAAAACAATAAGATCAATCTAAAACATAGACAGAAAACTTGCTAAGGCTGGATGTGCTCTTCTCTTCAACAGCCAATGCATAAAAGAGGATATATATATATATATATATATATATATATAGATATGTCCTGTCCATAGATCCGGACATTAGATACAACCCTGGTCACTGTTTAAAAGTGTAATGACAATAGCTACCAATTCTATAATTGAAATCCATCGTCCGATCACAACACATCCGGCGAAATAATGTCAGCCAAAGATGCCATTTTTCACAAGTGGCTCAAGACAGCCATCAGCCTGAACAACCTGAAATCGTGCCACTGGACAGTCGTGCCACTGCAATCGTGCCACTGGAAGTCGTGCCACTGCAATCGTGCCACTGGAAGTCGTGCCGCTGCAATCGTGCCACTGGAAGTACTGGTCACACACGCACAGTGGCTGTAGCGAGAACGCCAGAAGGCCGGGCCTGGAGTCAGCTGCCGCCGATATATTTCAGTCCGATGGGCTTCTCGCCCAACGGGGCTGTTATCGCTACTGTGAAATATTGGGACTCGTCAGGAAGCGTTCCGTGTGGCGGTTGACGGGTTCTGCTGAAGCGATGGTCCAGTTAGCGTCACTAGAAGTTCAGTACTTGTCACTGTGGGCAGAGCTCAGTGAGCCCTACACTCCCCACTGTAGGGGTCCAGTGAGCCCTACACTCCCCACTGTAGGCAGGGTTCAGTGAGCCCTACACTCCCCACTGTAGGCAGGGTTCAGTGGGCCCTACATCCCACTGTAGGCGGTGTCTAGTGGGCCCTACACTCCCCACTGTAGGCGGTGTCCAGTGAGCCCTACACTCCCCACTGTAGGCAGGGTCCAGTGAGCCCTACACTCCCCACTGTAGGCTGGGTCCAGCAAGCCCTACACTCCCCACTGTAGGCAGGGTCCAGTGAGCCCTACACTCCCCACTGTAGGCAGGGTCCAGCAAGCCCTACACTCCCCACTGTAGGCAGGGTTCAGTGAGCCCTACATTCCCACTGTAGGGGGTCCAGTGAGCCCTACACTCCACACTGTAGGCGGTGTCCAGTGAGCCCTACACTCCCCACTGTAGGCAGGGTCCAGTGAGCCCTACACTCCCACTGTAGGCAGGGTTCAGTGAGCCCTACACTCCCCACTGTAGGCAGGGTCCAGTAAGCCCTACACTCCCCACTGTAGGCGGTGTCCAGTGAGCCCTACACTCCCCACTGTAGGCAGGGTCCAGTGAGCCCTACACTCCCCACTGTAGGCAGGGTCCAGTGAGCCCTACACTCCCCACTGTAGGCAGGGTCCAGTGAGCCCTACACTCCCCACTGTAGGCAGGGTCCAGTGAGCCCTACACTCCCCACTGTAGGCAGGGTCCAGTGAGCCCTACACTCCCCACTGTAGGCGGGGTCCAGTGAGCCCTACACTCCCCACTGTAGGCAGGGTCCAGTGAGCCCTACACTCCCCACTGTAGGCAGGGTCCAGTGAGCCCTACACTCCCCACTGTAGGCAGGGGTCCAGTGAGCCCTACATTCCCCACTGTAGGCAGGGTCCAGTGAGCCCTACACTCCCCACTGTAGGCGGTGTCCAGTGAGCCCTACACTCCCCACTGTAGGCAGGGTCCAGTGAGCCCTACACTCCCCACTGTAGGCAGGGTCCAGTGAGCCCTACACTCCCCACTGTAGGCAGGGTCCAGTGAGCCCTACACTCCCCACTGTAGGCGGTGTCCAGTGAGCCCTACACTCCCCACTGTAGGCAGGGTCCAGTGAGCCCTACACTCCCCACTGTAGGCAGGGTCCAGTGAGCCCTACACTCCCCACTGTAGGCAGGGTCCAGTGAGCCCTACACTCCCCACTGTAGGCAGGGTCCAGTGAGCCCTACACTCCCCACTGTAGGCAGGGTCCAGTGAGCCCTACACTCCCCACTGTAGGCGGGGTCCAGTGAGCCCTACACTCCCCACTGTAGGCAGGGTCCAGTGAGCCCTACACTCCCCACTGTAGGCAGGGTCCAGTGAGCCCTACACTCCCCACTGTAGGCAGGGTCCAGTGAGCCCTACACTCCCCACTGTAGGCAGGGGTCCAGTGAGCCCTACACTCCCCACTGTAGGCAGGGTCCAGTGAGCCCTACACTCCCCACTGTAGGCAGGGTCCAGTGAGCCCTACACTCCCCACTGTAGGCAGGGTCCAGTGAGCCCTACACTCCCCACTGTAGGCAGGGTCCAGTGAGCCCTACACTCCCCACTGTAGGCAGGGTCCAGTGGCCCTACACTCCCCACTGTAGGCAGGGTCCAGTGAGCCCTACACTCCCCACTGTAGGCAGGGTCCAGTGAGCCCTACACTCCCCACTGTAGGCGGGGTTCAGTGAGCCCTACACTCCCCACTGTAGGCAGGGTCCAGTGAGCCCTACACTCCCCACTGTAGGCAGGGTCCAGTGAGCCCTACACTCCCCACTGTAGGCAGGGTCCAGTGAGCCCTACACTCCCCACTGTAGGCAGGGTCCAGTGAGCCCTACACTCCCCACTGTAGGCAGGGTCCAGTGAGCCCTACACTCCCCACTGTAGGCAGGGTCCAGTGAGCCCTACACTCCCCACTGTAGGCAGGGTCCAGTGAGCCCTACACTCCCCACTGTAGGCAGGGTCCAGTGAGCCCTACACTCCCCCACTGTAGGCAGGGTCCAGTGAGCCCTACACTCCCCACTGTAGGCAGGGGTCCAGTGAGCCCTACACTCCCCACTGTAGGCAGGGTCCAGTGAGCCCTACACTCCCCACTGTAGGCAGGGTCCAGTGAGCCCTACACTCCCCACTGTAGGCGGGGTCCAGTGAGCCCTACACTCCCCACTGTAGGCAGGGTCCAGTGAGCCCTACACTCCCCACTGTAGGCAGGGTCCAGTGAGCCCTACACTCCCCACTGTAGGCAGGGTCCAGTGAGCCCTACACTCCCCACTGTAGGCAGGGTCCAGTGAGACCCACTGTAGGGGGCCAGTGAGCCCTACACTACTCCCCACTGTAGGCAGGGTCCAGTGAGCCCTACACTCCCCACTGTAGGCAGGGTCCAGTGAGCCCTACACTCCCCACTGTAGGCAGGGTCCAGTGAGCCCTACACTCCCCACTGTAGGCAGGGTCCAGTGAGCCCTACACTCCCCACTGTAGGCAGGGGTCCAGTGAGCCCTACACTCCCCACTGTAGGCAGGGTCCAGTGAGCCCTACACTCCCCACTGTAGGCGGGGTCCAGTGAGCCCTACACTCCCCACTGTAGGCAGGGGTCCAGTGAGCCCTACACTCCCCACTGTAGGCAGGGTCCAGTGAGCCCTACACTCCCCACTGTAGGCAGGGTCCAGTGAGCCCTACACTCCCCACTGTAGGCAGGGTCCAGTGAGCCCTACACTCCCCACTGTAGGCAGGGTCCAGTGAGCCCTACACTCCCCACTGTAGGCAGGGTCCAGTGAGCCCTACACTCCCCACTGTAGGCAGGGTCCAGTGAGCCCTACACTCCCCACTGTAGGCAGGGTCCAGTGAGCCCTACACTCCCCACTGTAGGCAGGGTCCAGTGAGCCCTACACTCCCCACTGTAGGCAGGGTCCAGTGAGCCCTACACTCCCCACTGTAGGCAGGGTCCAGTGAGCCCTACACTCCCCCACTGTAGGCAGGGTCCCTACACTCCCCACTGTAGGCAGGGTCCAGTGAGCCCTACACTCCCCACTGTAGGCAGGGTCCAGTGAGCCCTACACTCCCCACTGTAGGCAGGGTCCAGTGAGCCCTACACTCCCCACTGTAGGCAGGGTCCAGTGAGCCCTACACTCCCCACTGTAGGCAGGGTCCAGTGAGCCCTACACTCCCCCACTGTAGGCGGGGTCCAGTGAGCCCTACACTCCCCACTGTAGGCAGGGTCCAGTGAGCCCTACACTCCCCACTGTAGGCAGGGTCCAGTGAGCCCTACACTCCCCACTGTAGGCAGGGTCCAGTGAGCCCTACACTCCCCCACTGTAGGCAGGGTCCAGTGAGCCCTACACTCCCCACTGTAGGCAGGGTCCAGTGAGCCCTACACTCCCCACTGTAGGCAGGGTCCAGTGAGCCCTACACTCCCCACTGTAGGCAGGGTCCAGTGAGCCCTACACTCCCCACTGTAGGCAGGGTCCAGTGAGCCCTACACTCCCCACTGTAGGCAGGGTCCAGTGAGCCCTACACTCCCCACTGTAGGCAGGGTCCAGTGAGCCCTACACTCCCCACTGTAGGCAGGGTCCAGTGAGCCCTACACTCGCCGCTGTAGGCAGGGTCCAGTGAGCCCTACACTCCCCACTGTAGGCGGTGTCCAGTGAGCCCTACACTCCCCACTGTAGGCAGGGTCCAGTGAGCCCTACACTCCCCACTGTAGGCAGGGTCCAGTGAGCCCTACACTCCCCACTGTAGGCAGGGTCCAGTGAGCCCTACACTCCCCACTGTAGGCAGGGTCCAGTGAGCCCTACACTCCCCACTGTAGGCAGGGTCCAGTGAGCCCTACACTCCCCACTGTAGGCAGGGTCCAGTGAGCCCTACACTCCCCACTGTAGGCAGTGTCCAGTGAGCCCTACACTCCCCACTGTAGGCAGGGTCCAGTGAGCCCTACACTCCCCACTGTAGGCAGGGTCCAGTGAGCCCTACACTCCCCACTGTAGGCAGGGTCCAGTGAGCCCTACACTCCCCACTGTAGGCAGGGTCCAGTGACGGCCCTACTCTCCCCACTGTAGGCAGGGTCCAGTGAGCCCTACACTCCCCACTGTAGGCAGGGTTCAGTGAGGCCCTACACTCCCCACTGTAGGCAGGGTCCAGTGAACCCTACACTCCCCACTATAGGCAGGGTTCAGTGTACGGCACGCTCTTCACTGTAGGCAGGGTCCAGTGAGCCCTACACTCCCCACTGTAGGCAGGGTCCAGTGAGCCCTACACTCCCCACTGTAGGCAGGGTCCAGTGAGCCCCACACTCCCCACTGTAGGCAGGGGGCCAGTGAGCCCTACACTCCCCACTGTAGGCAGGGTCCAGTGAGCCCTACACTCCCCACTGTAGGCAGGGTCCAGTGAGCCCTACACTCCCCACTGTAGGCAGGGTCCAGTGAGCCCTACACTCCCCACTGTAGGCAGGGTCCAGTGAGCCCTACACTCCCCACTGTAGGCAGGGTCCAGTGAGCCCTACACTCCCCACTGTAGGCAGGGTCCAGTGAGCCCTACACTCCCCACTGTAGGCGGGGTCCAGTGAGCCCTACACTCCCCACTGTAGGCAGGGTCCAGTGAGCCCTACACTCCCCACTGTAGGCAGGGTCCAGTGAGCCCTACACTCCCCACTGTAGGCAGGGTCCAGTGAGCCCTACACTCCCCACTGTAGGCAGGGTCCAGTGAGCCCTACACTCCCCACTGTAGGCAGGGTCCAGTGAGCCCTACACTCCCCACTGTAGGCAGGGTCCAGTGAGCCCTACACTCCCCACTGTAGGCAGGGTCCAGTGAGCCCTACACTCCCCACTGTAGGCAGGGTCCAGTGAGCCCTACACTCCCCACTGTAGGCAGGGTCCAGTGAGCCCTACACTCCCCACTGTAGGCGGTGTCCAGTGAGCCCTACACTCCCCACTGTAGGCAGGGTCCAGTGAGCCCTACACTCCCCACTGTAGGCAGGGTCCAGTGAGCCCTACACTCCCCACTGTAGGCGGTGTCCAGTGAGCCCTACACTCCCCACTGTAGGCAGGGTCCAGTGAGCCCTACACTCCCCACTGTAGGCAGGGTCCAGTGAGCCCTACACTCCCCACTGTAGGCAGGGTCCAGTGAGCCCTACACTCCCCACTGTAGGCAGGGTCCAGTGAGCCCTACACTCCCCACTGTAGGCAGGGTCCAGTGAGCCCTACACTCCCCACTGTAGGCAGGGTCCAGTGAGCCCTACACTCCCCACTGTAGGCAGGGTCCAGTGAGCCCTACACTCCCCACTGTAGGCAGGGTCCAGTGAGCCCTACACTCCCCACTGTAGGCAGGGTCCAGTGAGCCCTACACTCCCCACTGTAGGCAGGGTCCAGTGAGCCCTACACTCCCCACTGTAGGCAGGGTCCAGTGAGCCCTACACTCCCCACTGTAGGCAGGGTCCAGTGAGCCCTACACTCCCCACTGTAGGCAGGGTCCAGTGAGCCCTACACTCCCCACTGTAGGCAGGGTCCAGTGTACGGCACGCTCTTCACTGTAGGTGCGGTGCTAACCATTGTGAACCCCACCTGCCCTGCGGCAGTATCGAGGCCGACTGCCGCGGGCGGTGTGCCGCGCAGTGTCAGCAGGAGGTCATCACCATCACCCTGGCCGACCGCATCAACAAGCTGGACCGCCGCACGTGGGTCGGCTTCAGCATCTCGGAGGGCCTCTACATCTCCCGCCAGCGGGTCGCGTACGACCGACAGCAGGCGAGCGTGGTGTTGTCGCAGAGTAGCTGTTCACAACAAATTGGCATGCCCCAAATGTGTTACGTCATAGTCTGTAATTATTCTGCTGTGAAGTGCTAATCTAGGCTCGTTTTTGTCATGAAACAGTGTGTTCTATTATATGGGTTTCACAGTTGCCGTATGCTATTATTTTTTAAGGCCACTTGCCCCCTCCCCCGAGGTTTAATCGTGACCCACTAATGGCAAATTGCGTACGGCCGGAGACCTCATGAACACAAATTTGGAGCACATACCTCAACATCCACCTGTTAAGCAAATCACCTTGATTTAGCTGCAATCTTTTGGAAATGATCTTGATGTGCCCAGCTAATCGTTTCCGTCACAAACATGCCTATGGAATGTGAACACAATGGTAGGAAATTGCACATAGTTGCATGTAGGTATTTTACACCAGCTGGGCCACACAAAACCGGTTGCTTCGCATCCAGACAAAGCAGCCCCAAACACCAATTTTAGGCGTAGATTTCCATAGCCCTCCGTCCAGACTTAATGGATGCGCGAAATTGGATAAACAAACCTGCGCCGACTAGCTTCGCTGCGCTTGGCAGAAGTTTCCGCAGATGTGGACACATTTCGCCACCTCAAAACATACATTGCTGAGGAACAAGGCGAGACACCAGTCGCTGTGCATTCTCGACCTGGGACGTCCAGGTGCGTGCCGTCGGCTTGTCCGAGTCGACTCCGTGAGGAATGTGCGCTGTCCTGACCTGCGGCGTCCCGACTTTCTGGCGTTCTGCCACAAAGGTCGAGTTGACCCACTTGCTCTTCCTCATTTTGACACACGGACTGACATACTGACTGGCATAGCAGCTGCAAGCTGATGACAAGTGATGTAGAAGATGGCAACTCATCATTGTGGCAGCTGTTCTCTGCGGCAGCTGATCTCTATGGCAGGTGATATCTACGACAGCTGCTCTCTATGGCAGATGAAATCTACGACAGCTGCTCTCTGTGACAAATGAACTATATGACACCTGATCTCTATGCCAGATAATCTATGATATCTGTTCTCTGACAGATTGCCTATATGGCATCTGATCTCCATGCCAGATTATCTATGATAGCTGTTCTCTGTGACAGATTACCTATATGGCATCTGATCTCTATGACAGATGATCTATACGACAGCTCGGTGATGGCGTTCTCTATGACAGCTCTCTCCATGGCGTATTATCTGGCAGCTACCTCTGTGAGAGATAATCTCTACGATAGATGGTCTCCATGACAGATGATCTCTGGCAGCTACTCTCTATGACGTTGATTTGTATGACATATTATCTATGACATATGATCTATGGCATGATCTCTCACAGCTACTCTCTGTGACGTTGATCTGTATGACATATGATCTATGACAGATGATCTCTGACAGCTACTCTCTGTGACCTTGATCTGTATGACATATGCTCCATGACAGATGATATCTGGCGGCTACTCTCTGTGACCTTGATCTGTATGACATATGCTCCATGACAGATGATCTATGGCATGATTTCTCACAGCTACTGTCTGTGACGTTGATCTGTATGACATATGCTCCATGACAGATGATATCTGGCGGCTACTGTCTGTGACGTTGATCTGTATGATATATACTCTATGAGAGATGATCTATGGCATGATTTCTCACAGTACTGTCTGTGACGTTGATCTGTATGACATATGCTCCACGACAGATGATCTCCGACATCGGCGGCAACCTCGGCCTGCTGCTGGGCGCCTCGGCCTTCACGCTGTACGAGTTCCTGGAGGGCTGCGTGCGCCGCTTCTGGAGGCTCCACGGCGCACGCGCGGCGGCCGCCTCTGAAGTCGCCGCCGGGGTCGCGCCGGGTCGCGACCCCGCGCCGACTCCCGTCAAGGTCGCCGCTGAAGGTCGCGACCGCTGTCGCTGTCCGGACGGACGTCCAAGCGCCGCCGACAGGAGCCTGGGGGGTTCCGAGTGCGAGCGCCCAGAGCGGGCGTACCCGGGTGTCCATATAGGTGGCGTCTTTTGTCAGCGGGGGAGGGGGAGACGCCTCATGCTGGCTGTGTGATTTCGGCGGCTGATCGTGCGCATGCTTAATTAGGCAAGAATACCGATGTTTCAATATACACGTGCGTACCATTGAGAAGGTGTAAGAAGTATGATCAGAGGCGTAGCCAATGCAGACCGGGGGAGCACTCCCTGTCATTCCCATTAGCAACCAGAAATACACTATATTAAACAATAAAAAAGTATATTTTCATCACTCAAGACGAGAAAGTTTGGGAGCACTTCGCGACACAAAAGCGGTCTCTGTTCCATGACAATTTTGGGGGTAGGGTCGGGTCTCGTGAAGATAATCCCGGTTGTCGTCCTGTTTATAATGCACTATATTTATTATAGGGAAACTACCGTTGTTAATTTCACTGTTCAGAACTCGGGAGGGGGGGGGGGGGATCTGCTGGCCATGAGATTCTCTACACGGCGTTCCTGTGTGTGCGTTTTATTTTTTTCTTTTGTTTTGTTTCCTGCGGAACAGTGCGGTATGCCGGTATCTCATTAAAGGGCAGAAGCGTTTCCAGGAATTCGTCATGGCAGGGGGGGTGCGATATTTGTTTGCGAAGGATGCCTGGAATACCCCACAAGTTCTAATTTTGCCGGATTTCAGCCACTTTTTTAGTTGTCCGCTCATCTTACCACCAGGCAAGTTTAGTTTTTTTCTTCTCGAAGCACTCATTGTCAGAGCGCATCGTCGGATCCCCCAGTCCTAAGGGTCCACAGACGCTCGTGAGGGTCCGTAGTGGATCCTAAAGGCCCGAAAACGTCAGAAGGGCACGCAGACGTTCATAAGAGCCCGGCTCCAAGGCAGGGGGGTCCGATTTCATGAAATTGGCCTGCACTACCCCACAAATTATGTAATCCTCTGGCTTCCGATATTTCATTTCGAGAAGAACCCGTAATTTCTGAGATAAATAAAGTATTTTGTTAGATCCTCTCTTGAGGCTTGGAGCATCAGCTCGCAATTTCAGAACGCAATTTGAGGACCTTAAATTGCTGGTTCACGTGACACTGCCATAAACAAGAAATACAGACCGCCTATGGATGCATCTAGATGCAGGATGTCAAAACTTTGTTGAAAAGGACGCGATTCAATATTTTGGAATTAGTAAATAGTTCCATACTTTTCCATGAAAAACATCCTAAGTTATGGCCTCGGCGTACGGTCTGGGGAAACACTTCAGAATAATAGTACTATCCCTTAACGTTCACAAAGCTTGTGGACGTTTGTAATAGTACGTAGGCGCTCTTGTGGGTCAGTAGGCGTCCCCCATGAGCCCGAAGACGTTCGTAAGGGCTCGTAGAAGCCCGTAAGGGTCCGCAGACGTTCGTAAGTGCCCGTGTTCAGAGGAAAGGAGGGGCGGATTTTGCCAGATGGACACGAACTGCCCTCACATGTTGGGAAGTTTTCGGATTTCAGCGACTGTATTTCGAGAAGACCTTTTTTTTCATCAGGAAGAGAAATGTGCCATCATTGGAGCCGATATCGTTGGATACCCTCGCTTTAAATCGTAAGGAGACATGGCATCGCTATGAACATAAAATCCGAATCTCCTAAGCATAAATCTAGATGCAGGATGCCAAACTTTATTGGGATGAGCGTCGATTCAGTATTCGGCCAGGTGTGAGTGCTTGCATTCTTATCCAAAATAAGAAATAACTATAGTTATGACGTCGGCGTGCAGGCCGGAGAGCCATGGTTCATAACGACGGTGCTCTCTGGCAAAATCACTTCAATCCTCCCGCCTGTTATCCCTCTTTATGAGCCATCATGAAGCAAACGTACATACTGCCGCTGGACGGCGTTTGTATAGCCACAAGAATACCTCCTGCGGGCATATCTTGGAAGATTGAAAATCGTTCAAAGAACAAACCAACTGACCACATAATCTGATTTCCATCAAAGAATGAATCAAAAGAGCAAGCTCAAAGCAAGCACGGATATGCTTAATTCAAGCATATCCGTGGGCCACCACGGGACGTTTAACAAACAAACAAACAAAAAACTGCGCCTTCGGTACCAGCCGAGGACGCATACTTCGGTAGCCGCCATCCTTTCGACCGCCGTGTAGTACCATGAAGCTCGTGACCAACTAACCTGTGCCGACTAACTGAGGGGAGCGGAGTGTGGGGACAGCCGGCAGAAAACAAGGGAGGGCACCTGCCCACTCCCTTCCAGCCATGTAGGCCTGGGACTCGTATGGGGAAGGCCAGTTCCATTTCAATCCCCCCCCCCCAGGTCTCTGATTGGCCAAAGACCGATTGGCTGACTGGCCCTGGCTGCCACATTTCCCCTGAGACAAACGAGGGCACCCTTTTTACACGATCCGTGGCAGAAGGCATAGGAGCACGTGCTGAACATTCATTGAGTCGAGGGGCCCCTGAACAGCCATTGGAGCCCTCTGAGGCACTGTCAGCGGACCCCTGCTTGACCCCTTACAGCCACCACATCTCCCATGTTAACCCTCGCACGATGGGTGGGCGAGTAAATGCCTCCCCCATGACTTTTCGTACCATAGCCAAAAACGGTTCGCACTAAAGCTCTGAAACTTACGTATGCTACCTTTACAGTACCTTTGCTGCATCGATTTGACACTCGCAAATATCGCCAGCTCTCGCTCTTCGTCATTTCATGGGCCCGGGCCCCCTTTGACGACCCAGGGCCTTTTCCAACAAGCCGGAGGGCCTTTTTCAAATGCTTGGGCCCTGTCCGTCAGGTCAGGGGTCCTTTCTCGGCTTAGGCTCCGCCGACAGCCCGGCCCGACCGAGTTAGAAGCTCAATATACGAAAAACGTGATATATGGCTAAGTTAGCACTCTCCTAGCGTTTATAACAAAAACGCTATTTTTATTTGCGATATGTCGGGAAAAATATGGTCCTTCCATCCTATCAATTAAAAAATCACGGACATGGAGGTTACCGAAGTTCACATGACCTGAGGTCATTGGATAACTTTTCAATTATTTATCACAGGTAAAAGTATTCTCGGAATTAGATTCCTTTGACCTTTGTGAATTCAAAAATGTCTGAATATCTATATTTTGAATGATATTTAACATAGTTATCGGCCACCGATCATAACCATGCAATGTGACCAATCCAGAAATTCCCAGGCTATAGCTCCTGAACCGTTGAACTAATCTAGGTATTCTGGTGTACACAGGAACTAATCCAGGTAAAATATACACAGGTGGATTCCGGGCATATGATAACCCAACACAACAATGTTGGTCCAGATCTGAGAGATGAGGGTGCCGGGCCCTTTTCGATCTGTCGTGGAAAGCCCTACCTCTTCCAAGTTAGATATAGAATGCAAAATTATGAGGAGGCATTTGCAACAGGAAATGGTAGTTTTTCTACATACATGGCATACAAGCATATGATATATCACATATATTATATGATAGCATGTACTATGATATGATGGACCAGATAGCGTACAATAATGAAAAAAGCGAATAAATGCATTATGAGTTAGGGCCTAGGGGCGGGGGTGGCCGAGTGGTTAAGGTGTTGGTCTCTGGGTACCAAAGGTCTCGGGTTCGACACCAGTGCCGCTCGGGACATTTCCCAATCACGCGGCCAACCGGCGAAATAGTGTGGACGGCGCCATTAGCCGTGAATGTGCATAACATGCGTCGTGAATCACCCAGTATAGAAACAAAGCACGTACCTAAAAAAGGTGATATAACGTTGTATGTTACATGACAAAAATGCACACATAATTCCTTTCAAACCAAATGAACACCGAGAAAAATAAATATGTACTGTGCGCAAGGATGGCAATAGGATTTAGCATTTGTACCCCACAATTATTTTTTCTTACTAAATCAATATGACAAATTTGCATGATTTTTTAATACATGACACTAATCACCAACCCACAACCTTGGTAACCTTTCAAAATATTGAGCCATGCACCTTAGGTAAATATTGCAATATTTTGTGCCGGACAATTCCTCTCTCAGACCGCTCCTCAGCCTCAAGCCGGACATCCGCCAGCCAAAACCTTCAGTTTCAGAGCTGCATGTGAAGGTGAAAATGGGTACATTTACGGCGCCCCCTTTGACCAATGTTTCAGGCTGAACAAAAGCTCAAAGGGACTAAATACCACTGATTCAGATTTTCTCGTGACTTACAGTAAGTAACTGGGCAATGCAATGGATAATTACATGTTTCACTTCATCCAAAACACATGAGTTACTTCCTCGGGTTCGACTCTAGCGCCACTCAGTACATTTCCCAATCCCGCGGCCCACCGGCGAAACAGTGTGGGCGGCGCCATCAGCCGTGAATGTGCATAAAGTGTTTCGTGAACCAACCAATAAACAAACAAACAAACAAACAATGACTTACTTCCTAAAACACAACGCTCAATAAGCGCAGTACACCTCGTCATTCGTTGAAATGCCATCTGAGACAAATAAATGGAGGCATAGATGGTTTTAATTAACTCACTACGCTTCATACAGCAGGATTATTGGAATAAAAAAACGAAATTGGCTGAACCTGAACGACGCGTTCCACTTCAACGCAGGAATGCGCCGCTGGAATCAAACAATATCCGTGCGAGTATTAGCTTCGGCCTTCCACCGCTAGGTGGCCATCCTTGGTCGCCGATTACGGGAAGTTTCCTATCCGTGTACTACTATCCGTGCTATAACTATGTCCCATCTACTGCACGTGTCCCTCCCGGTGTATCTTGATTACCACCGGGATACACCGAGTCCCGGATGTCAAGATAGGTGGCTTGGCGGCATAGGCAACCAACATGGATAGTGTTGGCCGCTATGTCCCATTATGCAACGTTCACCACTATCCATCCGTCATCGCCCCGGATGGATAGTGTTGGTTGGTTGCGCGTAGGGGCGCCTCGGTTGCTTCGGTCACCCAGCTCCCGAAGCAATCGAGAGCTCTTAAGCTGCCCATCAGCCCAGTGCAAGATGGGCAGCTTATGATGATTGGTGCCAGCAGTAGTACACGAACACTCAGAATACAGGCAGATCATTTTGAGCTCCTAGTGTTGCATGTCAGTTAGGTTCGGAAATCGCTCTGAAGTCGACATCCGATAGCAAGTGAAAAAGTTGTCCCGGTGTTACCGCGCGCGAGTGGTCTCCAAGGAGGTCGCGGAGTGACAGCGACTGAGCGACTCCGATACAGGCGTCTTCGATCGTCAGCGAGCAGGGGGCATGCAATCAGAACGTGACGTACTGACAGCGGTGCGTGGCATCGAGGACAGTTTGGCCTGTCCTCCCCACAGAGCAGATGGTGGTGTGTTGAGTGGGTGTGCCCAAGCCGAAGGCGACAGTGGAATGCAGCCTAATCGATTAATCTTAATCTATTCGCAACCGAAGGGAAGTGTGTTTGCGGCTCACAAAGCGCAGATATGTTTGAGACATATCTCACTTATGCTTTGTGCTTCACGATCAAAGCATGTGGATTGCCGCACATCGCCCATTCCTAATTACATTCAACATTGCGCTTTTGGTTGGCGTGGACAAAATGTCCTAAAATCCGTCCAAACTCCGGCGCGAAGCCCATGAACCCAAAATAGTTGGTTGATTGGTTGGTTATTTGGGCTAAGGGGCGCATCAACTGCTTCGGTCACACAGCGCCCATGTGGACCAAGGATAACACATCCTTCGAATAAGATCGCTGAGATGTCGCCAAACGATTTCGGGTTCGGTTAGTAGTATATTACTCAATGGCACCAGGTTTCTGCGAGAGGAAACGCCCCTCAAAATAAGTAGAACGCATTGTTGTACCACGCTGGAATGTAACAAAACTCCACCAAGGTCACGTGGCTCGTGGCGCGCGCTGCGCCAGCTGGCTCTAAAGAGGGCGCGCCAGTCGCCAGCTGTCTATGCGACCTTCACGCACGCTAGCTGCGATAGCTGCGACCTAGCCGCGCACGCGGACACCAAGCGGAGAACGGTGGAACTAACACGGCGAAACACTGACGCTCAGAGTCGACCCTACCTGGGCAGCCGGGGGGGGTGCAGGGGTCAGATCTGTAGCGACGATTGGCCACAGCTCGGGTCTGAGTGTGGCAGAACTGGGGAAGGGCGGTGATATAGCTGCGGTAGAGCTGTGGCCAGAACTGTGGCCAGAACTGTGGCCAGAGCTGTGGCCAGAGCTGTTGCAGGAGCTGTTGCAGGAGCTGTGGCAGGAGCTGTGGGCAGAGCTATGGCCAGAACTGTGGCCAGGGCCGTGGAACGACTAGCAGAGCTGAAGCAGGTGATGGCCAGACGCCGGAGGGTTCGGTGCGACCCCGGGATACAGGGCGAAAGCCCACCTGTGCTAGTATCTGACGAAAATGAGGATAAGACGCGGCGGAGGGCCTCTGGAAACGGCGCAGACATGGTTAGCGCAACTGCCACTCGCAGCCGGAAAGGCCTAGCTAGCCCTAGCTGGCCTTCATAGCGTGCAGCACCGTGGACCTGCTGCACCGTGGACCTGCTGCACCGTGGACCTGCTGCACCGTGGACCTGCTGTACCATGGACCTGCTGCGCCGTGGACCTGCTGCACGCCTTTGTCATCCTGGCCCGAGTCGCCACCAGGGACCCAACCCATGTCAAGTCATTCATGACCGACACCTTTGCATCCCTGTTAGAAACCAGCGCAGCCAGAGCCAAGCGACGGATGGTCCGGTTTTCGCCGCAACCGCCTCGAGTATATCAGCATAACTCTGGTCTGAGCCACTGCAAACACGGCCTGATCCGTCCCCTGCCCGGCGCATCAGCGTTTCGCTACCATATCGCACCAACAGCGCACCCGCTCCCCGGCAGAGGGCAGCACTCGACGCTACCCAGCACCACCCAGCGCGACCCAACACTACCCAGCACCACTCGACACTGCCCACAGCTGGGGCAGTCCCAGACCCGACCGGTGCCGGAGCCGCCTGGGGGGGGGCAGAGCACGAGGACAAGTGTTCTGACACACGGCGTAGTCTGCTGCACGTGAGGCCAAGGGAAGAATGTGGGGGAGGGGGAGCTGGCGGAGCGCAACACAGGCAGGAACGGTAACGGGGAACGATACAGCAACGATAACAGGGAGCAAGCACGAATGGTCCGGTTAGCATGTACGCGAATGGGGCGATGGCAGAGAAAAGAACACAGACGCACGACAGCGGGTGCCAGGGTGTCCGCGTCTGTCGCTTCTCACGATCTTAGCCACTAGCCTTCTGAAGAAGAAAAGTCGTGCGGATCGTTCCACCTGTCACCTGTGTTCCCGCGAGCCTAAGCGAGGAGGGAGAGGACGAAGAGAGCAGGCGGCAGGAGGGGGCCTGAGGGGCCAGAGGGGAAGAGCGCGAGCACAGTGGATGACGCGCCACACGACCACGTCGCGGCGAGCTGACAGCCGCCGCGGCAGTCGCGGCACCACGCGGATCCGACACCCGCCGGAGGCCACGCCCACCCGGCCGTGTCCGTGCACGAGAAGCGGCCGCTGCCGCGTCCGTCGCGTCGAGTCGCACTCCGGCGAAGTTGGAACTCCGGTCAGACGGAACTCCGACCGGTTGAAACTCCGGTGAAGTTGAAACTCCGGCGAGTTGGAACTCCGGCCAGCTAGAACTCCGGCGAGCCGTCGCCGCTGCCGTCGATGACGTAGTTGTCCTCGTCATCTTCGTCTGCCACGTTGAAGTCGGCGTCGAACGGCGCTGTGTCCCCATCTGCCGGCGGGAAGCCAAACTGTTAGTTATTGCTCGGGACGCGCAGTGGCTCTTCCGACGGTGGGAAGGGCAATTTCGTGGGGGAAAAGGGAACCCCTGAAGCGAAACAGGACTTATTGATCCTGTCATGGGTGGACATTCACCACTTATGTTGTTTTCGGAAACAGTGGACACCTGAGCTCGGTAGCGCAGGCTTCCACCCATCAAGAGATGAAGACATCTCACGAACCCAGGGCGCCAAGTCACTACTTTCAGGACATATTTTCAAATGGAATAGGGAGAATGACAAACTAACATTAGCAGGGTACCACGCAGGAGGGAGGGTGTCAGATACTCACACCCAGCCACCAATGATCTCCAGCCATGGTTACCATCGTCCATTGCCGTTTGGACAGCAGCAAGGAAGCGCGTCAAACACTTACCAAGCTTTATGGGTGTGACACGCATGTTGTTACGGAATTCTACCAGGAGACCACCTATCGGTCTGATGAGAGACCATCTGACCACTGCACAGCTCCACCAGAACCAGACGGGCGAGGAACGAGGAACGAGGAACGAGGACGAGGACGAGAGACGAGGGACGAGGCGCGAGGAACGAGGAGCGAGGAGCGAGGGACAAAAGGCCGCAAGGGATGGACAAGGACGCAACGGATGGAAAGTATGGGTGGGACAAAAGGCGTCAAGGGAGGCTCGAGCATATTCGTTATCTAATGCGTTTTTTTCAGACAAAGAAGTCGCTCTTCCGAGAGGAATTTTTGTCCCTTGGAAGGGAGAGTCATCCCTTGAGCATGCTTCAGTATTCCCTGTAGGGCTCCCGTGATGAGAAGAGCGACATCGCCCCGAGCAGAGAGCGGCGATGACCAGGTCGCGGCCAGCTGTAGGTAGCGGGCCACACAGCGCCCCGTACAGCGAGCTGACAGGGGAATTGTGCTGCCAAATTTCCCCTTGCAAGGGAAATACTTTGCTCTTCGCATCGCACTCACTCGCATTAATAATCCATGGGTAAAGAATCCGAGTAACCCAAAGGAAATATTGTGCCTAAAGCTAGTAGAAATACAGAACTTCGAGAAGTTCAAATCCGATCGTGAAAAAGTGATTTTAAACGCGGACACAAAGTAAGCCTGTATGGTATCAACAGGACTGGGCTGTTCAAAAGCGCTGGGCTGGCCAAATCAAGGCAGGTCGGGTGGCATCACGCCCGCCATACGAACCTGTCCAGCATACACGGAGCAATGAAAAGCGCAGAAATTGCCAAGCACGTGACTCGAACGCAAATTAGTGAGCTTTTCCGTATGAGTTTGGAAGGAGGCGACAGACCTACTGGCGATCTCAGATGTTGAAATGCTTCCAAGAAAGCACACTTCGCAGACCATCCGGCGCAACAATACTAAGTGCAGGAATTGATGTGAGGGCACGTGAGTATGAACCGCTGATCCTCTTATGAAATTCCGATTCGACATTTCTTCTCCCAAGTTCTCGCGTGCGTTTAAGTCCGTTGTTGTATTCCTCCATTCCCACTGTTATTGTTAGCGCGAGCCTTATACATTCAGCGCAAACTTTTCCGATAAGAGCGTTTTATCCAACTCATTCCAAACAGCATCAAACTCACTGAACCGTCGCAATACAATGATGGCGAAGTTAAGCAATCTAAATCTTTGAGAAGACGCACAAAAGCTCGTGAAACAACTATCCAAGAACGGAAATGGAAGCAGAGATTTTCAGAGACGTGAAGTTTAAATCTGCATGTCAGACCTAGATAATCCCATTCTTTTCCTTCATCAGGAGCAGAGGAAAACCATCCCAGGTAACTAAAAACAGAGCAGAATATAAACCGGTCGACATGACTTTTCGACCTTTAGGAAGCACCGTCTTTGTGCTACTCTCTAGAGGATAAACAATTGCTTTGCTGAGATTAAGTAGACATATCCAGCTCTCACACTATTAAACACCCACGCAGAATACCTGGCAAGTAACGGAATAAATTATGGGCGCTACATAACCAGTAGCAGTTGATGCGCCCTTAAGCCCAAATAATCAATCAATCAAACTGAATAAATTATGTTCCGGACCAAAATTTCGGGCGTGGATGTCACGCTATCTACAATAGCGATGGATTGGCGGAGCGCGTCACTTGTCCCGTGACTGGTTGCCTGGTTCATAAGCATTACAAAAGGGAGCTCTAGAGATGAGCGGCTTCCCATCACGAGACACCGGAGGCGCCACTTCGAGCGATGAATTAAGAAGTGCGATGAAAAACGGTGGAATTCGGTGGAGAACAGGAAATTTTGCCGCCGGAGCTTGGGCCAATGGCCATGTTTGTCACCCAATCAGTGGGGCAAAGTGGCCCACCTTGCTCACTTCAGGGACGGGTGCAGGGGTGGCACTGAGAGAATGCCCCTCCATGGAGAGTGGCGGCCCTCTGACCTGGAAAATGCGTCAAGGGAACCTCGAGTATACCCCCTTATCTAACTTTTTTTCCGGCAAGGAAGGCGTTCTTCTGAAAGGAATAGATGTTCCTTGAAAGGAAGAGGCACCCATTCAGTATGCCTCAGTGCCCCCTCACACCACCTCAGTGCCCCCTCACACCACCTCAGTGCCCCCTCACACCACCTCAGTGCCCCCTCACACCACCTCAGTGCCCCTCACACCACCTCAGTCCCCTCACACCACCTCAGTGCCCCCTCACACCACCTCAGTGCCCCCTCACACCACCTCAGTGCCCCCTCACACCACCTCAGTGCCCCCTCACACCACCTCAGTGCCCCCTCACACCACCTCAGTGCCCCCTCACACCACCTCAGTGCCCCCTCACACCACCTCAGTGCCCCCTCACACCACCTCAGTGCCCCCTCACACCACCTCAGTGCCCCCTCACACCACCTCAGTGCCCCCTCACACCACCTCAGTGCCCCCTCACACCACCTCAGTGCCCCCTCACACCACCTCAGTGCCCCCTCACACCACCTCAGTGCCCCTCACACCACCTCAGTGCCCCCTCACACCACCTCAGTGCCCTCACACCCCACCCACCCGAAGAATATTCGCCGATGGCGCTCCTCCCAGGAAGTGGCGCTCCTCCAGATGAAAACTTCCGGATCCGTCCCTGGTTCGCGACTACTCGAAACCAGAATGTGCTACGCCGCCTCAGAGTTCCAGAGGGACAGGGCGGACCACCTCAGAGTCCCAGAGGGGCAGGGCGGGGAGGCACCACGCCGCCTCAGAGTCCCAGAGGGACAGGGCGGACCACCCCAGAGTCCCAGAGGGGCGGGGCGGGGCGGGGAGACACCACGCCGGCTCAGTCCCAGAGGGGAGGGGCGGACCACCTCAGAGTCTCAGAGGGGTAAGGCGGGGCGGCACCACGCCGCCTCAGTCCCAGAGGGGAGGGGCGGACCACCTCAGAGTCCCAGAGGGGCGGGGCGGGGCAGCACCACGCCACCTCGCCAACAGCGACAATGAGAGCAATAATTTACACACCAGGGGAGCTATAATGGACTTCCACCCGGACGGAGAAAACACTGCGGAGAGAATAACAATGGCACGCAACGAGTCGTTGAGGACGCCGGTCCGTCCGCCCACGTTACCGGAGGGAGCTCATGCGCCACTGTGTACCGGAGGGAGCTCATGCGCCACTGTGTACCGGAGGGAGCTCATGCGCCATTGTGTACCGAGATTGTGCCGTTGTGCGCTGAGTTTGGTAACGCCACCAAATTTCAATAGACACACACACACACACACACACACATATATATATACATACATTATACATATATATATATATATATATATATATATATATATATATGAATAAAATCTGGACAAATTATACAATAAGTGGCACATAGAGAGAAACTATAATTCCACCACAAAGCACATCATCAACGTTTCGGCCACAGGCTTTCTTCAGGATGACGTAACTGACGTAACAGTTACGTCATCCTGAAGAAGGCCTGTGGCCGAAACGTTGATGATGTGCTTTGTGGTGAAATTATAGTCTCTCTCTTATATATATATATATATATATATATATATATATATATATATATATATAAATATTCCAATTTAAATACATAGGGCGTGAGTCGATATTTTCATGCAACTAACAATGCTAAATTTCCAAAGGCGTAATACTAAATCTCATAAGTTATCGGGCCGCGTACCCTGTCTCACTGCGGAAGCTCACGCTCGGCGAAGAATATCAGCTCAGTACATTTCGGAGGACTTCGTCCGTCCGTCTCCCAATATTGGCTTAGCCCCAGTGAGACCGGTTGGCTATTGGTTTTACGACACGTCGACCGTTGAGTCATGTAGCGTCGCCAATCTCTCACGCCGATTGGTTGCGGGCGAGGAGTAGCGACAGGTGAGACTCGAACCCGCAACCTTTCGATTGTGAGAAGATCAACTTACCCCTTAACTACTCGTCCCCGCCCCAGTGAGATTAATTTTTAACCTGTGACCGTGGGATCGATTGGGACCCTTCTGTTGGCTCCATGCATTTTGTCTCTCCCATGAATCTCAGAAGTTGACGCCCCTGGCGGTGAGGGATCTGCCGGGTTAAAATATTGGTTTTTCGTTAGGTGTGAGATGTCGAAACGGGCACAGAAGGATGTTGAAATTTGCCATGGAAATAATGTCAATTAAAGTGCTTTTGACGTATTTTCAGACTCAAATTTGAGCCAATGGTGTAGGTACTTATGGCTGTACATTTGTCATTTGCTTTGAGATGCATAATTTAGGAAGAGCTGTATTCAGGATAGGGAGAAAATTACCTATGCTATACTTTAGTACCGTACGCCATGTCACAGTTAATCCTTTTACCCAAAATTGCTTTGCAAAATGTCCGTGGGTCATTATTCCTTATTAGGAGCAGACATGATGCATATGAGCGAGATACTGCTAGAAAGGAGACACGAAGACTTCATAAGCACGCATCATGGAGCAAGATGTCGACACTTCTTGGAGAAGGATGTTGATTCAGTTTCCAGAAAGTGGTATTTTCCACCATATTGGACAAATAGTTTATCACTGGGGATCTGGCGCATGAGTACTCAGTCATGCCATCAACAATTCGTATCGTACTATACTGTGCGAGGATACAGCGTGGATCCATTGATACCTGCGTGTTGCACTTAAATACACTGCAATTGAACTTCTTCTCACCACTGAACGAGCAAATGTATTCGAAACGAGACGGGTGTGTAGCAAAGCTGGGTTCATCGAAGATAAAACTAACCGCTCATACAGAAAGAACGCCGTGCGTTGAAATTGTGCATGCGCTCGTGTACATTTAGGTGTCTTCCAACACAAAATTGGTGATTGACTGGCCTCCAAACTCCGTGACCCACCGGCGAAACAGTGCGGGCGGTGCCGATTAGCAAGATATATATATATATATATATATATATATATATATATATATATATATATATATATATATATATATATATATATATATATAATGTGCCGTATTTGGTACCGCTAAGAGAGGGGTGTGTGTGCGGGTGTGGGGGGAGGGGAAGGATCACGTACCGCACTTGGTGGTACCCCGGCGGCCGCGGCTGCCCTTCTGCTCCAGACCGTAGCGGTCGGCGTGGGTGGGGGAGGGGAGGTGTCACGTACCGCACTTGGTGGTACCCCGGCGGCCGCAGCTGCCCTTCTGCTCCAGACCGTAGCGGTCGGTGTGGGTGGGGGGCGGGGGAGGTGTCACGTACCGCACTTGGTGGTACCCCGGCGGCCGCGGCTGCCCTTCTGCTCCAGACCGTAGCGGTCGGTGTGGGTGGGGGCGGGGAGGTGTCACGTACCGCACTTGGTGGTACCCCGGCGGCCGCGGCTGCCCTTCTGCTCCAGACCGTAGCGGTCGGTGTGGGTGGGGGGCGGGGGAGGGGGAGGTGTCACGTACCGCACTTGGTGGTACCCCGGCGGCCGCGGCTGCCCTTCTGCTCCAGACCGTAGCGGTCGGTGTGGGTGGGGGTGTGGGTGGGGGAGGGTAAGGATCACGTACCGCACTTGGTGGTACCCCGGCGGCCGCGGCTGCCCTTCTGCTCCAGACCGTAGCGGTCGGTGTGGGTGGGGGGGGGGAGGGGGAGGTGTCACGTACCGCACTTGGTGGTACCCCGGCGGCCGCGGCTGCCCTTCTGCTCCAGACCGTACCGGTCGGTGTGGGTGGGGGGCGGGGGAGGGGGAGGTGTCACGTACCGCACTTGGTGGTACCCCGGCGGCCGCGGCTGCCCTTCTGCTCCAGACCGTACCGGTCGGTGTGGGTGGGGGGGAGGGAGGGGGAGGTTACGTACCGCACTTGGTGGTACCCCGACGGCCGAGGCTGTCCTACTTCAGGCAGTACCGGCCGGTGTGGGTGGGGGCGGGGGAGGGGGAGGTGTCACGTACCGCACTTGGTGGTACCCCGGCGGCCGCGGCTGCCCTTCTGCTCCAGACCGTAGCGGTCGGCGCACCAGCACTGGCTGCCGTGACACTGCGTCGCCCGGTAGAAACCGTCCGCATCACACGACGGCACGTAGGCGCCTGCGGGCACGAGCGGGTCACACGCGGTCAGGGGCGCCCCAGGGCACGTACGGGTCACATGTGGGCAGGTTGGGGCCCGAGGGTATGTACGGGTCACATGTGGGAGGTAGGATGTACGGGTCACATTGGGCAGGGGGTATGTACGGGTCACATGTGGGCAGGTGGGGGCCCGGGGGTATGTACGGGTCACATGTGGGCAGGTGGGAGCCCGGGGGTATGTACGGGTCACATGTGGGCAGGTGGGAGCCCGGGGGTATGTACGGGTCACATGTGGGCAGGTGGGAGCCCGGGGGTATGTACGGGTCACATGTGGGCAGGTGGGAGCCCGGGGGGTATGTACGGGTCACATGTGGGCAGGTGGGAGCCCGGGGGTATGTACGGGTCACATGTGGGCAGGTGGGAGCCCGGGGGTATGTACGGGTCACATGTGGGCAGGTGGGAGCCCGGGGGTATGTACGGGTCACATGTGGGCAGGGAGGGTATGTGGGTCACATGGCGTGGGGTATGTACGGGTCACATGTGGGCAGGTGGGAGCCCGGGGGTATGTACGGGTCACATGTGGGCAGGGGGGAGCCCGGGGGTATGTACGGGTCACGTGTGGGCAGGTGGGAGCCCGAGGGTATGTACGGGTCACGTGTGAGCAGGTGGGCCCCGAGGGTATGTACGGGTCACATGTGGGAGGGGGCAGGTGGGAGCCCGAGGGTATGTACGGGTCACGTGTGGGCAGGTGGGAGCCCGGGGGTATGTACGGGTCACATGTGGGCAGGTGGGAGCCCGGGGGTATGTACGGGTCACATGTGGGCAGGAGGGAGCCCCGGGGTATGTACGGGTCACATGTGGGCAGGTGGCAGGTGGGAGCCCGGGGGTATGTACGGGTCACATGTGGGCAGGTGGGCCCGGGGGTATGTACGGGTCACATGTGGGCAGGTGGGAGCCCGGGGGTATGTACGGGTCACATGTGGGCAGGTGGGAGCCCGGGGGGTATGTACGGGTCACATGTGGGCCAGGGGGGGTATGTACGGGTCACATGTGGGCAGGTGGGAGCCGGGGGTATGTACGGGTCACATGTGGGCAGGTGGGAGCCCGGGGGGTATGTACGGGTCACATGTGGGCAGGAGGGAGCCCGGGGGTATGTACGGGTCACATGTGGGCAGGTGGGAGCCCGGGGGTATGTACGGGTCACATGTGGGCAGGTGGGAGCCCGGGGGTATGTACGGGTCACATGTGGGCAGGTGGGAGCCCGGGGGTATGTACGGGTCACATGTGGGCAGGAGGGAGCCCGGGGGTATGTACGGGTCACATGTGGGCAGGTGGGAGCCCGGGGGTATGTACGGGTCACATGTGGGCAGGAGGGAGCCCGGGGGTATGTACGGGTCACATGTGGGCAGGTGGGAGCCCGGGGGTATGTACGGGTCACATGTGGGCAGGGGTGAGCCCGAGGGTATGTACGGGTCACATGTGGCGCAGGTGGGAGCCCGGGGTATGTACGGGTCACATGTGGGCAGGGGTAGCCGGTATGTACGGGTCACATGTGGGCAGGTGGGAGCCCGGGGGTATGTACGGGTCACATGTGGGCAGGAGGGAGCCCGGGGGTATGTACGGGTCACACGAGCCCAAGTGCGCGCAGCTGCGGAGGTGAAGCAAAGGGCACACACAGGTCACACGAGGGCAAGTACGAGCGATGATGGAGGTGGAAAAGGTTAAGAGAGGGCACATGCTGCAGGTCTCGCGAGGGGCGGGCAGTAGACGCCCGCGGGTACATTCGGGCCACAACATAAGTGCCTTTGATGTAGCCCTTACCTCACGAGGAAAGAGTTGCACAAAGGCACGAACAGGTCGCACGGCTTTCCTGTGAAGCCTCATGTCTCATGTATCGTGTTTCATGTCTCATTCATCATGCGTCATGACTCGTGCCTCGTGTCACATGCCAAGCCTGAACTTCTCCAGACAAATCGAGTGGTTTCCAGCCAAGCGTTGGGACTTATATGCGCGAGCCCCTCGAATCTCGTGAACACTGATTGGCTTCCTCAGCTGGGCGGCTCCGACTTCCATCATTGGGCATTCATCTTCATCAATGAGAGATGAATCTCAAAGGTAATCTCTAGGATATTTTTATGATTTAATTATTAAACATTTGGAGAAAAGGAATCAAGATCGGCCGACATGGTAATGTAAAGAGGTGGAAGGCAATATATACTTCCACCCGCTCAAACTATGTCTTGGGAGAGGAATGATCTCCCCACCTCTCCCTCCCCGGTGGAGTCGGTGCTGGACTCCGGGCACATTCACAGACCACATGAGGATGGTGGGCGCCATGGGCAAGTGGGAGATTAAGGACATGCACGAATCACAACAGCGTAGACATGAGTCACAAGGGGACAAAGACGCCTGAGGGCGCGCGCGCAGGTCGCACAACATCACGTGCAGGTCACAACAGCGCAGGTATGTGTCACACGGGAGACAAAGACGCCTGGGCGTGAGGGCACAAACAGGCCGCACAAGGTCACGTGCAGGTCACAACAGCGCAGGTATGTGTCACACAGGGAGACAAAGACGCCTGAGGGCACAAACAGGTCTCACAACATCACGTGCAGGTACAACAGCCAGGTATGTGTCACACAGGAGACAAAGACGCTGAGGGCACAAACAGGCCCACAATCACTGCAGGTCACAACAGCTCAGGTATGTGTCACACTGGGAGACAAAGACGCCTGAGGGCACAAACAGGCCGCACAACATCACGTGCAGGTCACAACAGCTCAGGTATGTGTCACACAGGGAGACAAAGACGCCTGAGGGCACAAACAGGCCGCACAAGGTCACGTGCAGGTCACAACAGCGCAGGTATGTGTCACACTGGGAGACAAAGACGCCTGAGGGCACAAACAGGCCGCACAAGGTCACGTGCAGGTCACAACAGCGCAGGTATGTGTCACACAGGGAGACAAAGACGCCTGAGGGCACAAACAGGTCGCACAACATCACGTGCAGGTCACAACAGTGCAGATATGAGTCACACTGTTAGATAAGGACACCTAAGGGCACACACAGGTCGCACAAGATCACGTGCAGGTCACAGCAGCGCAAGCTGAGGCACGCAAAGGCAGGCGCGGGTCATATGAGGGAAGGTACGGCCACAAAATGACAGGTAGCTGGCATATGAGGGCATGTGTCAGTCACGTGCGGGTGACGTGCGGGTCACGTGGGAGTCACGCGCGGGTCACGTGGGGATCACGCGCGGGTCGAGAGCAAGCGCGGGTCAGATGAGTAGACACGGGCCAAGACCTGATCACTGTCGCATCTTTTGGAGCCAGAAGCGAATATATTTGACAATAATGTTAATCAGACATAGACTTTATGGACTTCGGACTTGGAATTTTGACTTGGACTTTTGACTTGGACTTTGGACTTGGACTTTGGACTTGGACTTGGACTTTGGACTTCGGACTTGAACTTTATACTTGGCATTTGAACTTAGACCTTGGACTTGAATTTAGACTTGGACTTTGGGCTCGCACTTTGAACTTGGATTAGGACTTTGGATTTGAACTTTAAACTTGAACTTTATGGACTTTGTTTTTCGTAAATCACAGAACACCAATTCAGAGCCACTTGATAAATTTAGTGCTATGCAACGTACGCGAAGGTCACCTATTGCACAGTTTGTGAACTAGTCACCTTGAAACAATGAGTCACTCTAGCGCCAGATCCTCGGATTTTCACTCAGGATTTGGGTTTACCGTTTATACATGATTTGTACCTACATGCGAATACATGGCGTAACGTACCGCTTGGGGCTGAGGAAACGATTGAATAACGACTTCACATATAAAAATGTCCCAAGGACTGCTGTTGCAGGTCTTTTTGCTTGCGCCTCATTCGGTCGAAATGTAAAATGATCTGAACTGCATAACTGTTAGACATGCCACCAGAAGAGCAGTTCTGGCGGTGGTGTGTGCACCGATAATAAACTGGGAAACGCACGGATTCGAACTCGTAATCTCGACATAGCTCTTGCTCACATGCTGTCCGGATTAACGGACCACTGAACCATTCACGCATACGCACACGGCACTTACTAGTTATTATGAAGCACGGCGTTGCTTCCGAAGCCGCTTTGTCCATAAACGTAAAGACACAACCGTGTATTTACGCTAATGGTAAGGTCGGATTTCACGTCTCATTCCAAGGCGCGCCTTAAGACTGCCGCGCTGCGACGGCCGGTCTATGACGTCACTTTCCAAGGCGCGCCTTAAGACTGCCGCGCTGCGACGGCCGGTCTATGACGTCACTTTCCAAGGCGCGCCTTAAGACTGCCGCGCTGCGACGGCCGGTCTATGACGTAACTCACCGAGTCGCGCCTTAGGGCTGGTACTGTGCTCGTGGCAGGGCTGCTTCACAGACTCGAAGCACTGGCACCACTCCCTGGTCGTGAGGAAGATGTCGCTGCAAACACGACGAAGATGTCAATCACTCCCTGGTCGTGAGGAAGATGTCGCTGCAAACACGACGAAGATGTCAATCACTCCCTGGACGTGAGGAAGATGTCGCTGCAAACACGACGAAGATGTCAATCACTCACTGGACGTGAGGAAGATGTCGCTGCAAACACGACGAAGATGTCAATCACTCACTGGACGTGAGGAAGATGTCGCTGCAAACGTGACGAGGGCGTAAATTGTCACAAGTCACGCCGGAAACCCCTTTTTAACGGTCCCTCTGTTGCTGGTTAATGGGTATGTTCATTCACTGTTTGCTCGCTACTTGCCAGTAATTCATGGTATTGGCACGATGCCACCACGACACCATGGCATGCTGCGTGGATCTGTTGTGTGGATGGAAATGAACAACTTTTGTACGCCAATCTGGCCGGAAATATAATTCCGCCGACATCTTCAAGTTGTGAACAAATCTGGTAAAACAGTCATTTTGCAATGCTAGTGTTTTAGGACTGGGATGTTGACGACTTGTAGCAGGAGAAACAGCAATGAAGACCGGAACAGAAAGCATTCTAGCTCCACAGCAGAAGAAGACGGAAGCATCCGCAGTTCAGACTGCACGTGCCGTGTGCCCTGGCGCCGGAGAGACGGCCGACGTGCGGACCCGCTCCACACTTGGCGCGACAAAGGAGCCGACGTCGTGTCCCAGATTAAATGCGACACCGCCACACATTGGAATATTCCCATTTCGCGGAGCACGTTCAATTATTCATAACGGATCCGCCGAGGTGCTAGCCAGCACAACACGGACGTCGGGGAACCATCACCTGGAAACGAAACGGCGCCCTGTTGTCGCGCAACGTCTAGGAAAACAGGATACTCGTCAGCTTGTGGAAGAAAACGGTAGGCAAGCATATCGACTTTGAACGGCATGTTGAGTTCCCGCAGGACAAAGGCCAAATGCCAACGATAGGTACGACTATTCATAATAATACTAGGCTGATTGCAGCCATGAATCATGTCGCAACAATTGATGTAACCAGGCCTTGAATATTGCTTAAATGATGCCAACCTTAGACCTGTTTCAGACATGCTCAATCCTTGCCAGGCAAACGCATTTCTTCAACTCCCCTGCTGATCTTAGTTTATACCACGTAGAGACAATTGGCCATCCTCAAGTCTGCAAAATGGATATAAATTCATCCATCCACGAATACATCCAGGCGTGTTCATCTAAACGGCACTTCCACTTTAATCCATTGCAGAGTTCAATCCGGACAATAGTCATAGATATTAGTTAAGCCGTTCTAATCGTGAGCACGCATACCGTCTGGGAACGCTGCCAGGCTGCACCAAGACACTTCATGGGAGCAGTTACCGGGCGGGGGCGGAGGGACCAGCCCCCACACACACACACTATCCGGCGGCGTCCCCTCTGACCGGAAAAGGCGCCTCTCTGACTGGAAAAGGCGCCTCTCTGACTGGAAAAGGCGCCTCTCTGACCGGAAAAGGCGCCTCTCTGACCGCAAAAGGCGCCTCTCTGACCGGAAAAGGCGCCTCTCTGACTGGAAAAGGCGCCTCTCTGACCGGAAAAGGCGCCCCTCTGACCGGAAAAGGCGCCTCTCTGCGAAAGGCGCCTCTCTGACTGAAAAGCGCCCTGACCGGAAAAGGCGCCTCTCTGACTGGAAAAGGCGCCTCTCTGACCGGAAAAGGCGCCTCTCTGACCGGAAAAGGCGCCTCTCTGACTGGAAAAGGCGCACCTACAGCATGTTTGCATGCTTGAATGCTCTCCCCCGTGAATTTTCCAGCCGGAATACTGGGCGCAAAACGTATCCACCCAGGGAACCCGAATGAGATCACTACAATTTTGCCAGCCAGAGGCGCTCCCCGTAGAGATGGTGCCTCCTAAACATCGCATCCCCATTTTCCTGTCGCTGGTCCGCCGCTCGGCTCAGGCCTCTCTGGTGCTGAACTCTGAACACGCAGGTACTCGGGATATTAACGTTGTACTTGGGCCAGTCTTCGAGGCAGCCCAGAACCGAGGCGGCGTGTGCCTGAAATTACAATGAATGAAATTAATAAATTCAATGAAATTGCTGAAACTACCACCGCCTGCAACGAGTCCCCGGCTGCCGAATTAGCGCCCCCTATGTCCTGACCGGCCCGTGGGATATGACCGCCATTCCGATCTTGGCCCGTGGGACGTGTGCTCTCCCATGTCCGACTCCGGTCCATGAGACGTCAGCGCTCCCAGTCTCATTTTGTACTTCGTCGACCCGCCTGTACTACCCCCCCCCCCCACCACCACCACCACCTCCACCGATGGCGGCGGCAGCGGACGGCCGTGCTAAGGTCGAAACGTGACGATTGACTTGCGGTCTCTGATGATGACTGGATCTTCGCAATTGCACCTCTGGCCGTCCTCCAATCTCTGGCCGATGGTTGACCCGCCTCCGGGGGCGAACCAACTGTCCCGCAATGGGGGGGGGGGGGTAGGGGACGGGCGCAAGAGGAGTTGTAAAGTTGAGTCTTTCCATGTAAAGCCCGCTGGGCCAACAGTAAACCCGTTCAAATTTTGGGGGCCGCTGCTCGACGAACGCCCCTTGACCGACACAGTCGACGCGCCCCTAAACCCCAATAACTAACCAACAGGGGCTGCTGCTCCCTCCCCTCCCCCTCCCACCCGGGTCCTAGGCCAACGGGTCGAGCATTGTCGACCTCTTGGGATCCTCATGTTCGCGATTTGCCAGCTGGATGCCGCTTTCATTATGCATGTGCTTTTGTTTGCCACATCCTACAACACACCTGAGCTACACCAAAGAGGAAGGTATCCGCGGTCGATTGAGGGCCATTATTTCCGACAGCATTCGCTGTGACGCCTATAAATAGGCGCAATGTAAAGTTTTGCCACGCCGACAGCGGTCATTGCTAAAGTGTCCACGCCGTTACCAACGGTCACTCACCCTGGGCGAGGACGTGGGCGGAGGAGTGGCCACTCTGGGGCGAGAAAGCTGCTCCGCAAAAAGTGACCAACCCACCATGAACACCTGGCTCGAAGATCGGCAGACAGCCATATCCGGAGATTCGGATTTCTTTCGGCGGGGGATCTACGTCTCACCCTCAAGGTGTCGGCCGGACCGGTCCACAAATTTCACGTCTAAATATCCCGCCCTGCGAGCAATCCCTCCAATGCCTTTTGAAACCAAAAATGTGAACTTGCACGCCTTCAGCTAATTTGTCCAAGGCTCGCCAACTGTCCCATTGTCACCAACTGACCAATTGACACAAACTGACACCCAGTGTCACGAACTGCCCCACTGACACCAACTGACACCCAGTGTCACCAAGTGTCACCACCTGGCACCCATTGACACAAACTGACACCCAGTGAAGCCAACTGACACCCAATGACACCTACCGACTGACCCATTGACACCGAATGACACCAACTGACACACAATAATACCAACTGACACCCATTGACACCAACTGACCCGTTAGTATCGCAGCGGTCCAGGAACGACTTGAGACACTTCTCGTGCTGGTCTCTCTCCACGGCGAACAGCTCCCTCTGGGTCAGCTGAGTGTCCGAGTCGGAGTCCAGGTAGAGGAACATCCACTCCGCCATCGGCTTGCACGAGGTTGGGAAGTGCGCTGTGGGGGGGGGGGTCATCGTCAGGGCTGAGGGTGGGAAGTGCGCTGTGTGGGGGGGGGGTGGGGGGTCATCGTCAGGGCTGAGGGTGGGAAGTGCGCTGGGGTGGGGGGGGGTCATCGTCAGGGCTGAGGGTGGGAAGTGGGCTGTGGGGGTGGTGGTGGGGGTCATCGTCATGGCTGAGGGTGGGAAGTGCGCTGTTGGGGTGGGGTGGGGGGGGGTCTTCGTCAGGGCTGAGGGTGGGAAGTGCGCTGTGGGGGGTAGGTGGGGGTCATCGTCAGGGCTGAGGGTGGGAAGTGCGCTGAGGGGGGTGGGGGGTCATCGTCAGGGCTGAGGGTGGGAAGTGCGCTGTGGGGGTGGGGTGGGGGGTCATCGTCAGGGCTGTGCCATCATCGAGCGGTCGGGGGTCGTGATCGGCGTTGAACAGCGTCGCCAGTATGGCTCGTCGTCATCACAAGCGTCATACTCAGGGGCGTGGCTATCCTCACGGCCATCGTCGCCGGGGGTGTACTCTTCGAAAGGCGCCAACGTCATCAGGAGCATGGCCATCATGATGACTGCTGTTGCCGGCAGGGGCGTCAACATCAAGCCCATCCTGACATCGAGAACACCATCGCCATGCCTATCAGCATCATGAGCATCATCATTACGAACAGCATCACGAGCATCAGCGTCATGAACATCATGAACATCATCATCACGAGCATCAGCATCGTGAACATCATCGTCAAGATCGCCCGCAGGATCATCAGCATCGTCAGGACTCAGAAGTACCACGATATCGACCGCAATGGCCACGGACGGGACCGCGGGTGTCGGATCACTTCCACGCCGACTTAACTGACGTCAATTCGCTGACTTAACCGACGTTAACTGACGTTAACTGACGTTAGCTGGCGTAATCACGCCTCGAAGCACTGGTCAGGCATCACAAGGCAAAGCTGGCGTCTGGTCGGCGCAGCGACTAGAGCGCTGACCTACACAGACTCCTCGTTCTGGCGGAGCGGGTGTGAGTCGCTTCACGAGCTCGCTGTCCACGCCCCCGGGCTGGGATCACTGGATAGGCAACTGGCCAGGGAAGTCGGGGGTGCAGGTACCGGGCGGCCATGCCCGCTATGTGGGTACGTTAATCCCCCGTCATTCCGGTCACCTCGTCACGGGGTCACCTCGTCACGGGGTCACCTCGTCACCTCGTCACGGGGTCACCTCGTCACGGGGTCACCTCGTCACGGGGTCACCTCGTCACAGGGTCACCTTGTCACGGGGCACCTCGTCACGGGGTCACCTCGTCACGGGGTCACCTCATCACGGGGTCACCTCGTCACGGGGTCACCTCATCACGGGGTCACCTCGTCACGGGGTCACCTCGTCACGGGGTCACCTCGTCACGGGGTCACCTCGTCACGGGGTCACCTCGTCACAGGGTCACCTCGTCACAGGGTCACCTCGTCACGGGGTCATCTCGCCACGGGGTCACCTCGTCACAGCATCACCTCGTCACGGGGTCACCTCTCACGGGGTCACCTCGTCACGGGTCACATCGTCACGGGTCACCTCGTGACGGGGTCACCTCGTGACGGGGTCACCTCGTCACGGGGTCACCTCGTCACGGGGTCACCTCGTCACGGGGTCACCTCGTCACAGGGTCACCTCGTCACAGGGCCACCTCGTCACGGGATCACCTCGTCACGGGGTCATCTCGTCACGGGGTCACCTCGTCACGGGGTCACCTCGTCACAGGGTCACCTCATCACGGGGTCATCTCGCCACGGGGTCACCTCGCCACGGGGTCACCTCGTCACAGCATCACCTCGTCACGGGGTCACCTCGTCACGGGGTCACCTCGTTACAGGGTCACCTAGTCACAGGGTCACCTCGTCACAGGGTCACCTCGTCACGGGGTCACCTCGTCACGGGGTCACCTCGTCACGGGGTCACCTCGTCACGGGGTCACCTCGTCACGGGGTCAGCTCGTCATGGGGTCACCTCGTCACAGGGTCACCTCGTCACGGGGTCACCTCGTCACGGGGTCACCTCGTCACAGGGTCACCTCGTCACAGGGTCACCTCGTCACGGGGTCACCTCGTCACAGGGTCACCTCGTCACGGGGTCACCTCGTCACGGGGTCACCTCGTCACGGGGTCACCTCGTCACGGGGTCACCTCGTCACGGGGTCACCTCGTCACAGGGTCACCTCGTCACAGGGTCACCTCGTCACGGGGTCACCTCGTCAGGGTCACCTCGTCACGGGGTCACCTCGTCACGGGGTCACCTCGTCACGGGGTCACCTCGTCACGGGGTCACCTCGTCACAGGGTCACCTCGTCACGGGGTCACCTCGTCACGGGGTCACCTCGTCACGGGGTCACCTCGTCACAGGGTCACCTCGTCACGGGGTCACCTCGTCACAGGGTCACCTCGTCACGGGGTCACCTCGTCACAGGGTCACCTCGTCACCTCGTCACGGGGTCATCTCGCCACGGGGTCACCTCGTCACGGGGTCACCTCGTCACGGGTCCGTCACGGGTCACCTCGTCACGGGGTCACCTCGCCACGGGGTCACCTCGTCACGGGGTCACCCCGTCACGGGGTCACCTCGTCTCGTCACAGGGTCACCTCGTCACGGGGTCACCTCGTCACGGGCTGACCGGAATTTGTAGTCACCCCGTCATCGGCACGGCATGGTATCTGTCTCGGTATCTGCTGTAGTATCAGTATCGATGTCAGTGTATGTGCTGGTATCTTCTTTGATATCGAAATATATGTCGATATTTGCTGCGGTGTCGGTGTCCATGTTACCAGCACCACCTTAACGATTTGCCTCGCTGTCGAGGTAGAAAGACAAGCTAATCTTAACTTCAGATGACAATACGGCTCCAGTCAAGGTCATCTGAAGTTAATATTAGCTTGTCTTTCTACCTCGACAGCGAGGCAAATCGTTAAGGTGGTGCTGGTAACATGGATACCGACACCACAGCAAATCTCGACACATATTTAGATATCACAGTGGATACCAGCACATACACCGACATCGATACTGATACCACAGCAGATACCGACTTATGCACCCATACTACAGCAAATACCGAGAACATACCGACATTGATGCTGATACCATGGCAGATACCGACACATGAACAGACAAACACTGGTATAGGTACCGAGAGTCATACTGCCGCCAACCCCAACATTAGTTTAGACATATGCTTCTATGAACACGCCGGCATAAATATTGATGCCATGCCGATTATCAACGTCCAATGTCGATGTGTCGATACAAAAGCACACCTACAGCGACACCAACACCAAAGCCGACACGGATATAGCAACAGTGCAGGCACATAGACACAGACACAACCGGGGAGTGGGGTCACAAATTAGTTCCTGGAATATATTTATACATCCCTCTCGCGATTTAGTTCTGGGAGTGTCTGGAACACGCATAAGAATGGGGTATGCTTATTATTCTTATGGAGTAATATGATACAGCATGCATTTTTGTAGACTACAAATATTTTCTTAAAATATACAAATTCACGGTTTCAGTGAATTTACCTGTTCCAAGATGATGACACAGGCGAACAAGTTGGAGTGGACTAATTTACAAATTTGAATAGGGGAGGGGACAACCACCTCCACAGCTAGATAAGATGGCATTTTTCGTTCCTGACCACAACCATGGACACAGAACCACCCACATCGGTACACCTCCTGACCCACCACCCACATCGGTACATCTCCTGACCCACTGCCCACATATACCTCCTGACCCACCGCCCACATCGGTACACCTCCTGACCCACCGCCCACATCGGTACACCTCCTGACCCACCACCCACATCGATACACCTCCTGACCCACCACCCACATCGGTACACCTCCTGACCCACCGCCCACATCGATACACCTCCTGACCCACCACCCACATCGGTACACCTCCTGACCCACCGTCCACATCGGCACTGTATGCGCAATGCAGTCGACACAGTCAACGTGGCCGAACTTGCATGATGCGCAAAATGCAAAAAAAGTCGTCTAAAAATCACATAACTGAATCCAAACATCACTAAATCCCCAAAATCATTAAACCCAAAAATCACTAAACCCCCAAAAAATAACTAAACCCCAAAAATCATTAAATTAAAAAATCACAATAAAACAAAAATAACATCACTAAATCCCCAAATCACTTACTGCTGTAGTACTTGTGATGTTTGGTCTTGGGCTGGGCGACGGCGTTGTCGGATTTGAGCACCACAAACCAGTCGACCAGGCGCGATCCCATCTCTGCCAGCTCATCGGCCGAGCACTCTGGAACGCCGCGCGTACGTCATCACGGAGCATGTCATCACGGCATACGTCACCACGGCGTACGTCATCACGGCATACGTCATCACGGCTCGCGTCATCACGGCACACGTCACCACGGCGTACGTCATCATGACATACGTCATCACGTGGCATGTCATCATGGCCACGTACGTCATCACGGCACGCGACATTACGGAATACGTCACCACGGCCGTACGTCATCACGGCACACGTCATCGGGGCGTACTTCAGCATAGCGTACGTCATCTCGCTTCTCTGATGTCCTGAAGCTGCATGTTTGGGGCGTCGTTCCATTGCTACACATGGTGAAACACAGAGGAGACGTCGTATCCCCTGGCCCCAGAACAAACTTGAGTGTTTGACCTCGTTGGGGAAGTCATGCCGGGGACGGGTAGTCTAGGGGTAAATTGCCCGTCTCACAATCGAAAGATTGTGGGTTTGAGCCTCACCTGTCGCTACTCTTTGCCCGCGACCAATCGGCGTGAGAGATTGGCGACGCTACATAGCACAAAGGACGCCGTGTCATAAAACCAATAACCACTACGGGGTGGTCATGCTAGCTTGTTTAATGAACGTGTATAATACTTTCCGATCATCAGAGTTTGTCACCGACATCTAACAACCATTTCTGCTGCGAGCTGTGTTCTGCGCGTTCAGGTTCTCTCATGATTACTACGCCTCAGGCGTTTTCGGTGTTACGGCAAACGAGTGTTTATAGGACGAAAGCTTTCATTTCGGATGGATTTGTTGAAAATAGTGTCAATGCATATAGGGGAAGAGTAAGTAACTATCTACTTGTTAAGCTTGCCGTAGTGCTAAATTTCAAGCATGAGTTATTACCGGACAAATACTTCTATACACGGCTTACGCGCCCGGGAAAGCCGATACACCTCTTCCATGTTCAAACTAAACTGAAGGACACGTTAGATATTGTTTATTGTCCACAATCTCGAACAACGTCTTCCCTTTACAGGATAAATCATCTGATAAAAGCGTAAACAGAACTGACGAACAGTTCTCAGTTCAAACACGTAAAAGGCTGCAAAAATTGCATCGATGCCAAATGGCTACGCGGGCTCAGATGCGAGCGCGTGACGCAGCACAATATCTAATTACCTGCATGTCAATATCTACTGTCTCTTAACATCTTAACAATACCCACTAGCAATGGCACCACCACCTTCAGTTTCCAGGCGGAGTCAAACCCCAGAGGCACAGGAACGGCTTTCCAGCTAGAGGAGTGACCATGACTGCTTGGCCTCCCCTCCCCTCCCCCCAGCGGACCCGTGGCGAGTCCGTCTGGAGAGGCCATCCACCAGCCTGATAACTGCTGAACTAAACTGTGAAACTTCTGGGAGACTCCAGAGTCCACCAGAGTCGTGCGTGCACTGCAGTCTACGCCGTGATTTTCGAAACATAGAATGCGCTTAGCACCCATTCTGTTTTTGATGGCCCTTTCTGTCCTGTATCCTTACGCAGGGACGAAACTTCCCACGCTTTTGGTGATGTCCCATCATCTTTGTTTTGGTCCCACCAATTCTTGCTCTCTTAACATGAGACTGTATGCAGTGAGCACCATAAAAGGTGGCAAGCAACAATCAAGTTGGCAGCACTAGTGAACTCCAATCATTGATCCTCACCAATAATTATCCAACTTCATCGCCCGTGTTCTTTCCCTCTTGCCATTTTAGTGGTCTTGAAAGTTGTATTTGAGGAAGCTGCTGCCTCAAATGATCTCGAAAACTCTGATCTGAATATCTTTACAACGTCATCTGTCGACAGCGTTGAACCAAATCCTGTGGCGGTGACGGTGACGGTGACGGTGACGTTTCTTGACGCTACACGAACAGGCCAGGCGACATTTTACCATGCTGCGTCGACACATCCACCGTGACAGCCTGTCAATGGCTCGTCATGTTCCACACAGGTCGGGCACCACATTACACCAACAGACAGAGGGTGCCCCACCACTGTGTCCTCCTACCAATGGATCGTCATGTCCCGCACGGGTCGGGGACCACATTACACCAACAGACAGAGGGTGCCCCGCCACTGTGTCCTCCTACCAATGGATCGTCATGTCCCGCACGGGTCGGGCACCACATTACACCAACAGACAGAGGGTGCCCCACCACTGTGTCCTCCTACCAATGGATCGTCATGTCCCGCACGGGCCGGGCACCACATTACACCAACAGACAGAGGGTGCCCCACCACTGTGTCCTACCAATGGATCGTCATGTTCCGCACGGGCCGGGCACCACATTACACCAACAGACAGAGGGTGCCCCGCCACTGTGTCCTCCTACCAATGGATCGTCATGTCCCGCACGGGTCGGGCACCACATTACACCAACAGACAGAGGGTGCCCCACCACTGTGTCCTCCTACCAATGGATCGTCATGTTCCGCACAGGTCTGGGCACCACATTACACCAACAGACAGATGGTGCCCGCCACTGTGTCCTCCTACCAATGGATCGTCATGTTCCGCACGGGTCGGGCACCACATTACACCAACAGACAGAGGGTGCCCCGCCACTGTGTCCTCCTACCAATGGATCGTCATGTTCCGCACGGGCCGGGCACCACATTACACCAACAGACAGAGGGTGCCCCGCCACTGTGTCCTCCTACCAATGGATCGTCATGTTCCGCACGGGTCGGGGACCACATTACACCAACAGACAGAGGGTGCCCCACCACTGTGTCCTCCTACCAATGGATCGTCATGTCCCGCACGGGTCGGGCACCACATTACACCAACAGACAGAGGGTGCCCCACCACTGTGCCCTTCCTACCAATGGATCGTCATGTCCCGCACGGGTCGGGGCACCACATTACACCAACAGACAGAGGGTGCCCCACCACTGTGTCCTCCTACCAATGGATCGTCATGTTCCGCACGGGTCGGGCACCACATTACACCAACAGACAGAGGGTGCCCCACCACTGTGTCCTCCTACCAATGGATCGTCATGTTCCGCACGGGTCGGGCACCACATTACACCAACAGACAGAGGGTGCCCCACCACTGTGTCCTCCTACCAATGGATCGTCATGTTCCGCACGGGTCGGGCACCACATTACACCAACAGACAGAGGGTGCCCCGCCACTGTGTCCTCCTACCAATGGATCGTCATGTTCCGCACGGGTCGGGGACCACATTACACCAACAGACAGAGGGTGCCCCACCACTGTGTCCTCCTACCAATGGATCGTCATGTCCCGCACGGGTCGGGACCACATTACACCAACAGACAGAGGGTGCCCTACCAATGGATCGTCATGTCGCACGGGTCGGGGTCCACATTACACCAACAGACAGAGGGTGCCCCCCCACTGTGCCCTCCTTCCAATGGATCGTCATGTTCCGCACGGGTCGGGCACCACATTACACCAACAGACAGAGGGTGCCCCACCACTGTGTCCTCCTACCAATGGATCGTCATGTCCCGCACGGGTCGGGCACCACATTACACCAACAGACAGAGGGTGCCCCACCACTGTGTCCTCCTACCAATGGATCGTCATGTTCCGCACGGGTCGGGCACCACATTACACCAACAGACAGAGGGTGCCCCACCACTGTGTCCTCCTACCAATGGATCGTCATGTTCCGCACGGGTCGGGCACCACATTACACCAACAGACAGAGGGTGCCCCGCCACTGTGTCCTCCTACCAATGGATCGTCATGTCCCGCACGGGTCGGGGTCCACATTACACCAACAGACAGAGGGTGCCCCGCCACTGTGTCCTCCTACCAATGGATCGTCATGTTCCGCACGGGTCGGGGACCACATTACACCAACAGACAGAGGGTGCCCCGCCACTGTGTCCTCCTACCAATGGATCGTCGTGCCCTAGGCAGGTTGGAGACCAAGACCGGCAGACAGAAGACGCCCACCACCGTGCCGTCCTCCCACTTCACCCGCAAGCGCTGTGGCCATTACTGTAGCATGCACGCCATCGCACAAACATGATGTCATCATATTCATGGGAAGACGACCGCGCCAAACCTGCGCCAGACTGGCGCCAAACCGGCGCCAGACCGGCGCCAGACGGGTGGCGGCATAATGAGCGAGTCTTGGCGGGACTCGGAGTCGGTCAGATACTCACTGGGATGGTGTTTGGTTTCTTTGGCGACCGCTTTCGGGTAGAATTTGAAGTTGTTGTAGGTGCTCTTCTCCCGGTGATGCTTCTCGTACTGGAAACAGTGGATGACACGTTAGGACGGCTTGGGTCACGGCAGGTCAAGTTGAATCAGGTCATGTTCGGCAGCTGACCCCACCCGGACGGGTCGGCTTATCTCTGGTGAGCTCAAAGGTCAGTTCGGGTCAGAGTAAACCGGGCAACTTCGAGCGAGGTCGGGTCGCACTAAGTTGCGTCAATTTGCGTCAGACCAGATCGACTCGAATCAAATCGGGTCAGGTCAAGCGGAAGATATAAATTGAGATCATGCTAGGCCAGGTCGGGTCGGGTCAGGACAGGCCACGGCCGGTTAAACCAGATTAAGTTTCGTGACAATTCAGTTATTACCCTTGCACCCCTGACAGAGATAACAGCTCAGTTGTTAGCCCCATACTCATGCCAATAATTACAGCTGGCATGCACGCGCCTAATCTAGCAAATTGTGTGCTGCTGGAGTAATATTATGCAGTCATGCAGTAAACATTTCGAACATTGGCATTTCAATTAAATGTACACACAACTCTGGGACGTAGGTTTACACCCACAACAAAACTTTGTAGGAAATTCACGAGGAAATTTGCTAATGATCCACCACGAATAATCCAGCATGATGCTTTGATTAGGCAAACTTAATTGTTGGATATTACGCGAAATATTAGTGTACTACATGGAACATGAGGTCAAAGCTCATAATTTTTATTAAAAATATCCGAAAGAAAGATAACACTTTTGTCAGCTTCGCGTAATAGTAAAAAATATTCGGTCATCCAAGGCCTTGTGCAGCCGAAGGAACCATTAAAAAGGTCCCATTGACTATTAATAGCACATTTATTCTGTATTCGAAACGCAAACGTTGAAAAAAGCCAGGAGTTGACAATATTGATAACATGGTTTGGCACGACTCATCTGTGCCCTGACGTAGCACACCGAGAAGACGTGAATATTGGAGCTGCATTCCTCACATAGCTAGGTGAAAGCATCATAGCATAGCTAGATAAAAGCATAGCATTTGTTATCGTATTAGGCCTGGGCGACGTTCAACTCGTGCGACTGTCAAATACTGTTAAATAAATACTCATTAAATACTGACGATAATTAGTGCTACCACCAGAGGCGCAGCCTAGGTGGTTCTGGGCCCAAGGGGCTCTGGGGCCGAGGGAGTCCCTGTGAGAAGGGAGTGTCTGGGGCCAAGGGGGTGTCTAGGGCCAAGGGGTCTCTGGGGCCAAGGGGCCTCCTTTTTGGTGCGCTTAGCGCGCCGAAAGGAAGGGACCGACCTGTTTCCGGCCTGTTTCAACACCTTTTTTGTCGGCTCCGCGTAAGAAAATCCTGGCCGCGCCTCTGCTTACCACCGCCGGGGGCGGTGCTGCCAAGGTCACCGCCAATCCGTCGCTGTGATTGGCACATGCAATTGCTTGCCTCGTGTGTGACAGCCCGCGCTCTGATTGGTGCATACAATTACCGGCCGGCGCTCTGATTGGCCAGCTAGTCGACTGACTGGAGAGGCGGGAGCGTTTTAATTAGAACGACGGTTTTGAGGGACAGATCGTTAGCAAGGAAATTGCTTCGAGCAGAGCGAATTTGCCATAGTCGGCAGTATCTGGACAGAGATATTGTGAACCAGTAGCATTATGGGTCACGCTGCATTAGACTAGGCTCCATTTGGAAACTAGAGCGGGGTACAGTTTTTCATCTATTTGTGGATGCCTAAGCACCGCAAGTCCAAAATAAGAACGTACAAAGGCGAGCACCCCAAACACAAAAAAAAACATAATTTTAAATCTTTCTTTTGAATGGATTCACTTTGATCATCCACAAATAAACCATGGATGGAGTACTCAGGGAAGGGCCCCGAGTACTCCATTCTGGAATGGATTGGAATGTTGCCCTGGAATGGAATAACCTACTGTTGCCCTGGAATGGAATATTCAGGGCAACAATGGGGAACAGGAAAGACAACAGGACAACAACAGGGAACAGAGACAACATCAGGGCAACAACAGGACAACAGGAGAACAGTATCCTACAGCAGTTTGTCTCGCAGCGCATCCACGTCACCCCAGCCAAGGCGCCTGTGGCACGCTGCACATGCTACTGGAGCAGGATATCACAGTTAACCCAGATTATGACGGCTAGGATCGTGTAGAAGGGCATGAATTAAATTAGATCATCATAAACGCGTTGCTTATTTTTAACTTTTGATGAAAAACACAATAACACATTAATTTTCAACGAATTAAATTCCTATCGCCCTGCAATACTACTGTTTCGGTCAAGTCTCCATGGCTGTAAGGTTTATTTTACCGCGAGCATGATACTATTATTGGCCCATGTTGGGTCATGCTGTCCTTGATGAAAATAGTCGAATGGTAACCGCGAAAATACAGTTAATCTTAGTAGAAAATTAATATTTCTACCATTTATTTCCATCTGTTTCGCCGACAAATCGGACTATCTATGTTTGTTTCAACCAACAAAGTCTCCAGCAACCTAATATATAGTTTATATTGCACATATAGTCGAATACATATATGCCAGACAATGATCATAGTAGCCTAACGTAACTATATTCTATAGTAACCCATCCTAATCTGACACAAATTAACCCAATTTATTCATGATCATCATACAATCTACATCTGTAGATGCACCCTTACCGGAAAGGCAAGTATTTAATTGTGATATACCCTGGACTTGGTTACCATTAACTTAGTACTATGATGACCAGAAGTCCAGGTGAAATATCGAGATAACGTGACATGGGAATATGCGCATAATTATGCATATCTCCATGGTTGTCTATAAAATACTTAAGTGAATAAAACGAGATTAATAAACAACAAACAGCATGTATGAGGGTGATGCGTGAATAAAGCACAGCAGGATTAAGAAGTCAATTTCGATATATCAAATGAAAATAGGTCGATGTCTAAGTTAACTGGGCGGCCGTCCTGGTGACCCTCTCCTGGTCTCGCCCATGTCCGGATGTTGATTTATAATGCTGGGTGCGCCACTGATAATTTTGCAAGCACATGGGGTCATGCGACCTTGTTACAAATCGTCTTTAAATAGCAAACAACAAAACAAACTGTAAAGATCTCAAAAGTAAGGCGACAAAATGCGGGCATATTTTTGTTCTGCGGTGTTTGGGTGGGTTAGGCTTAAAGGGCGCTTTAAAGCATAAGTTTCAGTCTCCTACTCGATTTTGCACTGCGCACACTCAGACATCCACGCACGCTTTGTACAGTTGTTGTTCGCACACGGCAGAAGTCCTATATATCGACACGAACGCCAGAGACAGTGTTGTGCACCCGCATGCTCTCCGATTCCCCGCCGTAGCACGTTGTGTGCACACACACACACTGCCGGCTATCCCGATTCTCCTGGCCAGGTAAACAGAGGACCGCTCCGGGGACACGAGGTCAGACCGTGCCCTCGGCGCGTGCCGCCTGACCGAAGGATCTGTTCGAAGGTAGACGATGCCCCCGTGACCCTGGTGCCGCCGGCGTTGGTCGGTCGGCGGAGATCTCGTGACACGGCGACCCCTCCCCCCCCCCCACAGCTGCTGCCATCCCATCGGTGGGTGTGGCCGACGGAAAGCCTGCCCGAGATCGGACTTAAGCCAAGGGCCACTTGAACCAGGCGCATAATTGATTGATTATTTGGGCTTGGGCGTGGACAAGTTCCATAACCGCATAAGCCGACTTTGCCGCCCAGGAGGTCGGGTTACGGCGTTATGCTGCATGCCCGATACTCTGCACTCCGGGGCGTCAGTAGCTCAGTGGCTGAACTGAGCGTCTGGCACGCCAGAGGTGCGGGGTTCGATTCCCCGTGGTGTCCGCCCTTCCTGCCAGGGCGAGAGGCAGGGGACGCCGTGTGGCCACACCTGCTGAGTGCGTCGTAAAGCCACAACCCGATCCAATTCTGTGTTCTGGGCACTCGTAAATAGCTGGACAAACCGCAAACTCTGGAGCCGGATCACGATGGAACACGTGAACAGGGGAACATGCGCAAAACAGTCGCAACACCAGAAACCAGATCACACTGGAACATGTGCTAAAGAATCACGAACTCTGGAACCAGATCACAATGGAACATGTGAACAATGGAGCACGTGCAAAACAATCGGTCTGCTTGTACGTCAGGCCATGCAGGTATTTCATCCACTCAGTTTGCTACTAATCATCAAATGTGGCCCACTTGTGTTCGCGCAAACATGCATTAGTCAGATCAACTATGGTAAACCCAGCCTCACGCCATATGCTGGCAGGCACGCAGGCGACCTTCCGGCGTCGTAGAGTTCCTGTTAATGAAGATTTAGAAAATGAATTCGGGCGTATTAGCTGCTGTCGCTGGAAAGGCTTAGCCTCAGCATGTTGATCTGGCGCTGCGTTAATCCCTGTCGGGACGGCCAGCAAACGCGCCTTCGCCGACCCGGGGGCTCTTGAAACCCCCTCGAACTTTCTATCTACGCAGGCTAGGATGAAATGCAGAACACCGTTTGAAAGCTTTGGTCACGAGGAGCCAGGAGCGTATCTTACACTTGCATTTTTTCTGACAATGAGGCCATCAGAGGTCGCATTAGGTCAATATACGGATCCGGACTAAAGTCCTCGGAAATGATCTAAAATGACAGAGAATGCGCTCTTTCGACATTACTTTTGAACATGGACGAATGCACTTTTATTGATTATAAATAAGTACTTGGAAGGAAGCATTCGTCTATGCATGATTACACCCCTTGTGTAATTAGTCTGCAAATATTTCGTTTGTCGACTCCAGGTCGGGTTAGGCCGCGGGCTTCATACCGCGGAGGAACGCCCCGCCCAGCCGAAAGTACTCGTCAAAACGGTGATGAGCAATGGAACGGCCAGGGACTTGCCCGCAAGGGTCATTGATATGCAAAGTGCATTACGTAAAACAAGAGCCGGCCACGCGATCGAGGAATTCCAGCCGAACTAGCCGAGAGTTAACTATTGCGTCAATGTTTCCACATGGCACAGCACTACAAAATAACAACGACAACAAGGAGAACAACGACAACAGCAACAACAGCAACAACAAAGCAGTGATGCTGGTCGGATTGCGAACAGCTGGCCCGGGGATACACTGGAATGCCCACGGCGGCTTGGACTCCTTTCTTTTCTGTTCACTATTTTTCTCTTTATTTTTTATTGGCTGGTTCACGACGCACCTTATGCGACGTGTTAATGGACGCCGCTCGCACCGCTTCGCCGGTGGGATTCGGGATTGGGAAATGTCCGAGCAGTGCGAGCGTTGAACCAGAGACCTTTGTGTCAAGAGTTGAACGCTCTAACCACTCGGCCATTCTCGCCAGCCGCGACGCGGACTGCGATCCTGCCACGGTCTGGCAACCAGCGGTCAGCTGGCGACCATCGCGGCGCACGGTGGCAGTTGTAAAGGATGTGGAAACATCGACACGTCGGCGCACCGCGTGTGTACTGAAGTGGGGCAGAGGCGTAGGAACGTCTCAAAAAGTGTGTATGTGTGTGGAAGGGGGAACCATTTCGAAGGTGATTCTCAACATGCATCACTATAGCAGTGATGTTAAACTTTCATGAAAAGTATGTGTGTTGAGGAGGGGCATTCCACTGGTCCCCCTGTTCCTGCACCTATGAAATAGGGTTATGCTAGAATTTATGCTAGAAAATGAGGTTTGCTGGCCTCGGCAACTTTGCGAGTTGGACGTGGAAAAACGCAAATCTTACAGTCCCGAGGATCGAGATTGGCATGCGAATGCACGAACGGAAGTTGGAAAGGATAAAAATTGACGTCTCGCTTCCGGATTCTCCACAACGCACCCACCCACATAAGACCATGGACACAACTGAGCTAGCAAGGTCATGGCGCAGGAAGATGTATGTGGGGGGGGGGGCAGAAGGGACAGCATCCCTGCCTCCAAGGTGGTGATGATTTTGACTTTACGACGCACTCAGCAGCTGAGGCCATATGGCGTCGCCTGTCTCTTACTCTGGCTGGATCGGCGGGCACCGCGGGGAATCGAACCCAGTGCCTCCGGTTTACCAGACGCTCAGCTTAACCACTAAGCTGCCGAACCCTAGTCCCTCCCTCCAAACATCGGACGAGCTCAGCATTGGCCCTATGGGCGAGGAACGGAAATAATCGGCTTCGGAATGACTCCGCCCAAACCTTGGCGCATTTTCTAGGCTACTGATCCGGATGGCCTACCTTGCTCTTCAGCTTGGTCTTGCTGAGCTTCTTCTGGTAGTAGCGGGACTCGGCCAGCTGTAACTTGTCGCGCTGCTGCTCCTTGTGCCGGTGGTATGAGCCAGACGCTGCCGAAAACAGAGGTCAGGTCAGGTCAGGTAAGCTCCAGTGATGTCATGCCATGTTGAATAGAAATCAGGTCAAGCCAGACCAGGGCAGTTCCACTGATTATGTCAGGCCATGCAGAGTAGAGGCCAAGTCAGGCCAGGTCAGGTCAGGTCAGACTCCTGCCGCTGTGGTGCTGGGGAAGCTCCTGTTCCGTGATGCTCTATTCAATGCTGATCAATTTAGGTCAGGTCAACCTTCTACAGTGATGGCCTCGGTACGAGTGTGGCTCAATCGGGTACAGGTCGGAACAGGCCAGGTCAGATCAGCAATGGTGAACAAGCTGGCACGAAGTCTGTCCTCTCGAAAAGCTAAGTTGGCGACCCACCTCGGCAGGGACAGACGTCTCTGCATCCTGACCCACCACGGTAGGAACAAAAACCATGTAGTCGGACGCGCACCTCGGCAGGGACAGAGCCCCTGTGGGGGGCAACCTCGGCAGGGACAGAAGCCCCTGTAGTGGGACCTATACACCTCGGCAGGGACAGAAGCCCCTGTAGTGGCGACCTATACACCTCGACAGGGACAGAAGCCCCTGTAGTGGGACCTATACACCTCGGCAGGGACAGAAGCCCCTGTAGTGGGACCTATACACCTCGGCAGGGACAGAAGCCCCTGTAGTGGGACCTATACACCTCGACAGGGACAGAAGCCCCTGTAGTGGGACCTATACACCTCGGCAGGGACAGAAGCCCCTGTAGTGGGACCTATACACCTCGGCAGGGACAGAAGCCCCTGTAGTGGGACCTATACACCTCGGCAGGGACAGAAGCCCCTGTAGTGGGACCTATACACCTCGACAGGGACAGAAGCCCTGTAGTGGGACCTATACACCTCGACAGGGACAGAAGCCCCTGTAGTGGGACCTATACACCTGCCCTGTGTGACAGGGACAGAAGCCCCTGTAGTGGGACCTATACACCTCGACAGGGACAGAAGCCCCTGTAGTGGGACCTATACACCTCGACAGGGACAGAAGCCCCTGTAGTGGGACCTATACACCTCGACAGGGACAGAAGCCCCTGTAGTGGGACCTATACACCTCGGCAGGGACAGAAGCCCCTGTAGTGGGACCTACACACCTCGACAGGGACAGAAGCCCCTGGGCGTAGTGGGCTACACCTCGACAGGGACAGAGCCCTGTAGTGGGACCTATACACCTCGACAGGGACAGAAGCCCCTGTAGTGGGACCTATACACCTCGGCAGGGACAGAAGCCCCTGTAGTGGGACCTATACACCTCGGATAGGGACAGAAGCCCCTGTAGTGGGACCTATACACCTCGACAGGGACAGAAGCCCCTGTAGTGGGACCTATACACCTCGACAGGGACAGAAGCCCCTGTAGTGGGACCTATACACCTCGACAGGGACAGAAGCCCCTGTAGTGGGACCTATACACCTCGACAGGGACAGAAGCCCCGGTAGTGGGATCTATACACCTCGGCAGGGACAGAAGCCCCTGTAGTGGGACCTATACACCTCGACAGGGACAGAAGCCCCTGTAGTGGGACCTACACACCTAGACAGGGACAGAAGTCTCCGCAGCGTGACCCACCTCGGCAGGGACAGAAGCTCCTGTAGCCAGACCCACCTCGGCAGGGACAGAAGCCCTTGCAGTCGGTGGTGATGAAGGTGTCGTGGATGCAGTTGTGCTGCTCCAGCCGGCAGAGTGAGCTGTAGGTGCGGTTGTCCGTGCCGCAGAGGTAGGTCGACACCGATGGGTGAGTGTAGGGACACTCCCGGCACTCCCTGTCGACCACACCACGGGTCAAACATAACAGAGGGACACTCAGGGTAGGGGCACCCCCGGAACTCCCTGTCGAACGATATTGCTTACAACGATATTGAACAATTCAGTCAGCGACTGCTAATCCAATGTTATATATATATATATATATATATATATATATATATATATATATATATATATATATATATATATATATATATATATATATATTGGAGCACACCAAAGTTCTGAAGTTTTCATCGGGAAACCCCTGCTGACCGTGCTTTGGTCATCTTTCCCCTGCCGTGTCGTTTCACCCAGAGCTGGTTTGCCAAAACGCCCAAAACTGGGCGCCCAAACCTGTGGAACGCCCAGTCCTGTCGAACGCCCAGTCCTGTCGAACGCCCAGTCCTGTCGAACGCCCAAACCTGTCGAACGCCCAGTCCTGTCGAACGCCCAAACCTGTCGAACGCCCAGTCCTGTCGAACGCCCAGTCCTGTCGAACGCCCAGTCCTGTCGAATCGATTGCCACCTGTGACAATCGATTATCGTAACTGGTGACGTCACTTCGGGACGCCACCAGTTACGATAATCGATAACCAAGGTCAGCTGGCGACCCGACACCAGCCAAGGTCAACCGACGACCCGACACCAGCCGAGGTCAGCTGGCGACCCGACACCAGCCGAGGTCAGCCGACGACCCGACACCAGCCGAGGTCAGCTGGCGACCCGACACCAGCCAAGGTCAGCCGACGACCCGACGCCGGCCAAGGTCAGCTGGCGACCAGACACCAGCCGAGGTCAGCTGGCGACCCGACACCAGCCAAGGTCAACCGACGAGCCGACACCAGCCGAGGTCAGCCGACGAGCGGACACCAGCCAAGGTCACCTGGCGACCCGACACCAGCCGAGGTCAGCTGGCGACCCGACGCCGGCAAAGGTCAGCTGGCGACCCGACACCAGCCGAGGTCAGCTGGCGACCCGACACCAGCCGAGGTCAGCCGACGAGCCGACGCCGTTTTCATGGTAGCGTGGCTATGCAGTCATGTCACGTAACCTGTGTGCCCTGAGGCTGAGCGGTCATTGCCTTGTCCATGGAGTGAACGCCTACGTGCGGCACAAGCTGGGCGGCAAGGCTGCGACACAGAAATGGGCGTGGCCTGCCATGACACCTGCGCCAATCAATGAAAAGAAAATAATCCGAGTTCTTGTTGGGGTAGCTTTATGAAACAGGGTCATATTGCTACACAAAGCTTGTTGCGTGAACACTGGTCCCACCACCCGATCCATGAATTCCAGTTCAACGGCAGAATTTTGACCGAAAGTTTAACGTGCCGCCAATGCACCGACACGGCCGCCCGGTAGCTCGTCCCCGGCCTCATTGGGCCAGATGCCAACTGACCCAGCTGGGGGATAAATGCGAGCGCACGAAGCGACTCGAACCCTGCGTTGCCGGTACAGGGGAGACCAGAACAGGCCAACGCCCTAATCAACTGAGCTACCGGTGTGGCCATTAGGCATGAATTAATTAGGCAAATACAAATTAATTAGGCATAGTAAATTAACGCCAAAGTCCACAATGAAGTTCGCACACCACCAATTAAGTTCCTACACAAAAAGACATACCGACACGAATTCGGCAAAAGAGTCCGGCATTTGTCTAGTGGACCGGAAAGAGTGCAGCGAACTTTGACTGAAGCGGAGTGTTTTTATGTGTTTGTGCCAAAACTTGCGTATGCGGCGCCATTTCTTCTGCAATCCGACCCCGGCACCCGATATGTCGCTCGCGTCTGAAATTCGAATGAACTTTACAGAATCGCCGAAATGTGTTCTGTGTTGTTCCCGAAACTCATTGACTGCAGCGAAGATGGGGCGCCGCAAAGTGTTTTTCTTCACAAAGCGTGTTTTTACAAAGTATGTTTTCTTCACAAAGTGTGTTTTAACAAAGCGTGTTTTCACACGGGGTTCAGGACCGTGCAGCTATGGTCAGCTATGGTCCACAAGCGTACTGCCGAGATGTGATGTTCAATCCTGCGTCAGCGGCCCGGCTGCCCGCAGCTCATCTCCTGCCATCGCGCGTCCAGCCAGCTCCCCCCTCCCACCCCCACCCACCCAACGGCGCCTTATACTCGTCTGCTGAAACGGATGTTTTGTTCTGGGGTTTCATTCCGAAAGTAAACCTGGCAAACCAATCTTCTGGAGCATGATTTTGATTCCATTTATAGCTTCTGTCAGTTTTGGTAGCACTTACCCGAACTTAGGAGGTCGGAGATTGGTATGACTGGGTTCGTTGGTTAGTTATTTAGGGGGCGAATCGACCATGATGATCGTATGCATATCAGTATTTATGCTTAGGCTGTAGCTAGACAGTTCCCGTCTCTATTCCGTGACCACAAAACGGGTCAAACTCGAGATAGACTGGCCACGCCACAGTCGAGGACACCGCCAAGTTCGCAGCTGTCAGTTCAAGTTCAGCTCAGTTCAAAGATCTCCACAGACGATGATTAACCCGTCCCGTCTCGGGGGGGGGAATCTTGAATCGCCGTGGATAGTGAACGAACGGCGCGCGACAGCGCGCCAAAATTCGGCATACCTTTTCCTACATCAATTTGGCATTCTGTGTCAAAATTTTGAAGTCAGGTCATCTAGGAGCAACGGTCAAGGTAGGGTGAGGTCACCTCCCAAAAAGTTCAACCAGTCGTCACGCTTTAACGGATACAGATTAATTTATTTTAATGAAACTTTTACCGTTTGCTTATTTTTAGAGATACAACAAAACGTATCAGAGGAATTTTTAATTTTTTTCCCGTTTTTGATTACATATAAATTTTGCATCTTTGTCTATTGCAGTTCAAATTGAAGATTCTGGCAAAAGTAAGCGTTTTTTCTTAGGGAAAGTTGACTTCCAACAACGATTATCGGTCTGCTCTATCCAGTAGAAAAGGAAAATGAAAGAAAACTTGAAAACTCAAAATTTTGAAACTAAAAAAATTATTATTTTTGGAGTGCAAAAAATGTTATGTCCCTGGCCGATTCCGCTGCCATTTTCTGATTAAAAAAAAAGAAGAAGTTTTTTTTTCTCTCAAATTTCCCCCAAAATTAACTCCAGAGCCAAAAACAAAATGTAAGTCCCCGGTGGTTCAGCCCATCCCCCGCCCACCCCCTAGTGACGTCACTTTTGTGGGAAAAAATATTTTGGGGGTGGATCCGGACCCTACTCGTCGAGTGCTTTCCGATGGTACCTCTTTCGTTTTCGTGCGAAGCTTAGTTTGGATTTTACAGGGGGTTACTATCCCCCCGGAGACGGGGTGTGAGGATCTGACAGGAGGGACGGGTTAATGTCAGGGCATCCCGGGAGTGGCCAACATTATCTTCGAATTGGAGTTTAGGGGCGCATCGACTACATCGGTCATGCAGCGCCAACATTATCTTCAGACGAGAGGAACGAAAGATTATGTCCGTGACTCAGTAGCTCTTGGTTAGTGGCCACGGAATAAGTGCAATAAAACGTCACTATTCGAACTCAGGGAAGTCGGGCAAGACAGCGACTCTACAAACCACGCTGGCGTCAAGCATTACCGATTGCCAATGCTAAGACCAGTGATAAGACCAACGCTTCAGCTAATGCCGAAGCCAGTGCTTTCCAGCCGTATGCTGACTAAGCAATGGGGACGGCACTCCAACTTACTTCTCCTTCTTCACCTCCTTCTGAGCAATGGCGTCCTCGTCGTCATCCTCATCGTCTTCCGCCTCTTCATCATCGTCGTAATCGTACTCGTCGTCCTCGTCGTCGAGGTCGATGTCCTCGTCGTCATCCTCGTCATCGTCGTCGTCCACGTCTTCGTCAGACATCCAGGGCTCAGACTTGATCAGGTGTTCGTCCTCAGCCAGCTGGCGACTGATTATCCGGTCCCTGCGACACGGAGGTCACCTGGGTCAAGCCACAAGTCACGGGCCCAGCTCACAGGGGTCAGGCCACAGGTTACGGGCCCAGCTCACAGGGGTCAAGCCACAGATCACAGGCACAGGTCACCGGGTCATAGTAGTGCAGCACAGAAGGCTTCGGGTGAACGGAACATGAGTTCACTGGCTGGCATTCAGCTTTTCAGATCAGCGAAGCCGAGATCATCATGTCAATGGTGCAAAGGTCGTCAGGTGCAACTCCTTAGAACAAAAGCCACTGTATTAAACTCCTGAGGAATATAAGTTACCAGATGAAACTCATGACGAACAAAGGTAACTGGGTCAGCCGCACAACGATCATGGAGCCAGTGGTACATATGCCACCGGGTCAAACTCCGACCGCGGCAAGGGTCACCGTACCAACGTCCAGTGGCGCACAGGAGTCGCCACGTCAAGCGCCTGAGGAACAGAGGTCACCGGGTCAAACCTGCCTGAGGAACAGAGGTGATCAAGTGATCAAGAATAAAGCTGCCTACGTGCCCACAAAGAAGGCAATACAAGCCGGGCCCTCATGAGACAGGCTCATTCTTTGAAGATTAAAAAAACGGCAGGAAGCTTCGCGAAAACCAACCGTCATTCGCAACATCCTTCTCAAACATATTTGTTGATCGCACATATCAAGCACGTGTCATTATTCAAATGCCACCGACATAGTTTTCTTCTTTCTGTTGAGCCTCGCAACACGCGCTGGATGATGTGGTCCTCGACTGCCCCCACGGGCTGTCTAGTAGGCCTGCCCCATTGGATTTCCCTGGTATTACGGCCTTACGACCAGTGTAAAATAATTGATGATGTGACCTGGAAATTCACAGTTGATGGAATTGTGCTATTTCATCCTTGTCATAGGTTTTTACGAGTTTGCCACATGATGTTTGGGCGGTCATCATGCACACGACTGAGAAATACCATAAAATCATCTGACTGAAGTGAAAGTTATTCCACTTTTTTAATCCTTAAGTGGCGATCCTTTATTTTCTTCCAATCTTTCACTATTCCGAAGCAACTTCTTTCTTCATCCACACAGTTAATGGTGAAGTAATTTTAGGACACTGCTTACGACACAGGCCTTTAGTCAGCGTGCTGTCAGCTAATCTGGGTGCCATGTATATTATGTAAATTGCCAGCAAAGACCAGAAGTTGCAAGTAGAGCAGCGGAAGCGACTCGTTTCTGTGCAGAAGACAGCTCCGGCAATGTGCGCACTTCTGGTGGATGGATGAATGTGCCCACGGTCCCACGGATGGTCGACATCCGTGGCCATCCAGACATCTTCAGTAGCGGACCGGTCCATCGGCAACAGAAGTCTCAGGCTTCCCGAACATGCGGAGTGTGGGGGGTGGGGCTGGGGGAGTGAGCTAAAAGGCGTGCTGAATCATAGAGGTATTTGCGCCGCCTTTTAAGCAAGTGGGTTTTGCAAGCAAGTATAATGCAAGCATGGAATTACGGTAAAGGGCCATTACGATATATTTGCTGACATTAAAGTACTGAAGACGGGGGCTGGGCGGGGACATCTCTCGGATGTTTAGTGTTTTGGTTTACTTTACTCCTCGGCAAGAGAGTTCTTAGCTGGAGTGGGGTAGGGTTGACGAGGAAGTTGTTTTTGGCCAGGGTGTCGGCGTTAGCCTACGATTGTCGAGGGGCACCAAGGGATCTTCACCGTGCGGACGACGAGGTCCGCACCTCCCATAAAGCCGCCTGCCGCGTGCTGCTAGTTGCTAGTAGTCGTTAGTACCAGCGTGCTTTCATGCGGTGTTTCGCAGTGCGGCTCATCTGCGAAACTGTACATCTGGGTACCGTACACGCCAGCCGTGTTACGTCGTCACTTGCAGGGCAAATCGGCTCATCTAAGTCCGACCCGAGGACGGATCGGACCCGCTGTTTATGAGGCGGCCAGGACTGCCCGGGTGCATTTCAGAACTAATGTGGTGTATTTTAAATCGCGCTCCGCCACACCTGCCAGGATTACCACCTACAGAACAGGTCTTCCAGTGAGGTGCTCGTACCACGCCACCCCGCCGCCTGGCCTCTCTGGGTACAGCCTCTGACATAGAGTCGTGGGATGTGGGCGAACTTCGCGATCAGTTAGCTAGCTATTTGGGCTTTAGGGCGCTTCGACCAGACTTGATTGTTCGCGTCCGGCCTTCACGGTCGGTTTTCATGCAAAGCCCGTTGGCCAAATATGTGGAGAATGAAAGCGACCACCGGGTGAGTCACCTGCTCAGAGGGAGGGACGCCCATATCCGTCCCAACTCCACGCGCCATGCATAACATGCCCATGTATGTTTCCATCCTCTTCCACGGCACGGCCACGAACTGTGTCAGACCTGACCTGGCCCGGGTGTTACAAACCCAGCCAGCAACTGACGACCCATTCTTCCACTCGTGCCGTTCGGCTGCAAACGCACTTTCCCACGTCCCACGGTTTGGTTGTTCACATCACATCACAGCACACGTTCCCATGTTGTCACACACACCACGCTTTATCACATCACATGATTGCATGTTGCCACGGCACATGTTCACATGTTGTCACGACACATGTTCACATGCTGCCACATCACATGTTCACATGTGGACACATCACATGTTACATGTTGTCGCACATTTTACATGCTCACATATCACATGTTGTCACGCCACATGTTCACATGTTGTCACATCACATGTCCACGCTTTATCATATTCACATCAAGTTCACATGTTGCCACGGCACATGTTCACATGTTGTCACGACACATGTTCACATGCTGCCACATCACATGTTCACATGTGGACACATCACATGTTCACATGTTGTCACGCCACATGTTCACATGCTGCCACATCACATGCTCACATGTAGCCACAGTACATGTCCGCGCGCTGTCACACGTTTCAGAGCATCATTGCATTCACGTTGCTGTCAGGAGCGAGATTTGACACCGACAACGGTCCTCCGAGCTCAGCCTCGCAGCAGAGCCCAGGTGCAGCCAGATCTCCCACACCGCTGCCATCTTAATCCAAGGCATCAGCAGCCAACGGGCATGCACCACCAATATTGCAACTGCATTCCTCATGCATCACGCTTCGGCTGGCTGGGAGGGCAGCAGATGTACCGGCGGCACGCGATCCGGTCCGTGGGCGTGACTTCAGCTGGGGGGGGGCAGATGTACCGGCGGCGCGCCGATCCGGTCCGTGGGCGTGACTTCAGCTGGCTGTGGGGGGGGGGCAGATGTACCGGCGGCACGCGATCCGGTCTGGGCGTGACTTCGGCTGTGGGGGGCAGATGTACCGGCGCGCGATCCGGTCCGTGGGCGTGACTTCAGCTGGGGGGCAGATGTACCGGCGCGCGATCCGGTCCGTGGGCGTGACTTCAGCTGGGGGGGCAGATGTACCGGCGGCGCGCGATCCGGTCTGTGGGCGTGACTTCAGCTGGCTGTGGGGGGGGGGGCAGATGTACCGGCGGCGCGCGATCCGGTCCGTGGGCGTGACTTCAGCTGGGGGGGGGGGGGGGGCAGATGTACCGGCGGCACGCCATGCGGTCCGTGGGACTAACTCCAGCTCCGGCCAGGTACAGGCTGAGGTGGAGCGAGAGCTAAGCTTGTCAGACGGGGCGAAGACCGTTGCTCATCTTGGCGGATTGTCCGCCATCTTGGCGGAGCGCTGATTGTCTTGGCGGAAACGCACAGAGTGTGCGCGCCGATGCGCATCAACAATTCCCCGAAGAGACCGTGATCTGAATAATAATCGATCGGTTGTTCGTAGATCTTCTCAGCTGCTTAGGTCTTGGCGAGCCGCAGGATAACGGAACCATGGTGTTAACTGGTTGGGTTAACTGCTTGGGTAGCGCTTGGTAACAGCTGATGGATCGTACAAGATTCATCAGTGCATGTACGTACATGTGTGTGCAGGTACGCACAAGTACGTATACAATTTGCAACATCATCACCTCATTTTGCTCCTGGAAATGTCTCGGGAACCAATAAGAGGTAGCTCAAATTCAGTCCAAATTATGCACATACGTGCATGAGCATCAAGTGCACCTTGGTTTAAAAAAATCCAACATCCGGCCATTTATGGTGACATCGTAATGACTCCATAATCGAGGTCCATGGGCACTCAAATATTTGATAATTACTTGCTTGCGTCTGTTATGCGAGCATTCAGAACCGTAAATATGGCCTAATAATCGTTACGCAGAATAGATCACAGATGTCCTTGCCTAAAGTGGCTGATAGTATGTCAAAACATACCCCTAAGATATGACCCACAAATTAAATATGCGCATGTGACGTCACGTGTGACGTCACAGCCGACCAATCCCTATGCATCAATACACATGTTAGAATGCAAATGCCCGAATGTGTGTACTCCCTATAAACGCGTGTAAAATACAGCCATACTTAGAAACATGGAACGCAAAACACCAGAGTCAAACACCTCACATCATATACTTATAGTTGCGGATGATAGTATATCATTAGCCATGTATGGAAGATCCTACGATATAAATATATATATATATATATATATATACCTTCATTCAACAGCCCGTAGTACTCTGGCAACATTCTATGATTCGCTCGCATATCGTGTCTTTCCGTAACTTCTACCTCATTAGCATCCTCTTCACCACTCATCTTCTCATCTTTCGAACCAGATTGCTCCGGCTCTCTCTCTCTCTCTCTCTCTCTCGCCAGCTGATTCAGATGATGCCAGCAGATGATTGGTAAGCTAGTACCGTCAGCCGAATGGATGGCCTCCAGGGCATTCCGGGCTCACGGTGATGAACCATTTGCAAGGAGAAGGGGGAGGAGGAGGAGGATGATGGGAAGGAAAAGGAGGAAATTAAGGAGACGGAGGATGAAGATAAAGAGGAGGAGAAAGGGAGTAGGAAGAGAATGAGTATAAGTAGGAGGAGGCGAAGTAGGCGAAGGAGGAGGCGATGGAGGCGATGGAGGCCCCCGGCACAACACCGTCACACACCGTCCACCCCCGGCATAACACCGTCACATCCCCGGCACAACACCGTCCAATCCCCGGCACAACACCGTCACATCCCCGGCACAACACCGTCACACCCCCGACACAACACCGTCACATCCCCGGCACAACACCGTCACCCCCGGCATAACACCGTCACCCCCCGGCACAACACCGTCACACCCCCGGCATAACACCGTCACATCCCCGGCATAACACCGTCACCCCCGGCACAACACCGTCACCCCCGGCACAACACCGTCACCCCCGGCACAACACCGTCACATCCCCGGCATAACACCGTCACCCCTGGCATAACACCGTCACCCCCCGGCACAACACCGTCACACCCCGGCACAACACCGTCACCACCCCCGGCACAACACCGTCACCCCCCGGCACAACCATCCCCCCGGCACAACACCGTCACACCCCCGGCACAACACCGTCACCCCCCGGCACAACACCGTCACATCCCCGGCATAACACCGTCACCCCCGGCATAACACCGTCACCCCCGGCCCAAACGGCCGCACACCCCTGGCCCAACACAGCTCGACACCCGGCCCAACACATCCGGCCCAACACGGCTCGACCTCCACAGCGACACTGGCCCCAACACAGCTCGACACTGGCCCCAACACAGCTCGACACTGGGCCCAACACAGCTCGACACTGGCCCCAACACAGCTCGACACTGGCCCCAACACAGCTCGACACTGGCCCCAACACAGCTCGACACTGGCCCCAACACAGCTCGACACTGGGCCCAACACAGCTCGACACTGGGCCCAACACAGCTCGACACTGGGCCCAACACAGCTCGACACTGGCCCCAACACAGCTCGACACTGGGCCCAACACAGCTCGACACTGGGCCCAACACAGCTCGACACTGGGCCCAACACAGCTCGACACAGGCCCCAACACAGCTCGACACTGGGCCCAACACAGCTCGACACTGGGCCCAACACAGCTCGACACTGGGCCCAACACAGCTCGACACTGGGCCCAACACAGCTCGACACTGGCCCCAACACAGCTCGACACAGGCCGCGTCGGGTGGCCAGAGACCGGCCGGCGCTGATTGGAGCTGGCGGCGGCGGGCGTCCGGAACGACCTTATGGATCCGATATGGATCCGATATGGATCCGTATGGATCCGATGTGGATCCGACGCACGGAGCGGTCTACTTTGCATGTGGAACACGCAGCCGCTCTGGCAAGAGCGGACATGCGAGCCAACTGCGCCACGGCGATCATGTATCCTGTGAATACTCCGATGTGTGGCTGACTATACTGAGTGCGTGAAGCGTCTGCAGGTGTTTTACGGTCATCCGTTGTAAGCGATCACCGCGCGCATTCTCCGGCGTTGACTCGCTTCGGCTTCATCAACTCGATGTTGCTATCACCAGCATCGTCATCGGCATCGTCGTCAGCATTGTAAACAAGAACAGCAGCAGCAGCATCACCATCACCCTTATGCTCACCTCCGTCATCATTGTCAGCATCAACAGCAGCAACACTTCATCGGCCTTTCATCACACCCACAATAATCATCATTATGATCACCACCGTTGCACTCATGGTCACCATCATTGTCACCAGTATCATCATCAGCAGCATTACACCGACTCTCTCAGGGTGTCCATACCCTCCAGGTATGGACACCCGGCAATCAAGAACAAGGGACGCCCCCTCCCAACTATGAACAACCAACACCCGCCCCTAACAGGTACGTCACGTGTAACTGAAGTGCATACTTGCCAATCTCAACCCAGATCAACTACACCATTCGACCAGACACACCTTCTATCAGGAACATCAACCAGACACGAACAGATAATCTTAGTCCACTGCCCTGTGGTACCCCTAAATCCCCCAATATCACGACAACATTCTGATCAGTTAGCAGTAGATCATTAGGTATTCACGAGTCCTTCTCAGCCGCGGAACCGACGTCACGTGACACATGCACCGGTACCACGTGACACATCGCCTGCCGTCACGTGACACTGTCATCGGCACCACGTGACGCACAGTCTGTTGTCACGTGACACAGACACCGGTACCACGTGACCCACCGCCCGCTGTCACGTGACGCGGGACATGGCAAACGTCGTCGCTGGGAGATGTGGCGCTGCGGCGGCGTCTGAACGTTTCGCAGCGGGCCCCAGCTGCGAGGACGGCTGTGCCGACGTACAGGGTGGACCGTTCGCTTCGGCTCGGCCGGGACACGAGCAAAGGCGCACTCAACGCATGAAGTGAAACTTGAAGTGAAAAATAACGAAACTCATTAAACTTCTCGGATTGCGGTGGCTTAGTTGTAATGACGTCGGGTGGGGGTTGGGTGTGGGGGGTTGGGTGTGGTGGGGGGCAAGTGGAGCCCCGGGAAGTTGACTCTCCAGACGGAATTAAGGCGGACGGTGGAAGCGAAATGAAATATTTTGGACGGGCGCGAGGCAGGCGCAGGGCCAGGGGCATCACTTCGGATGTGATATCGACCGAACTTGACCGCTCATCTCAACAACACCACCAAGCCAATCGCGAAGACAACAAGCAGACCACCAAAGTCCCGAGACAAGACGTCGACGTCCTACGTCCATCACTACCTGAGAGAGCGTTTTTGTCAAACCCTCTGGGAACGCCGCCGCAGAGTACCGGACGCCGCCGCAGGTAGCGTTAAGCTGGACCATTTCAACTGAAAGGGACTAGTGAAGTGCTCGCCTTGAAGATAACTTTGTACAAAGAGAGAAGAGAGAGAGGGGGAAGATACGGGAGACGAGAGACTAGGGACGGGAGAAGAGAGGCGGGAGAAGAGAGACGAGAGACGAGACGAGACAGAGACGAGAGACGAGAGACGAGAGACGAGAGACGAGAGACGAGAGACGACGAGAGACGAGAGAAGAGAGACGAGAGACGAGACGAGACGAGAGACGAGAGACGAGAGACGAGAGACGAGAGACGAGACGAGACAGAGAAGATATATATAGAGATAGAGATAGAGATTATGATGGAGATAGAGATAGAAGTAGAGATAGAGATAGAAGTGTGATCCACCCACTCCGGTTTCGTGCTCCGCACACTTCAGGTTCGTGCTACCTCTTCTCCAGGCTCGTGATCCACGCTCCACACAGATCTCACGAGCCCTGTCCTGCATGCTCAGGGCCATCAGCTGTTGGGTCGATGATCCAGTACCGCCAGCACTGTTGTGTGTTCGTTGCCACCGCTAACCTCGCCAGACGCACAACGCTAGCTGATGTTTAATGAGGACAGCATGAGGAGATGAGGACAGCATGAGAACCAGGACGGCATGAGACCAGGAATGACAGGAAGACGAGGCCACCATGAGGGCGAGGACATAATGAGGGCGATGACGACATGAGGACCAGGACAGCATGAGGACAAAAATGATATGAGGACGATGCCAACATGATTACGAGGACACTATGAGGACGATGATAGATTGAGGACGAGGACAGAATGAGGACGATGACGACATGAGGACCAGGACAGTATGAGGACAAAAATGCTATGAGGACGATGCCAACATGATGACGAGGACACTATGAGGACGATGATAGAATGAGGACGAGGACAGCATGAGGACGAAGGCATAATGAGGATTATGACGACATGAGGACGAGGACAGTATGAGGACGAGCACATGATGTGGACGATAACATGAGGATGAGGACGCCATGAGGACGAGGACGGCACCGGGACGAGGACGGCAGTGAGGAGTCTTGACGAGGCCGTAGCGGCCACAGTGCAGCGCATGGGCGGCACTAATGCCTCGCCGACAGTAAAAGACAAACTATCGGATGCCGAGCGCGGGGTGAGTGATTTTTAGAGGCGTGCCCGACTATAAAGATCATTCGCGCTGCTTTATGGCCTGAGTCGTGACGGCTCCTTATAAGCCTCGACCCATGCCAGGCGATTTCGTGATCCATAGTCAAGATCCTCGGTCCCTCCGTTGGCGGCCGTGCCTACAGGGGGTAGTCATCCGTCCATGTCATCGTGTTCTCTCCCCGTGTGTCACGTGTCGTGCCCCCCCTCTCAGGGTACGCATAATCTTCCCAGATGATGTGATCCGACATAGGGTGCCACCATGCCCTCCATCATGTGGTGTGCTCGCCCCCTGCCTCCCGCGATCCCTGTCTGCTTTCTGTGATCCACCCCCGCCTGTCGTGACCCACTCTCCCCGCCTGCCGTGATCCACCCCCGCCTGTCGTGATCCACTCTCCCCGCCTGCCGTGATCCACCCCCGCCTGTCGTGATCCACTCTCCGCCTGTCGTGATCCACTCCCCGCCTGCCGTGACCCACTCTCCCCGTCTGCTGTGATCCACTCTCCCCGCCTGCCATGACCCACTCTCCGTCTGCTGTGATCCACTCTCCGACTGCCGTGATCCACTCTCCCCGCCTGCCGTGATCCACTCTCCGTCTGTCGTGATGCGCACCTTGAAACAGCGCGGTGTGAACCCGTTGGCTGAGGCGGGCTGGTAGCGGCGGATGGGGCGGTGTCTGCCGGTCTCTCTCTCTCCCCCTCTCTCTCTCTCTCTCTCTCTCTCGCCGACGTGGAAGGGGCCTCCATCGGAGAGGAGCAGAACCCTGCAATCGCCTTGGGAAGGAGGACACGTGAATCTGGACAATTTCCAACCTTCACAGGCCTACCAACGTTACGTGGCAATGCCGTCTAGACAACGCGTCTTGGCATCTGAGATAAGTCTTAAACATGACTGTGCCTTGAGATAGGTCATTTGTTGGCATAGGATATAGGGCATATGCTATTTGTTATGATAGGTTATTATGTCCCTGTAAAGCCCCTGGTTGTGGTGGCCCCTGGTATACGCTGAGATAACACCACCGTGGCAGCGATAGGTTATTATGCCCCTGTAAAGCCTGGCTGCGGTGCCACTGGTATACGCTAAGGTAACACCACCGTGGCAGCGATAGGTTATTATGCCCCTGTTAAGCCCCTGGCTGCGGTGCCACTGGTATACGCTAAGATAACACCACCGTGGCAGCGATAGGTTATTATGCCCCTGTAAAGCCCCTGGCTGTGGTGGCCCCTGGTATACGCTTAGATAACACCACCGTGGCAGCGATAGCTTATTATGTCCCTGTTAAGCCCCTGGCTGCGGTGCCACTGGTATACGCTAAGATAACACCACCGTGGCAGCGATAGGTTATTATGCCCCTGTAAAGCCCCTGGCTGTGGTGGCCCCTGGTATACGCTAAGATAACACCACCGAGGCAGCGATAGGCTATTGTGTCCCTGGGAGATGCCTGGCTGCGGTGCCTGCTGGTATTGGGTGGGAATCCAAAAGGCAAGACGGGCCGAATGGCTTGAGTGGTGATTGGGCGAAACATCGGAGCTGCATATTGAGAGAGACGCAGCCCCCGTGCAGCTAAAGAGGCCAATCGGAATTCAACGCATGATGGTTCAGGCTCAGAGTTCTTTGCTATATTCGCGGCGCACATTTGCTCCCAAATCGATGAAGACCGTGGAAACTGCGAGCCTGGGTCTGACGTGGAAACTGCGAGCCTGGGTCTGACGTGGAAACTCCGAGCCTGGGTCTGCGTGGAACGCGAGCCTGGGTCTGACGTGGAAACTGCGTGCCTGGGTCTGATGTGGAAACTGCGAGCCTGGGTCTGACGTGGAAACTGCGTGCCTGGGTCTGACGTGGAAACTGCGAGCCTGGGTCTGACGTGGAAACTGCGAGCCTGGGTCTGGCGAGCGTTCCTGGCGCCGCCTTTTTGCCGCGTCGAGTCGGCCGGCCGTTGGCTTTCTCGACGCGTCGACCATTTCGGCCGCACAGCTGACGCGTCGCCAGTCTGTCCAGCGGGGGGGGGCTCAGTCGGCAGGGAGTCGGACACTAGGTCGTAGCATCGTGGGTTCGAATCCCACAACCAGCGGGATTAGCGAGCCCGCCCGCTACCGACAGGCGTGAGAGGACGACGTGACCCAGCAGTCGGATGCGTCGTAAAGGGACCCGAGTACCTACCAGTCTGGCCGGCCGATTGACCGCTGGTGATAAGCAGCGGCGGACGGGGCTCGAACCCACGACCTTCCGGCTGGGAGACGCGCGTCCTACCGCTGGACCGCTCATCCCCGCGTTGGGTGTTTCACGACGCACTTTATGCGCGGCCACGGCTAATGGCGCCGCCCGCACCGCTTCCCTGGTGGGCTGCGAGATTGGGAAATATCCCGAGGGGTGCGAGTGTCGAATCCGCACCTTTGTATGCAGAGCTGAGCACATTAACCACTCGGCCATCCCCGCCTCACTGGTCTGACCGTCCGACATTCAGGGACATCGCCATCGGAGATGGAAGCGGGTGACAGGGGTGCGCCGTGGAGCGGATCGGAACAAGTAGCGCTAGATTGCAGCGCATTGCACCGCGTCACCTTCAAGGCGAGGGGAATTAACACCGAAGGGACACATTCGCCTTCAAAAGCATCCAAAGTGACACTCCTAGAATACATCCAGACCGGGAAGGAGCGCGATGATAACATTACAACTCCTGGTAACGCAGTGCGGTGTTCTCACCCAACGCTTGTCCAAGGCCAGCAGAAGCGCCTCCCCAACACCTCCACTCCAGCCCGCTGAAGCAGCCGTAGTTGGTGGTCAGGGAGGCTCTGAGGACACTGAAGCATGCACCGGTACATCCTGCACGTGCTGCATTTCGTGTCGGTGGGGGAGGCAACGAAGACCTTTGAAAACCCTCAAGCACAGTTAATGTTTGTGCTTTCCGCGTCCATCTTGCACCCTGGATAGCAGATAGTCATGGTTGACTACGACTACATCGGAGCATGGCCCTGGTTGTGGAAGTGGTATTCGCTGATCAAGTAAGGCATGGTACGCAACACTCTACTAATACCTGCTGCATATTTAGCTATGTATGTCCATTTGATGGCAGTAGTACCTCCTACTTGTTATGCATGTGTCCACTCCTCATGGGTGACATCATGCTTGGGCTTGGCTCTGCGCCAGGGGTTTTGCCACCCACTTGACTGTCGGATTAAGGAGAGCGGATGAAGCAACATGGTCGGCATCAGGAGATAGAGCTCTCAACTCAAATATGAATTTCACAACATGCATCCAACGCGTGATAAAAATATATCAAGCACCCAGACAGCCGCAAGTACAGACTTCGAATGGAGGCGTTTCCGACCCTATTCTTGGAAGAGCTGCGAGGGTAGAGGCTCCGGAATGCACATGCTTCCGACCATATTCTTAGTAAAGATGCACCACCGTTCATACTTCGACGAACATTGTGCTGTTGGTGCCGACCCAACAAACAATACCAGGAACCACTCCTAGTGGCGAAAAAGACATACTTGCAAAAGAACTGCAAGTCTTCTCGACGCTGACGCCATAGGACGCCACATCATCTGATTGGTTGCTGGGCGGTGTGGACGCTTGCCACTGCCATCCGTCATTGGCAACCGTGCACTCATGCAGACCGCCAGCTGATGAGATCACTCCGACACAGCCGACACATTCCGACACACTCCGACACACCCCTGTCACTGCCATCCGTCAGTGGCAACCGTCCACTCCTGCAGACCGCCAGCTGATGAGATCATTCCGACACAGCCGACACATTCCGACACAGCCGACACACTCCGACACAGCCGACACATCCAGACACAGCCGACACACCCTGTCACTGCCATCCGTCAGTGGCAACCGTCCACTCCTGCAGACCGCCAGCTGATGAGATCACTCCGACACAGCCGACACAGCCGACACACTCCGACACAGCCGACACATCCAGACACAGCCGACACACTCCTGTCACTGCCATCCGTCAGTGGCAACCGTCCACTCCTGCAGACCGCCAGCTGATGAGATCACTCCGACACAGCCGACACATCCGACACAGCCGACACAGCCGACACAGCCGACACACTGTCCGTCGGGCAACCGCCACTCCTGCAGACACAGCCGACACAGCCGACACACTCCGACACAGCCGACACAGCCGACACATCTGCAACCGCCACAGCCGACACACTCCGACACAGCCGACACATCCAGACACAGCCGACACAGCCGACACACTCCGACACAGCCGACACAGCCGACACAGCCGACACACTCCGACACAGCTGACACACCCAGACACAGCCGACACATCCGCCACACACCGCCACTCCGACACCACCCGACACAGCCGACACACTCCGACACAGCCGACACACTCCGCGACACACTCCGACACAGCCGACACATCCAGCCGACACACTCCTGTCACTGCCATCCGTCATGGCAACCGTCCACTCCTGCAGACCGCCACAGCCGACACATTCCGACACACTCCAACACACTCCGACACATTCCGACACAGCCGACACATTCCGACACAGCCGACACACTCCGACACACATCCGACACAGTTGCATCCGACAACGTCCACCTGCAACCCCAGCTGATGAGATCACTCCGACACAGCCGACACACTCCGACACACTCCGACACAGCCCGACACAGCCGACACACTCCGACACAGCCGACGCACTCCGACACACTCCGACACAGCCGACGCACTCCGACATACTCCGACACAGCCGACGCACTCAGTAGCATACGGCCGCGACAGGCTGGTCCTTCTGACACAAACCTGTACGGATGGCCTGACTGCTGGGAAAACAGCAACTAACTGCTGGGAAAACAGCAACTAACTGCTGGGAAAACAGCAACTAACGCTGGGAAAACAGCAACTAACTGCTGGAAAAACAGCAACTAACTGTTGGGAAGGTAGCAGTCAATTTACTGCCGATAATACAACAGTCTGATACAGCTGATGATGAAGCAGCCAACGACTGGGATGGCAGCAGCGAGTTTCTAGGAAAGCAGCGGTCAACTGCTGGGAAAGAAGCAATCATCTGCTGGGAAAGCAGCAATCATCTGGTGGTAAAGTTGCAGTCGACATGGGCAGCCGGGACTATTGGACTCCAGCTGCGCATCAACGCTATCGATCACGGAGCAAGTGCAAATGTACGTCAGTCGGCTAATGCACGTCTCCCCGCCCACGACAGCCGCACCACACCTGCCGCATGCTCTGCTTCGTGACGTCCATCACATTGGCGTGACGTCATTTGTGACGTCAGCTGGACGACGGCTGAAGCTGGTGTGCCGGCTCGCTATGAGCGGCAGCGGCCGCGCCTCGTACGTCGCCGCTGCCGCTCAACACGAACTCGGCGCAGAGGCGGCAAACTCGTCGGCGGTCGGGCCGACTTAGCCCGCAGCCCGTCACCGGCTTCAGGGTCAGCTGGTGCGGAGGGCAGGCGCGGACGTGAGAGGCAGCCGGCAGTCAGGCGGACAGTGCTGGTGCGGACGTGAGAGGCAGCCGGCAGTCAGGCGGACAGTGCTGGCGCGGACGTGAGAGGCAGCCGGCAGTCAGGCGGACAGTGCTGGTGCGGACGTGAGAGGCAGCCGGCAGTCAGGCGGACAGTGCTGGTGCGGACGTGAGAGGCAGCCGGCAGTCAGGCGGACAGTGCTGGTGCGGACGTGAGAGGCAGCCGGCAGTCAGAAGTGCTGGGGGACGGAGGAGGGCGGACAGTGCTGGCGCGGACGTGAGAGGCAGCCGGCAGTCAGGCGGACAGTGCTGGTGCGGACGTGAGAGGCAGCCGGCAGTCAGGCGGACAGTGCTGGTGCGGACGTGAGAGGCAGCCGGCAGTCAGGCGGACAGTGCTGGTGCGGACGTGAGAGGCAGCCGGCAGTCAGGCGGACAGTGCTGGCGCGGACGTGAGAGGCAGCCGGCAGTCAGGCGGACAGTGCTGGCGCGGATGAGAGGCAGCCGGCAGTCAGGCGGACAGTGCTGGTGCGGATGAGAGAGGCAGCCGGCAGTCAGGCGGACAGTGCTGGTGCGGACGTGAGAGGCAGCCGGCAGTCAGGCGGACAGTGCTGGTGCGGATGAGGGCGAGGCCGCGGTAGCTCAGTTGGCAGAGCGTCGAACTCCTGATCGCAAGATCGTGGGTTCGAATCTCACGACCGACGGCGTTTACCGAGTCCGCCCGCGACCAATTGGCGTGAGGTTGCCGACGCTATATGACCTAGCGGTTGGAAGCGTCGCAGAAGAGCCCAATGCTCTTCTTCAAGGTGGAGACGAGGGCGGGCCGTCGCCGTGCGGGGTGTGAAGAAGACGAAGGCGCGGCTGTTTACGACGCCGTCGGTCGCCTCGGACACGAGGCGCCGCCCTTCGCTCGCGTGCGATGGCCCCGCGTGGAGGCGAAATGCGGAGTCGAGCTGGTGACGTGCGGTGACGTCACAGTCGCGCCGCACACTGGGCTATCGGCTGCACTTTGTGGACATTCCACCGGACACTGGGCTATCGGCTGCACCTTGTGGACATTCGCCAGTGAACATCTGGACTCAGTAGTTGACGTCTGAGGCTGACAGACAATCTGATTAACGTTGGAACAGATTAACACCGGCAAATTTGCGACCTGTGCGAGTTCGAAATTCGGTGTCATTTTGGAGTGGAGGCAATGTATCGTGGAGTAGAGGGTAAGTCTCGTGGAGTAAAGTGAAAGTCTCGTGGAGTAGAGGCAATGTATCGTGGAGTGGAGGGAAAGTCTGGTGGAGTGGAGGTGGTTCCTCGTGGAATGGAGGAAATCCACCCTATCAAGATTGACAAATTTAAAACCAATGATGTCGAAAGAACATACGTTATCGATAGACGGTTGCAATATCACACACAAAACTGAAGAGATGAGAATGGCAGTTGTTAGCAACAGGTCATCATGATGATAATGTTAACATGGAATGTTGTACAATTTGAATGAACTATCGGCAGTCGCATGCAACCATGTTCCACGGAAGCGAAGTCGGGAAGCCAAAGCTCTGTCAACACAAATATTTGTCTGCCAGGTGTCTGCTAGCTTCCACGTACATTTTGAAAATCCAGGACCCTTCCTCACTTGGTCGCAGGGTATTGCTGACCCCAACCAGTAAGCAATGAAGCTTCTATTTTAAAAAGAAAACACGATTCAATATCAGCAAACATAAAAAGCACAGTCACACGGTCAGACCTTCGACATTGCGAGAATATTACATTTTCACATCAATATTACGAGAGTATTGTATCGCATTAAACATTCTTCGCGAATGCGGGCCAAAGCGGTCTATCTCACATTACATTCAACCTTGACCGGCCATATCAAGGAATCGGCCGTATCAAGGAATCGCATCGGCCGACACGGGGCGGCATTTGTCTGCTGGCGGCGAATCCGGCGAATCCGGCGAATCCGGCGAATCTCATCCGACCGGACGACAGCCGTCTTACTAAGGAGCGGCACAAATGTGGCGGGCACATTTTTACTAATGAATCGCACTGACAGGATTGCGGCGGCCGTGTCGGCGACTCGTGCTGTGGTGGTGGTGGGGGGTGGGGGGCAACAGCGGGATGTCTCACATTACCCGTGCTGATAAAATCCAATGGCAAAATATAATTATGAAATGCAATATCATCCACAGAAGAGGCCGCCTTGTTTTCATCGGACTGTTCTAGCTGACAGCATGTCTCACACTCATGTTTTAACATTAATCCACTGTATTGCATTCTCGTGAATTTAGTTGGAGCGCTTTCAGAAGTGGTTTTGCGGCAAATGATCCCCCATGTTGAATGGAGCTTGTAGCTTCGATCCTGGACCCATCACCACATGATACAATTTTAGTTCAACAGCGGATAAATAACTCAACGCTTGGCTTGGCTTTGCGCATCGTCAATGCACCGACACCTGCCGGATAACAGAGGTTCTGCCAATCCAGCTGCCAATCCAGCTGCCTATCCAGCTGTCTGTCCAGCTGTCTGTCCAGCTGCTTGTCCAGCTGTTTGTCGGGTTGTGCGTCCAGATGTCTGTCGGGTTGTGCGTCCAGATGTCTGTCTGGCTTTCCGTCCGGCTGTAAGCCGAACTTGAAAAAAAAAATAATGAGCCCCGCCCCGTGTGGGACTCGAACCCACAACCGAGCGGCGCACACTGTGCGAGAGCCCAACGCTCCGTGACGTCACTGTCGGCAACCATTCAACTTCGCCTTGACTGGGAATTTGACCAGTCCCCACTGCGGGATAGTTAAGCATCACTGTGGGGATAGTTGGACTGGTTGATTGCACCATGATTGATGCGAACAAATGCCGGCGAACCTGCCGAAGACCCTGCCGAAGACCCTGCCGAAGAGCCTGCCGAAGACCCTGCCGACCAGCCGGCCGACCAGCCTGCCGAACAGAATTCCAATGAGACGTACTGCACTGAGTAATACTGCAATGGGTCGCATTACACTGGGTGGTACTGCAATGGGTTGTCCTGCAATGCGTTGTACTGTAATGAGAAGTGCCCCTCGAAAATTGTGAACACAGCAAGCGTTTCTGAAGAGAGGTAAGTGTGGAACAACTTCATGGTAAATTAAAACTTCTTGAATGCTGGAGTGGTAGAAACATTTAGGTTTGCTAATGCATCACTAGCATTTGTTTTTAATTATGCCTGAACTATTCCAGGGAATGAATGGACATATGACAGATTTTGCCAAGGTCAAGAATTCTGGGACGTTCTCACCTGTCACTTGAATCCATATGAAGCATGATGTTCAGGTATGTGCAGGTGTGCCAAACATAACCGCAGCGTTGCATTGCATGATTATCAGCAACGATTATTTTCGACCAAAACAACAGAGCAGGCACAACAACTGATTGCGTCACCACACCGATTTGAAAGTTGATGTCCTTCAAGCTGCACGAGCATGAGCGCAACGCGCATCATCTGGACTTGTGGGACGTTGCGTCTGACAAAAGTAGATACATGACAGCTTCCTGTAGCGCAGTCACGGAAAATGTCCTGCCCCGCAGCCAGCGAAAGTAAATCCAATTTGAGAGCCACCGCCCAGCGGCTCACCAGAAGTACGACACCTGCGCCGCCGCAGCCAGCGAAAGCTTCCTGTACAGCAGCCACCGAAAGTAAAGCCAATTTGAGAGCCACCGGCTAACGACTCACATTGATCTCGGGACACTGCAAGATCCTCTGTTGGCCGGGGCGGCTCTGCAGCCCGCACAGACGCGTGGCCAGGACTTCAGATTGGGGAGTGGAGGGGAGGGAGGGGAGAGGAGAAGGGGGAGTAAGGGGAGGGGAGGGTGATTGAGTGACTCCGCTGGAGGCTCAGCACAGCTGCTCAGAGTCGTCCGAGAAATGGCCATGGAAGCAATGCGTGCGGCCGGCTCCCCAAGCCTGGGGTAGCCGGGTAGCCGGGTAGCCGGGTAGCCGGGTAGCCGGGTAGCCGGGTAGCCTGGGTAGCCGGGTAGCCGGGTAGCCGGGTAGCCGGGTAGCCGGGTAGCCGGGTAGCCGGGTAGCCGGGTAGCCGGGTAGCCGGGTAGCTGGGTAGCCGGGTAGCTGGGTAGCCATCCGAAGGCGGCCGCGCTGGCATCGGCCGTCGCGCTCCAGCAGCTGACTGCAGTAGCAGCAGCAGCTGACTGCAATAGCTACAGCAGCTGACTGCAGTGTCTGCTGCAGCTGACTGCAGTGACTGCAGCAGCTGACTGCAGTGGCTGCAGCAGCTGACTGCAGTGGCTGCAGCAGCTGACTGCAGTGACTGCAGCAGCTGACTGCAGTAGCTGCAGCAGCTGGCTGCAGTGGCTGCAGCAGCTGACTGCAGTGGCTGCTGCAGCTGACTGCAGTAGCTGACTGCAGTGGCTGCAGCGGACGGCGCCGACAGCGGGGAGAGGGTGTGGCGGAGATAAATGGTTGCGTCATCGTCGCAGCGGTGACGTCATCGTCCCGCCTGTGCCGGTCTGATCCAATGAGCTTTTCGTCCTCAGTTATACATGAATACCCATACAGATACAGATACCAAATATCCCGTCATGGTATTGCAAGATTCTACGGTTTCTCCAGGTGATGCCTTCAGTCTGTTCGTCTTTCCAAAAATTGTCACACTCGATTCACTTGTAATTAGAGCACGGATAGGCGGGCTGACGGAACACCACCGCGGGCGGTTAAAGTAGCGAAGTTATCGAAGAAAGCGAGTAGGGAAAGGTGGGACTCGACCCCACGACCTTTCGGTTGGGAGACGGGCGCCTTATACCTGGACCACTCGCGCTGCTGCGACCAGTGCGCACATAAACTTCGCAGTGATCGTGATCGTGATCGTGAGAGCGATAGCGAGAGAGTGAGAGTGAGAGTGAGAGTGAGAGTGAGAGTGAGAGTGAGAGCGACAGTGAGAGTGAGAATGAGAGCGATAGCGAAAGTGACAGTGACAGTGACAGTGACAGTGACAGTGACAGTGACAGTGACAGTGACAGTGACAGTGACAGTGACAGTGACAGTGAGAGTGAGAGTGAGAGTGAGAGTGAGAGTGAGAGTGAGAGTGAGAGTGAGAGTGAGAGTGAGAGTGAGAGTGAGAGTGAGAGTGAGAGTGAGAGTGAGTGCAATATCGAGAGGGCAGGAGTGAGAGACCTTCTACAGAAAGCCATAGCTGTCAGTTGGCCGAAGCCACCTCCGTTCGTGACAATTATTCACACTTTATCTTGGCCGACCGGACCCGGAGCGACTTCCAGGAATCGAGCCGGCTGGAAATGGCCGTCGGCGACGCTGGACACAACTCTTCAGCTGTGACCGACTAACTTCGCGCGGTGTCGACATCGACGGCAGCGGCAACATCAACGGGTAGTTTTGGATCGTGCGCCATTTGGTCGTCGTGGTAACTAACTTCGGGCTACCGAACGGCCAAATGTGAATAAGATCGGTGGTTGTTGGAGAAATATGGCATGCATGCTGAAGCGCAGCGCAGGGGACGAGCCACCCCCTCAGCAAGCAAAAATATCCTGGACCAAGCAATATATTTTCCGATTGTCACCAGGAAAAGAACAAACATTAAACATTTTCCGCGTCCTTCGCGCTCCGAAAGCGTTCTTTGTTTCATGACATTTTTCTCGTTCGAACCCCCTCCCCCTCATTAAGGAAAAGCCTGGCTGTGCCACTGATGCATTCCACCAAGTCGCGGGGGAACATTTGCTCGTATTATTTTTAGATATTCCATAGATTATGTGTGATGCCAAAATCGCTTAAACCCAGGTGGTACCTTGCGTTCTAATATAATTATGTCAAACGTCTTAACATGCTCCTTGGAGTGAGAACCAAAACACCATCGGCGTCGTTTGCAGCATTTCCCTCGGTTCACTATGCGAACATTTCTACCAGAGCAAACGTTACTGTACGCCCTAACAATTATGTTCTGCACGGATAAATTGGCCTGTCGAATTCGATAAAATTCGGATGACACCCAAATGTAGAAATGTAATTGGTTAGTAATTGCTGTTCGTTCGAATTGGCCAGTCATTTGTCACCCATCGAGCTCGAAACTCGACAGCGGCATAACCGTCCTGAAACCGCACACAACTTACATTGGACGTGGCAGGATACACATGATTTACCTTATGGGTGGTGGCGGTGCGGCGAAATTCACCCACACATACGGGGGATGCATGCTATATTTTCAAGTTCGGGTGCATAATCATGAACTGTCATGCATGGTGTTGTCAATAGTGTAAAAATCACCGACAGGCATTGGCCACTCTGGCATATGTGAAGTCATATATAACGAAATTTCACTAACACATAAATCACATAAAAGACGTTAAAATAAATGGAGAGCAGGAGTATACACAATAGGAGGGATCGGTTCTCTAATTCGCACCAACTAGCTCGAGGGATAAATAGCCACCGTAAAATGGAAAGCCCGCGACGTTATATGCGAATGCAACTAAGAGGCGACGCACAGATTCACTATGATTATTGGGCTACAGAAGAATGTCATAAAATACAGAAATACAGAATACAGAAAAATGTGTATTGGGCTTCCACTCTGCCTCTGACCAATGGGATACAAAAGAAGAAAACTTTCGTCTAATGGTGCCTTCAATCGGCCTGTGCCTATTGCGCTACAGGATGAGTCTGTCGTTGATGGGGAGGCCAGGGCATTTGCATAGTGAGAGCGCGCACTGAGATGCCAGAAGCACCACCATTCGCCCTGTCAAACGGCACACGGAGATGCCAGCTGTATCGCCCTCTACCCAGCCGGACAGGGAGCGGAGATGCCAGCTGTATCGCCATCTACCCAGCCGACGGAGCGGAGATGCCAGCTGTATCGCCATCTACCCAGCCGGACAGGGAGCGGAGATGCCAGCTGTATCGCCCTCTACCCAGCCGACGGCACACGGAGATGCCAGCTGTATCGCCCTCTACCCAGCCGGACAGGGAGCGGAGATGCCAGCTGTATCGCCATCTACCCAGCCGGACAGGGAGCGGAGATGCCAGCTGTATCGCCCTCTACCCAGCCGACGGCACACGGAGATGTCAGCTGTATCGCCCTCTACCCAGCCGACGGGAGCGGAGATGCCAGCTGTATCGCCATCTACCCAGCCGGACAGGGAGCGGAGATGCCAGCTGTATCGCCCTCTACCCAGCCGACGGCACACGGAGATGCCAGCTGTATCGCCCTCTACCCAGCCCACGGCACACGGAGAAGAGTCGCCTGAACAGCCCTGGGTGTTCTGGAGCATTCCTGCTGGCTCTCCTGGAACATTCCCGATGGTTCTCAACGGTACTCGAACCGAAGAAGACCAAACAGTGGGATGGAGCGATGGACCTGTTGAACCAGTCGAATCTATGGACTCAGAGTTGAACAATCTGACCAGGCGCTCACAATCAAGACACTAAAAATGAAATGCATTGGTCTTTAGGGGCTGATGGCGAGTCTGACCCCACTTCATCTTCCAAAGCTGCGTTGCCTGACTAAGCTTTTGGACATATATCTAGCACTTGTGCACACATCTTCACACCTACATCAATCACCCCGGCGATGTGCATAAGACAATCCAGGAGGGTCAATCCACAACATATTCCCCGTCATTGTCTCTTTCCTGGGTGCGTCTCTGTTCCCATCGAGACAGGATTCCGCGTACAGTACATACGCATGGTCAAATAGTCATCTTAACGTTTTACACTGCCTTGCTGAGTCGCATTGGTAGCATAGACATTCACAATTCTGAAGCATTCACATTGACATTGACATCGGCATCGACATTCACATTTTGAAGCATTCTGATGCCGAGATTCTCGCACTCTGAGACGCATTCTGAGTCACCGAAAAAAACGATACATAATCGGGCTGGAATGCCGCATTGCGGGAGGGGGCGGGGGGGGGGGCGGCTCCTGCCGCGCTGCAATTTAAACGTTGAAGTCGTTGCACATTTCAGACGAAACTGTCATAAACTGCCGGCGGGGTTTTGACTTGGCGCGTCTCTACATCTCTGCCGCCATAAAGCCAGCCATTCGCCATCGAAGGAAGTCGTTCCTCACGCTGGGGATATCAGAACACCACAGCGCGCCACCGCATCCCTCTGACGGCGGCACGGATGAGATATGTGGCCAGTAAGCATGTCTGATCCATCCAGCCAAGAGGCTCGGTTTCAGTCTGTGGTATCTTGTTTCGCTCACGGATTCTCTCTCCTTCTCTTCCCTTACTCTCTCTCTCTCTCTCTCTCCATCTTACTCTCTCTTACTCTCTCTCCTCTCCCGTATGTGTCCGGCTTGATCCGCCACGATCTGCGATGAGTTGGATCTCCCGGGACGGATCTGTCGGGATATACTTCTCGGGCCGGATGTGCTGGCTGGGATCTGGCGAAGTAGATCTGTCGATGCGGGCCTGAAGGGTTGGACCCGTCGGAGTGGATCTACCGGAGTGGATCTGTCGTAGTGGATCTGCCGGAGGGATCCGTCGGAGTGGATCTGCCGGAGTGGATCCGTCTGGGTGGATCTGCCGGAGTGGATCTGCCGGAGTGGATCTTCCGGAGTTGATCTGCCAGAGTGGATCTTTCGGAGTGGATCCGTCGGTGCGGGCCTACCGGAGTGGGTCTGTTGGAGTGGATCCACCAGAGTGGATCTGTCCGAGTGGATCCATCGGAGTGGATCCGTCGGTGCGGGGCCTGCCGGCAGGGATCGATACCAGCCGGGCGCCTCCAGACAGACCCAATGACGCGCCATTGGTCATGCCGGCGGCAGACGGTCGTCGCCGTCGGCGCCGTCGTCGCCGCCGATGACCTTCCAGGATGTGAAGCCGACATGACAGATCACCAGCAGAGTGGTGGGGTGGGGGAGGGGGTAAGATCCGTGTCAGCCCGCTGTTTGGAAGACGCATTGGAGCAGGGCGTAGAGTAGCTCGCACTCCTATTCGTGTGGCTTGAGATTAAACTCACCGGTGGTGCATGGAAAGGATCAAACTGCGAATGGTTTGTGTCCCCCGCTCCAACTTTTAGATGGATGTTTTTCATTGGCAAGGATTCCTACCTCTCTCAAGTAACCCAGGGTCGCCCGTGAGCTGCCACTGGACTTCTTGGGGCAGGATTCTACTTGTCATGTATGTTCTATGTCTGGAACTGAGCATGACTTAATATCGATAAGATTCGTCATTGATTGGACATCAACATTGAGATAATTGAGTGGCGGTTACCCGAGTATAACACTGCATATCTTTGTGGGTACACATGCACCCGCAAACAAAATCCACGCACCCACAAGCATTGCTCATACAGCAATAAAATGTTTGGTGAAGTTGCGGAACGCACCAGCACATCCACCTCACCGTGATGACCTCACCGTGATTAACTCACCGTGAGGAACTCACCGTGAGGAACTCACCGTGAGGAACTCACCGTGAGGAACTCACCGTGAGGAACTCACCGTGAGGAACTCACCGTGAGGAACTCAACGTGAGGAACTCACCGTGAGGAACTCACCGTGGGAACCACGAGGAACTCACCGTGAGGTGTGAGGAACTCACCGTGAGGAACTCACCGTGAGGAACTCACCGTGGGGAACTCACCGTGAGGAACTCACCGTGAGGAACTCACCGTGAGGAACTCACCGTGAGGAACTCACCGTGAGGAACTCACCGTGAGGAACTCACCGTGAGGAACTCACCGTGAGGAACTCACCGTGAGGAACTCACCGTGAGGAACTCACCGTGAGGAATTCACCGAGTGTACAACTCCAAATGCGCCAAATACATCTTTTTCCCTCTAAAATACGGTGAGACACCTGAGAATAATAATCATCCTGCCAAGGACTGGATTATGTAAGGCTGCGGGACCGTGAGGAAAGTGCGGGGAGGAAGTTACCATGTGGAGTGGATTCCTTAGATGCGACGCCCACGGAGGCAATCGTCAAACTTCCGAAAAAGTGTGGGCATGCTCTTCCCTCTCATGCATCTTTTGCTATGCGTGGAAGAGAAATGTTATGCTTTTTAGTTCAGACAACTTTAATTAGAAATGGAAGCAAAACATAGACACACCATCGACATGCTTCATCTCAATGTCAATATTTATCACTTCGAAATGAACATTAATATTCAATACGTTGGCTACTCTGCAGCCGGCGGAGCACCAGCCAACGGACGAAGCGAAGACGACGGAAACAAAACTGAACACGCTCTCTCAGATATCCCGGCGAGCGCTCGGCTGTGGACTGGTTCGGCCACCCAGCCAGCTCAGACTGGTCCTGAGGTGGCCCGTCTCTACATCTATCCATCTCTCCATCACCCTGTCTCACCATCACTCCATCCATCCATCCATATTTCCATCTCTCCATAATTCAATCTCTTCAATCTCCATCTCTCCATCTCTCCATCTCTCCATCTCTACATATTTTCATCTCTCCATTTCTACATATTTTCATCTCTCCATTTCTACATATTTTCATCTCTCCATATCTTCTCCTCTCCATTTCTACATATCTCCATCTCTCCATCTCTCCATTTCTAAATATTTCCATCTCTCCATCTCTCCATCTCTTCATTTCTACATATTTCCATCTCTCCATGTGCGGTCTGTGGTGGACTGCGATTCCCAGCCGAAGTCACCTGTGACTCCGCTCAGCCAAATTCCTCGCCAAATTCCCCCGCAAAACTCCCCCGCCAAACTCTCCCGCCAAACTCCCCCCCGCCAAACTCCCCGCCAAACTCCCCGCCAAACTCCCCGCCAAACTCCCCCGCCAAACTCCCCCGCCAAACTCCCCCGCCAAACTCCCCCGCCAAACTCCCCCGCCAAACTCCCCCGCCAAACTCCCCCGCCAAACTCCCCCGCCAAACTCCCCCGCCAAACTCCCCGCCAAACTCCCCGCCAAACTCCCCACCAAACTCCCCCGCCAAACTCCCCGCCAAACTCCCCCGCCAAACTCCCCACCAAACTCCCCGGTCAAACTCCCCCGCCAAACTCCCCCGCCAAACTCCCCCGCCAAGCTCCCCCGCCGAACTCCCCCGCCAAACTCCCCGCCAAACTCCCCCGCCAAACTCCCCACCAAACTCCCCGGTCAAACTCCCCCACCAAACTCCCCACCAAACTCCCCCGTCAAACTCCCCGCCAAACTCCCCGCCAAACTCCCCCGCCAAACTCCCACGCCAAACTCCCTGAAAAACTCCCCCGTCAAACTCCTCCGCCAAACTTCCCCGCCAAACCCGCCCGCCAAACTATCCTGCCAAACTCTCCCGCCGAACTCTCCAGCCAAACTTCCCCGCGAAACTCCCCAGCCAATACGACGGTGTCTCTATGCATTGTTTATAATTCTTCCCGCAATGCAGTCTCTACCACTCTACCACCATCTCTCTCACTCTCCCTCCCTGCCTCTCTGCCCCCCCCTCCCCCTCCCTGCCTTCTCTCTCTCTCTCCTCTCTCCTCTCTGCCTCCTCTCTCTCTGCCTTTTCTTTTTTTTTTTTTTCTTTCTTTTTTTTTTTTTTTTTTTCTCTCTCTCTCTCTCTCTCTCTCTCTCTCTCTCTCTCTCTCTCTCTCTCTCTCTCTCTCTCTCTCTCTCTCTCTCTCTCTCTCTCTCCCTCTCACTCTCTCACTCCCTCCCTCTCACTCTCTCCCTCTCTTCCCTTCAGGTCTTTGTGCATCAGCCTTTGTTTGCCAGAGTCGGCTTGCATGCTGGCGGCTTGCAGGCAGCTGGATACATCCAATACGGCTCCGAATCAGACCCGACACGCCAACAACATCCGAACCGGAGAACAATGTCAATCCCAATGTCAAACCGGCCCTCGGCAGCGGCTCAAACAGGCTGGCCTTTTGTGGCCGGCCTGCGCCGCAGCCGTTTGTGAAGCCCCGAGCCCCGAGCCCCGAGCCCCGAGCCACGAGCCCCGAGCCCCGAGCCCCGAGCCCCGAGCCCCGAGCCCCGAGCCCCGAGCCGAGCCCCGAGCCCCGAGCCACAGGAAGCTTGAGGAACAGACAGCCAGTGTCAGGCTGATTGACGACCGAGCCACCCTCCAGGGCCAACCTCATGGGCCACTCACCAGGCCCGCTCGTCAGCATCACCCGCCATGGCCAGGGTCGCCCACCCTCCAGGGTCACCCACCATGGCCAGGGTCGCCCACCCTCCAGGGTCGCCCACCCTCCAGGGTCACCCACCATGGCCAGGTCCCCATCCTCCAGGGTCACCCACCCTCCAGGGTCACCCACCATGGCCAGGGTCGCCCACCCTCCAGGGTCCAGTCGCCCACCTCCAGGTCGCCCACCCTCCAGGGTCACCCACCCTCCAGGGTCACCATGGCCAGGGTCGCCCACCCTCCAGGGTCGCCCACCCTCCAGGGTCACCCATCCTCCAGGGTCACCCACCCTCCAGGGTCACCCACCCTCCAGGGTCACCCACCCGGCCAGTGTCGCCCACCCTCCAGGGTCACCCACCATGGCCAGGGTCGCCCACCCTCCATGGTCACCCACCATGGCCAGGGTCGCCCACCCTCCAGGGTCACCCGCCACGGCCAGGGTCGCCCACCCTCCAGGGTCACCCACCATGGCCAGGGTCGCCCACCCTCCAGGGTCACCCACCATGGCCAGGGTCGCCCACCCTCCAGGGTCACCCACCAGGTCCAGGGTCGCCCACCCTCCAGGGTCACCCCTCCAGGGTCCCCACCCAGGGTCACCCATCCTCCAGGGTCACCCACCACGGCCAGTGTCGCCCACCCTCCAGGGTCACCCACCATGGCCAGGGTCGCCCACCCTCCATGGTCACCCACCATGGCCAGGGTCGCCCACCCTCCAGGGTCACCCACCATGGCCAGGGTCGCCCACCCTCCAGGGTCACCCACCATGGCCAGGGTCGCCCACCCTCCAGGGTCACCCACCATGGCCACACCAAGGGCCACCAGTCAGTACGACCCACCGGCCATTGCCAGCCGCCAGCCGCGACCCGCCAGGGCCACCCGCCAGTAGACGTGCATCACCATAGGCCGACGAACCGGGCCGGCCCCACCCCTCCACTCTCAGCCTGTGTCTGCGAAGCTGTGTCTGCGTCTGCGATCGTGAGTCCGCGCGTGTGCGCAGCTCGGGGGCACATCGGCTGCACGTCCGCGGGTCTGTTGTTTGTTTATTGGTTGGTTCACGACACACTTTATGCACATTCACGGCTAATGGCGCCGCCTACACTGTTTCGCCGGTGGGCCGCGGGATTGGGAAATGTCCTGAGTGGCGCTAGAGTCGAACCCGGGACCTTTGGTACCCATAGCCCGACACCTTAACCACTCGGCCATCCCCGCCCCTCCGCGGGTCTGTGCGCTAGTCCACGTGTTAATGACGACCGTGTCGGGCGTAAAATTGGACGGATGTTTTATTCACGCTGCTCGAGAAGTGCCCAGCTATTCGGAAGCTCTTTGATGCCGGAGACAACGCGCAATATTACGGGGAACAGCCGGCGCGGAGCAGAGTTAACGAGGTAACAGATATAGACGTGTCAACACGGCTAGAATCCATTAAGTACGTTCTCACAGTGCGCATGCACTGGAGCGCCGGAACGCCTTCAGTCATTCGCCTCGCTGACTAAACCGTAGCGCTAGTCTTGCAGCCTGACAGTCGCGCACAGAGCTGACTTAGCTGACGCGTAAGCTGACTTACGCGAGCGCAGTCTCCACGTCAGACAAGCTAATCATCATCCACTGGCATTTGTACATGAAGCATTCTGACTTCAGTGCTATGACCGAGAAGACACAGTCGACTGTTGCCACCGTGGCGAGCATTACAAGCACTTCTCGCTCATAACGTATGCTCCCTATCACGCCAGGTTTGTTAATTATATCGCTCTGCCGGAATCTGTATCTTTTTTCTATATCCTTATCCTATTTCTATATCTTATTATATCTTTGAGTCACCATTTCTCCATCAATCCATCTCCCATCTCTCCATCACTCCATCACTCCATCACTCCATCACTCCATCACTCCATCACTCCATCACTCCATCTCTCCATCTCTCCATCACTCCATCTCTCCATCTCTCCATGTCTCCATGTACGGTCCGTGATGGACCGCGTCCCCAGCCGAATTCAGTCGCCTGCCACTCCACTCAGCCCACTCCACTCAGCCCACTCCACCCAGTCCGCTCGCTGGTCAAATTATCCCACTCTCCCACTCTCTCACTCTTCCGCTCCTCCACTCTTCCACTCTTTCGCTCTTTCACTCTCCGCTCTCCCACTCTCCCGGTCTTCCACTCTCCCACTCTCTCGCTCTTCCACTCTCTCGCTCTTCCACTCTCTGCTCTCCCACTCTCCACTCTCCCACTCTCCCGCTCTCCCATCGCAGACCCAGCCCACCGTAAGCCAGGCTGGCGTCCAGTCAGCAGGGCGAGGGTCGGCGACCCCGCCGCTCTTCTCCCGCCAGGAGAACGGCGCGAGACCGATGCAGGCGCCATTGTCACACTGAACGTGCCGTTCGGGTTACGGCGGCGGCAGTCAGCTCAATGGGTCACGGTCAGGCGCGCACCCAGCGTCGGCGCAAGGGTAGGCAGGGGCGCACCCAGCGTCGGCGCAAGGGTCGGCAGGAGTAGCCAATGTTCAATAAAATGTGAAGACGGGATGTATGAAGCCCATACAACAATGGCAACATGCCTCCATATAGGACATTCGGAGCTTAGCTTTCTGGTTCGCTTAGTTTCGAGGACCTGGAGGCAATGGATAGGAGATAGCCATGCACAAACGGAACGAGCGGTGAAAACGGTACAAACTATACACTGTACACAAACTGTACAAATGGTACAAACGCCAAAATCCCCTCCCATGCTGCTCGCACCACGCCCCGGCGTCCACGACCCGACGATTCTGACAGTGAGCGGCGAGTAATGGTGCTGCCCTAAGCCGGACGGTGGTGAGCAACACAGCGCTGGGTATAATAGTGGTGAGCGGAAGAGCGGTCAGTAGAGGAGTGGTGAGAAAGGTAGTGGTGGACTGGACAGTTGTGAGGAGGACGGTGGTGAGCGGGGCAACGATGAGGTTGATAGAGGCGAGCAGGACTGTGGTGAGCAGGACGGTGGTGAGTAGGACTGTGGTGAGCAGGACGGTGGTGAGCATGATAGAGTCGAACAGGACGGTGGTGAGTAGGGCTATGGTGAGCAGGACGGTGGTGAGCATGATAGAGTCGAACAGGACGGTGGTGAGCGGGACTGTGGTGAGCAGGAAGGTGGTGAGCAGAACAGTGGTGAGTAGGACGGTGGTGAGTATGACGGTGGTGAGTAGGACTGTGGTGAGTAGAACTGTGGTGAGCAGGACTGTGGTGAGTAGGACGGTGGTGAGTAGGACTGTGGTGAGCAGGACGGTGGTGAGCAGGGGTGGTGGACGTGGTGAGTAGGACTGTGGTGAGTAGGACTGTGGTGAGTAGGACTGTGGTGAGCAGAACAGTGGTGAGTAGGACGGTGGTGAGTAGGACGGTGGTGAGCAGGACGGTGGTGAGCAGGACGGTGGTGAGCAGGACTGTGGTGAGCAGGACTGTGGTGAGCAGGACTGTGGTGAGCAGGACGGTGGTGAGCAGGACGGTGGTGAGCAGGACGGTGGTGAGCAGGACGGTGGTGAGCAGGACTGTGGTGAGCAGGACGGTGGTGAGCAGGACTGTGGTGAGCAGGACGTGGTGAAGGACGGTGGTGAGCAGGACGGTGGTGAGCAGGACGGTGGTGAGCAGGACGGTGGTGAGCAGGACGGTGGTGAGCAGGACGGTGGTGAGCAGGACGGTGGTGAGCAGGACTGTGGTGAGCACGGACGGTGGTGAGCAGGACGGTGGTGAGCAGGACGGTGGTGGCCAGGACTGTGGTGAGCAGGACTGTGGTGAGCAGGACGGTGGTGAGCAGGACGGTGGTGAGCAGGACGGTGGTGAGCAGGACGGTGGTGAGCAGGACTGTGGTGAGCAGGACTGTGGTGAGCAGGACTGTGGTGAGCAGGACGGTGGTGAGCAGGACGGTGGTGAGCAGGACGGTGGTGAGCAGGACGGTGGTGAGCAGGACGGTGGTGAGCAGGACGGTGGTGAGCAGGACTGTGGTGAGCAGGACTGTGGTGAGTAGGACGGTGGTGAGCAGAACAGTGGTGAGCAGGACGGTGGTGAGCAGGACGGTGGTGAGCAGGACAGTGGTGAGCAGGACGGTGGTGAGCAGGACGGTGGTGAGCAGGACGGTGGTGAGCAGGACGGTGGTGAGCAGGACGGTGGTGAGCAGGACTGTGGTGAGCAGGACGATTGCGAGCAGGACCATGGTGGACGGGACTGTGGCGACCAGGACGATGGTGAGCAGGACGGTGGTGAGCAAGACGGTGGTGAGCAGGACTGTGGTGAGCAGGACTGTGGTGAGCAGGACTGACGGTGGTGAGCAGGACGGTGGTGAGCAGGACGGTGGTGAGCAGGACGGTGGTGAGCAGGACGGTGGTGAGCAGGACGGTGGTGAGCAGGACTGTGGTGAGCAGGACGGTGGTGAGCAGGACGGTGGTGAGCAGGACTGTGGTGAGCAGGACGGTGGTGAGCAGGACTGTGGTGAGCAGGACGGTGGTGAGCAGGACGGTGGTGAGCAGGACTGTGGTGAGCAGGACGGTGGTGAGCAGGACGGTGGTGAGCAGGACGGTGGTGAGCAGGACTGTGGTGAGCAGGACTTGGTGCGTGGTGAGCAGGACGGTGGTGAGCAGGACGGTGGTGAGCAGGACGGTGGTGAGTAGGACGGTGGTGAGCAGGACTGTGGTGAGCAGGACTGTGGTGAGCAGGACGGTGGTGAGCAGGACGGTGGTGAGCAGGACGGTGGTGAGCAGGACGGTGGTGAGCAGGACGGTGGTGAGCAGGACGGTGGTGAGCAGGACGGTGGTGAGCAGGACGGTGGTGAGCAGGACGGTGGTGAGCAGGACGGTGGTGAGCAGGACTGTGGTGAGCAGGACTGTGGTGAGCATGATAGAGTCGAACAGGACGGTGGTGAGCAGGACGGTGGTGAGCAGGACGGTGGTGAGCAGGACGGTGGTGAGCAGGACGGTGGTGAGCGGGACGGTGGTGAGCAGGACGGTGGTGAGCAGGACGGTGGTGAGCAGGACGGTGGTGAGCAGGACGGTGGTGAGCAGGACGGTGGTGAGCAGGACGGTGGTGAGCAGGACGGTGGTGAGCAGGACGGTGGTGAGCAGGACGGTGGTGAGCAGGACGGTGGTGAGTAGGACGGTGGTGAGCAGGACGGTGGTGAGCAGGACGGTGGTGAGTAGGACGGTGGTGAGCAGGACGGTGGTGAGCGGGACGGTGGTGAGCAGGACGGTGGTGAGCACGGTAGTGTCGAGCAGTGCTGCCCAACAGGGGCCCGTGTTCCGCCATAGACTCGCCAATAAAGGAAGACAAATGGATCACGCTTTCAACCCTGCCCGCTTTAGTATTCGGCGAGGCAGCCATTAATCAGACGGCTTCCCCGCTACACGACAGGTTACACAGAGCGTGATGAGTCACCTCACCCGTCCCTGGCCCTCTACACGACAGGTTACACAGAGCGTGATGAGTCACCTCACCCGTCCCTGGCCCTCTACACGACAGGTTACACAGAGCGTGATGAGTCACCTCACCCGTCCCTGGCCCTCTACACGACAGGTTACACAGAGCGTGATGAGTCACCTCACCTGTCCCTGTACCTCTACACGACAGGTTACACAGAGGTGTACCTCACCCTCCCTGGCACTCTACACGACAGGTTACACAGAGCGTGATGAGTCACCTCACCCGCCCTGGCCCGCTACACGACAGGTTACACAGAGCGTGATGAGTCACCTCACCGTCCCTGGCCCGCTACACGACAGGTTACACAGAGCGTGATGAGTCACCTCACCCGTCCCTGGCCCTCTACACGACAGGTGTTGGCCTCACGACAGGTTACACAGAGCGTGATGAGTCACCTCACCGTCCCCGGCCCTCTACACGACAGGTTACACAGAGCGTGATGAGTACCTCACCCGTCCCTGGCCCTCACGACAGGTTACACAGAGCGTGATGAGTCACCTCACCTGTCCTGCCTCTACACGACAGGTTACACAGAGCGTGATGAGTCACCTCACCCGTCCCTGGCACTACACGACAGGTTACACAGAGCGTGATGAGTCACCTCACCCGTCCCTGGCCCCTACACGACAGGTTACACAGAGCGTGATGAGTCACCTCACCCGTCCCTGGCCCGCTACACGACAGGTTACACAGGCGTGATGAGTCACCTACCCGTCCCCGGCCCTCTACACGACAGGTTACACAAGGAGCTGATGAGTCACCTCGCCCGTCCCTGGTCCTTACACACAGGTTACACAGAGCGTGATGAGTCACCTCGCCCGTCCCTGCCCTCTACACGACAGGTTACACAGAGCGTGATGAGTCACCTCACCCGTCCCTGGCCGGTTACACAGGGCGTGATGTCCTCACCCGTCCCTGGCCCTCTACACGACAGGTTACACAGAGCGTGATGAGTCACCTCACCCGTCCCTGGCCCTCTACACGACAGGTTACACAGAGGAGCGTGATGAGTCACCTCACCCGTCCCTGACCCTCACACGACAGGTTACACAGAGCGTGATGAGTCACCTCACCCGTCCCTGGCCCTCTACACGACAGGTTACACAGAGCGTGATGAGTCACCTCACCCGTCCCTGGCCCTCTACACGACAGGTTACACAGAGCGTGATGAGTCACCTCACCCGTCCCTGGCCCTCTACACGACAGGTTACACAGAGCGTGATAAGTCACCTCACCCGTCCTGGCCTCTACACGACAGGTTACACAGAGCGTGATGAGTCACCTCACCCGTCCCTGGCCCTTACACGACAGGTTACACAGAGCGTGATGAGTCACCTCACCCGTCCCTGGCCCTCTCACGACAGGTTACACAGAGCGTGTGAGTCACCTCACCGCCCTGGCCTCTACACGACAGGTTACACAGATGATGAGTCACCTCACCCGCCCTGGCCCTCTACACGACAGGTTACACAGAGCGTGATGAGTCACCTCACCCGTCCCTGGCCCCACACGACAGGTAACACAGAAAGCCGCCCTTAACGACAGGTTACACAGAGCGTATATCCCCCTACCCGTCCTGGCCCTCTACACGACAGGTTACACAGAGCGTGATAGTCCTACCCGTCCCTGGCCCTTACACGACAGGTTACACAGAGCGTGATGAGTCACCCACCCGTCCCTGGCCCTCTACACGACAGGTTACACAGAGCGTGATGAGTCACCTCACCCGTCCTGGCCCTCTACACGACAGGTTACACAGAGCGTGATGAGTCACCTCACCGTCCCTGGCCCTCTACACGACAGGTTACACAGAGCGTGATGAGTCACCTCACCCGTCCCTGGCCCTCTACACGACAGGTTACACAGAGCGTGATGAGTCACCTCACCCGTCCCTGGCCCGCTACACGACAGGTTACACAGAGCGTGATGAGTCACCCCACACGTCCCTGGTCCTATATACCGTCACCTAATCCATACTGACACCCTGACCCTATACACCGTCATTTTACCCACACTCACACCCTACACATTGCCTACATATCTGATCATCACACAGTCACTGAATCCGAATATTTTCTAACATTGCTACTGCACGGGTAGCAAGCTCCGTAATTAACTTCTACCCCTCCAGGTAATGCTGAAATCTAGTTGTGGGCATGTGGGGCACGAACAGTTAACAACCTTCGCATTCTTAGCCTCCTATTTCCCAGCGACTCCCACTTAGGTAACACTTGCAAAACCATTTCGTGCATCCGTGATCAGTTTCTTTCACCTCTACTTTGCCACGCCCCGTACAACGTCACCCGCGGCCCTGACCGACACGTGACGTCATTGGTATCTGTCCATGATCGCATTTCCTGACCACACGCAACATCGAAACATCCTCCACCTCAATGATGCATGTTTTCCGAGGAAAGTCCATGAAAATCAACATCAGAAGAAGAAAAAGACATCAAATGCACGAAGTAGAGATGCGAGCTTTGTAAAATGACCTTGGGAAGTATTATTGCTCAGCTCTTGCGTACACGAAACTTTAATCGCCATCAGTTGATAGGGTGAACACTTCCTGCCCCTGACCCTGTGCTCCTCGTGACTCCGAAAACGGTGCGCAACGATGCATCCCGTTTGACATGACTGTAGGTCAGGTCATGCAAGCTCACCGAACTATGACGCCTTGCCTCGAGGCATGCTTGGTGCAGTTTTGCTGAAATCGTAATGCTGGGTGTTTTATTATAGTTACGAAACTCAGGTGGTCAGGTTTTCTTAGATCAAGTCGTCTTAGCGATAGATCACCGCTAAGACGACTTGATTAATCTGGTGGTTAGTCAAGGCATTGAGCATCGTCAAGGCATGGGCGAAGGGCATGGGTGGAACGACCACTAAAAGTTGTGGAAGTACACCTAAATTGACACCTAAATTTACACGTATATTTACATCTAAAGCTATACCTAAAATTACACCTGAAATCACACCTAAATAACGCATAAAATGCACCTAAATCACACCTAAACATACAGCTAAATTATAGCTCAAATGGCAGGTAAAAAAACACAAAGATTACACCTAAATTACACCTACGCGTTACGCCGATGAATATGCATGGAGAAAATTGACCTAAAACACCGTATGGCCCTTATCCAAAATCCATGGCAACCACATGATCAAGGCCATTGTCCTAGAATGGGTCCGAATACTTTTTCGACTGTATTCCTTTATGACACTTCAGGGCTGAATTAAAACTCCGGGTTGGTTGGTTGGTTATTGGTTTTACGACACATTGACCGTTAAGTCATGTAGCGTCGCCGATCTCTCACGCCGATTGGTCGCGGGCGAAGAGTAGCGACAGGTGAGACTCGAACTCGCAACCTTTCGATTGTGAGACGAGCAACTTACCCCTAGGCTACTCGTCCCCAAAACTCCAGGTAGATTCCTACCAGCGACAACCCAAATGAAGTCAGTTTTATGTGCCATTTTGTGCCGCGTTTGGCGCGGACTGTGAGGGTTTGACATGACATGACATAACATGACACGGCATGGCTTGATTGCTCGTCGCGCATGAACGTTGGGAGGTCAAATGCGAATGTGAACTAAGCACTTTGGTCGGTGCTCAGTTCTCAGAGGCTCTCAAATAGATTCGATGCATGAGCCGACAGTTCAAGGCGGGCAAAGTTTTGCGACTACTTTACAGACTGGCCCTGGACTGCTGCTAGCTGACGGGGAGTTTCCTCGTGTTTGATTCGGGTGCCATTCTTGCCTTGTGACCCTCACCGCGTTGGTTCCCACCCCAGAGTTCCATCTCAGAGCATGCACTCCGTCCTCTCCTGTCGCCACATTGGATTGCCGGCGACAAATTGACACCTCTACCGACCTTGCGCGCCGCCCATTCCGCAGCAGCACAGCCGCCGTGTTGTCCGGCAAATTACAGAGTCGGCCGGTCTGGCCAGTGCACGCTCACCGTCACGTACGTCCTGGCCCAACGGGGGGGGGGGGGGGACGGAGTATTGGGGGTGGGGGCGATGGAAACGGTGGCATGACCCCGGTCCGAGCCATTGGTCGACGGTCGACATGACCCATCGTAGCTCGCGGCCGCTGCAGTTAATTACACTGCGCGAGCGCCGCTGACAATGGCCTCCGGGCGAGATTATTAGCGGTGCGACTTTGTTCAGTTGTTGTCGCCCACGGGTGTGAATCACTAATTAGCAGCGACGTTGATGCCTGGAAGACATGCCCTTTGGTCGTGTGACGAAAAGACATCGTCGGTGCGTTCAAGACTGATGATGCGTTCGGAATAGACCAGGGGAAATCCGGCGGAGGAAACGGGCCAAGGGCAAGAGGTAACCGAATTCCGAAACGAACTAGTATTTTCTGCAACTCTCCCAATAGTTCATACATTTACCCAGACACAACTCATGCTTGTTCCACTCTCGTTCCAAAACTGATTGGTTTTCTTTCATTTTGGAACCGGGTCGCACATGGACAAGCTAAAATGTTTCGTGTAGGATCCATCGGGCGTATGAGTTTGGGAGGCGCTTTGCCCACTGTCCGCACCTTCCACATCCACATCCACATCCACATCCACATCCACATCCACATCCACACCACTATCCACATCCACATCCATATCCACATCCACATCCACAATAATGTCACTTCCATGCTGTACAGCTAAATCGTACGAAAATCTGTGTGGAGACAAAAAGATGACGGCGCAATGAACACCTGCTGGAATTCGAATATCATGTGTTTAAAATTTGATGGTAAATGAATTACATGTCTGCGGCAAAGGCGGTGGGGTACACTGAGAGCATGTCACGTGCGCGAGGATTTACGGAAAACAAAGGACAAAGTTCCTTTCCGGTGTCGGGGAGGGGGGCTAGGGTACAAGCATCCATATGAGGTGTATTAATGCAAGGATTCAAATTCACTAATAACAAGGGAACCTCACGATATCCACATATATATATATATATATATATATATATATATATATATATATATATATATATATATAAATATATGTGTGTTTGTGTGTGTGTATATATGCATATATTCACGAAATTGCGCGATGGGATCACGGTGGGATCACGATGGGTCACCACGGGGTCAGTTGGAAAGTGCTAGCCGACTGTCGTTATGAGAATCTGTGCCAGCTGAACGGTCCTCTCTGTTCGTCTGTCTGTGTCTGTCTGTCTGTCTGTCTGTCTGTCTGTCTGTCTGTCTGTCTGTCTGTCTGTCTGTCTGTCTGTCTGTCTGTCTGTCTGTCTGTCTGTCTGTCTGTCTGTCTGTCTGTCTGTCTGTCTGTCTGTCTGTCTGTCTGTCTGTCTGTCTGTCTGTCTGTCTGTCTGTCTGTCTGTCTGTCTGTCTGTCTGTCTGTCTGTCTGTCTGTCTGTCTGTCTGTCTGTCTGTCTGTCTGTCTGCCTGTCTGTCTGTTTGTCTGTTTGTCTGTCTGTCTGCCCATAGAAACCGTCGTCAATTTATTTTATAGCTCCAATTTGGTGGCAGACTGGCTGCCGAGATATAGCGCGCAGTTAGGCCGAGGGCCGAGCCCACATGGGATGAATTCAGGCAAATAGTCATCCCTTCGCCAGGAGGAAAAAACATCTTCGGCCACCTAAATCTCGTAACTGCCCAAACAGCCGCCCAAGTTTCGGTCCAGACAGCCGCCCAAATCTTGGCCCAGGCAGCCACTCAAAGCTCGGCCAAAACAGCCATCCAAATCTCGGCCTGGACAACCGCCCATATTCCGACCCAGGTAACAGCCCAAATCTCGGCCCAGACATCTGCCCAAGCCTGGACCCAACAGCCGCCCAAGTCTCGGCCTAACAACCACCCAAATCTCGGCCCAACAGCTGCCCAAATCTCAGACTAACCGCCGCACAAATCTCGATCCAACAGCCGCCTAAATCTCAGACTAACAGTCGCCTAAATCTCATACTAACAGCCGCCTAAATCTCAGACTAACCGCCGCCGACCAAATCTCGGCACAGACAGCCGCCCAAATCTCAGCCCAACCGCCGCCTAAATCTCAGACTAACGGTCGCCTAAATCCCATACTAACAGCCGCCTGAATCTCAGACTAACCGCCGCCGGCCAAATCTCGGCACAGACAGTCGCCCAAATTTCAGCCCAGACAGCCGCCAAAGTTTCCGCCCAGCCAGTCAGGCCACGTCTCGTCGGCTGTATCACGCAAGACGGGTTGGCAGCACCATGGACACAACCCCGGGATTCCATTAAATCGGCCGTCGCTGTTCGAGGCCGACTGGCGGCGCTGTTCGAGGCCGGCTGTCGCTGTTCGAGGCTGGCTGGCGGCGCTGTTCGAGGCCGGCTGTCGCTGTTCGAGGCTGGCTGGCGGCGCTGTTCGAGGCCGGATGGCGGCGCTGTTCGAGGCTGGCTGTCGCTGTTCGAGGCCGGCTGCGCTGTTCGAGGCCGGGCTGTCGGTGGCGGCGCTGTTCGAGGCCGGATGGCGGCGCTGTTCGAGGCCGGATGGCGAGGCGCTGTCGAGGCCGGCCAGCTGTTCGAGGCCGGATGGCGACGCTGTCGCCGGCCAGCTGCGACCAATGGCGGGGCGCCGACGGGCCGCCGCGGTCGATGCCGCCGGCGCCAGTCGAACGGAGGCCGAAGCGACAAACCGAGGTCCGGCCAGAAGTGACAAACCGAGGTCCGGCTCTGGCGGCCGCTTCCGGCCTGTCGTCGACACCCCCCGCCCCCCGACCTCCGGGAAGCGGCATCGACAAATCGGAAGCTGCGGCGCCAGACTGTGTGTTATTGGCTGTGTTATGGGGGTCGGGCAGCCGCCGCGCTAGGGTGTGTATTACGAGCTGAGTTATGGGGGAGTGTGCATTCTCTGCCGCGTTATGAGGGTCGGAAGCTGTGTTGCTGGAGTGCGCATTATGGGTTGTGTTATGGGACAGTGTGCATTATGGGCTGTGTTATGGGGGTCGGGCAGCCTCCGCGCCATGGTGTGTATTATGGGTTGCGTTATGGGGGAGTGTGTATTATGGGCTGTATTATGAGTTATGGGATAGTGCGTGAGATCGGAAGCTGGGGTGCCAGAGTGCGTATTATGGGCTATGTTGTGAGGGTCGGCAATGCCAACTCCAAGTTCTCCAAAATGATACACATCCTGCCTGTCTGTCAGAAGGATGAAATACTATCACATTAAGCCAGAAATACGTGAGAGGAATTCAAAACCAACATATTGTTCAGGTTGGTGAGGCTGCGTCCCCAGTTTCACACTGCGTTGTTAATGCCGGGACGTTATGAGCAGCGAGGGCCAGACGGTAGCCATATAGCTGAGAAATGAGCATTCAAAAGATTAACCTCCACAGGCGTAAGCAGACGAGGGGAGGAGGGCAGGGGAAGCGACGGACTACCAACTTGTGTCAGTTTATGAACGACTTAAAATGGCTTCCCTTTTCAATTCTGAGATCGTCCTCTCGTGGTTGCGACATTCCACAGCGTATTTTTCACAACGGCACTGCAAACACACCGAATATCAATTACACGTGCCGTGTGTATGGGAAAAGCTTTGGACGCCTTTGAGAGGTCATTTTCCGCCACCCCAATGTTGACTTGGTCCCCAATAATTTATACTATCAACATGGTTCCCTATGTGGTATGCCCCCTGCAATATCCCTCCGTATTCGTGCTGTGGGTTGCTGGCAGCCTGGTGGGTAGCACGCTTATCTGGCAGCCGAAGGTCTCGGGTTCCAATCCCGCCACTCACTTCGCATTTCGGCCTTCTCCACGTGAACATGCGACGCGAGGGGGTGACGACGGCACCATTAACGACGGTATCGTACGATCAGCAAAAACAAACGACTCAGAATTTATATTTCGGTGCCCGATGCTACCAGTACCAAGTCCCACATTGTTCATAAACGGCTCCCCGTTACCCTTTAAGTAGCTGACATTTCGCAGCCAAACCTCACGCACCAACACTTTCCTCCCAGAGCTTCCAGCCAGTTTCAACTTGTCTTCTCTGTGAGAAGCAAACAGATCCCAATTCAATTACGTGGCGTATTTTCTGGTCGAACTTCTGACGGCGAACATGTTTGTTCAAACATGCTCATCCAAACATGTTTGTGTTAACCATTAGCTGCGCCAGGACGCTTCTGCGCGCCTCGCGGCGCCATAAATTGTGGCGGGACCAGCAGCCAGCAGACCTGCACAGGATCCAATAATGCGGCCTGCGCGGCAAGGGCGCAACCAGCATCCTTAGTAGGGTGTAGTAGGCTGATCATTCGCATGCATGCTACTGAAGGGGGAGCGGGTGTGCTAGTTCCCTGCGATACATCTGGAAACTGCAACTGCTCCTGCATAGATGTCGGGTGGAAATCCAGCCGCTGCATAGGATGACAGGAAGGAACGCTGTGCGGAACTTAGTATGATCTGGCGGATGCTCTAGATGATCTGTCAGATAGATGATCTAGAGGTATCGTTGGCATTGTGTGAGAAAAATAATGATCAAAACAAGAGGGTAATGCGTAGAACATAGTGCGCGTCTGCTACCATGTTATGTAGACGCGAAGTTCATTCTCAGTAAGTTGCCATGTATGTTGATTAGGAAGACGTTTTGCTTGCCAGTGCTGCCTAGCTGCCAAATGTGATACGTGGCAACACCATAACCTTCACGTTCAGACTGATGGATCCACTGACGTTCAGACTGATGGATCCACTGACGTTCAGACTGATGGATCCACTGATGGATCCACTGACGGATCCAACACTGATGGATCCGGCGAAAGGGCAATGTCTTCAAGGCACTAACGATGCCAATTCGTCTTCGCCGCGACGCCTCGAGAGTATTAAGATCACGGAACTTTCCGACACCAAAGTTGTGTCTATTTCCGCACACAGGATACCTCCGCCAGTTTCAGCCGAGTGAGCACAGAAAGAAGTCTCTCAGCAGTCTGAAACATCGGCAATTCGCAGCCGCCATTGTCAGGAAATCTCCAATCTCAACCAAGGTCTCAATCAGTTACGTGTGTCTTCTGCTCAAACTCAACACGAATACGAGACATACGAGCCGGGGCTTTGCCGCGAGTTTGAAGCGCACCGAATTAAAGCGCAGTCCAGCTCTTGAGGGTCGGCCTGCCAACCGCACGCCTGTTACAGACGCAAGGTTAATCCAGAAACACCGCGCGCTCTCCACAGATATTCGCCGGGGTGACGTCACACTGCAGTGTGACGTCATGTCGGGCCGCCGTCGGGTTCGTTTGACATTCGTTGGACAGTGAACTGTCACGTTCGTGCAGCCACCAGTAAGTTGCATATTACTGGACTCCGATATAATCGCATTATTAAAGTATTGTATTAGTACTGTTACTATTTGTGCTGCCACGGTTGTTATTACTGTTACTGTTTTACTGTGTATTAAGGCGTGCAATATTTAGGCGTGCATTTATTAGTTGATTTCAATCTAAACATACAAACTAAATTATTACTTTAATTAGTTCCTTAACATACCGCAAACCATATTCATCCAATTAATTTCATACAAATTTATTTCCTTAAAAAATACATTTTCCAGTTGAGTTATATTTTACCATATCAACTGTTCAAGTTATCTAATTACTGGATACTTCACTATAGATATTATTCTCAGAATAATTCAAATACCGCCACCAGTAATGCCGATGAGCGCGGGATTCAGACCACTGGCAGAGTAATCCCCCCCCTCCCCGGAAGCTAACCCCGTGACCTTCAGATGCCATGAGCCACCGCGCCGTCGGATTTCGCGCGCAGTGGCTGACCCCGTGACCTTCAGCAGATGTCGCCGTATGTACATTTGGTTGTGGCAAGACTGATTGGATTGGATTCCGCCAAACGCGATGGAAATGCTGATCAGTGTGGGCTGTGTGTGATGTGGCACGTACGCTCACGAGATGGATGTGTATCCCATGTTGACTCGGTTACTGGCCTCAGTTGGAACAGCTACCACTCGTCGATTCCGCTCCATAAGACAATATTTTTTTTTCAATAAAAGTTTTTGAAATGTGGAGAAAACACCATTTTAGTGAAAACGTTTGGGGAAATCGGCATTTCGGGGGCGGAGGAACTGTCCGGCGCCCCCCCCTCCCAATAGCTGCCAGTATATTGGCTTGTGATTGAATGTGCCATTTGTTTCGTCACGACAGCGCGGCGGGGAGTCTGGCAGGCTGCCAGATTTACAGGCCAGGAGACGCTGCCAATAAATCAGGAACAGCCACTTCAATATCACAAATATGGATTCGTAGTACAGAACAAAGAAATTGAAACAAACATTATGTGAATTACACAAAAAAAATGTGAAACGGTACTCCGTCAAGTCATTAAGCTAGCCGCATTAGGCTGCATTTGGTATACAGATGCAATGTCACGTATTCTCAAATGTGTGCATGCATGCGGGAAAATATGTCATTCCTGATGTCATTATTCATGTGTCTACCTGGCCATCGCTTCTACAAATATTCGGACAGAGGAAGGATTCGATACTATTGCATTACAACATCTAAGATCATTTTCTATGACGATATACACAACTGATATTGCAAGCTGACGACAAAACAGGCGAACTCCGTGCTGATTAGGAAAATGTGCTCGAGATACGCGCGATACTTGATTAGACCGATTGGCGGAGGAAATGTTTTCGCTAGACACCCGGCTTTGGGGAAGTATAGAAGGGTGAGGACAGTTTCAAATGACTTGGTATGCTACGAAGTAGAATGCATTGCAGGAAACAACACGTCGTTGGGGTGCGGGAAACATCCTTGTCCAGAAGAGCATGCCTCTGCGGCCTGTGCATGTACTTCAAGCATTCGTGGAGCAAGAATCGCTATTTATTTTTGCAAAAGCATGACGAACATGAAAAGTAACATGAAAAGTAACATGAAAAGTATGCAGCACGACGTAAGAGCAGTAAGCATTATTTTCAATGCCGAAGTTTGTTTGCAGTCGGCTACTGTGCTGTCGCGCAATAGCCGTCGGGGTCTGCACAAAGGAGTCCTCCACACTCCTTGCCGAATCCCTTGCGGCTGGTTACGGTGCACACTCACGCCCAGACGAAGCGATGCCCAGACTAACATGTCCGCCTCCCAGAGCGGAATGGCGCCGCCATCTTGATGCCGTCAGCGGACATCGGTCAGCCCCGGTGACGTGTTGGCGGCTTGGCGTCATTGTGTTCCGGGACGACTCGCCGCCGCTTCCGGACTCGCAGACGGCTTCCAGTCGGCCTCACGGCACGTCGGACTCGTGTGTGTGGACTCCTGGCGGTTGGCGGACTCGCTGGATTCCCTGGACCGTCACTGGACCCTCGACGGGTTTCTATTTGCAGTAAATATCAATGCAATCAATGGAATGGGGTGGGAAAGCTCCAGGACTGGTGTCGTTTTCATTCTAGGTTGGACCGTTTGCTTATGAGAGGGCCATTCTTGGCGCTGGATTGCCAGCTGGATTCATCGAGGCCGGACCAATGGACTATGGACCTATGGACCTATGGACTAGCTGACCTATGCTAGGACTAGTTCGAAAACCACAGCTGAAGCTGCAGAATCGGATCCGTCGGTGAAGCATTGCTGGATCCGAGGAACCAGCAGCTAGATATCGCCTCGCTTGTGTGACGCGGGGCAAAAGCAAGTCCAACTCAACAGTAAACACTTGTTATATCACAAGCGAGACCGAAGTCTCGGCGCATCCACTCATGCGTACAGGCTACAAAAGTTCATCGGAGCGACCAGGCCAGCCCACCAGGCACCACTGTCAAGTTTTTATGCTGCGCTAGTGTTTTTTTCTGTTACAGCGCTTCGTGTTCTAATTTCTTCGCGTAGAGTCAGATGTGCTCTTTTCATTGTCATGAATACCGATTTTATCCCACTGCTCCGCATGAAGTAATCGCAATGTTTGCTCATGCAAAAAAAAACGGTGTTTTCGGCCGCATTTTCACACGCAGGCAGCTTCAAAGGCAAATTCGCTGTGCAATGCAATGCCCTTTCTGAGTCGACTCATCTGGCCACGTTTTACCGACCTGACTTGGCGACTCGACTAATCTGACTTATCCTCGCCACGTTTATGGACGCTTCTATGCCTGACAATGATTTACCCGAGTTGGATCGCAGTACTCGTCAATAACAAAAAACAAGCAAAACAAAAACGAACGAACAAAAAGAAACCCGCCACTGCTCGGCTCGGTGTCGCCGGAAGTCGCCCGGTTCTGGCGACTCGCGCCGTCGCCGGGCTTCGACGAACCGTCGGTTCCAGACCATCGACTGCCCGGCGCCAAGCCGTCGCCACCGACGACGCCCCGTCGCCGCCGACGGTCCGACTCACCCGTCGGTGACGACGCGACCGACTACCCCCCCCACCACCACCAACACCCATCGGTCGCCGCCGACTACACCCTGTGAATATCTGTGCTATCTGGGTTATTACCATTTCGGCCATTTGGGCTATTGTTTGTGCTATTTGGGCTATTATTACTGAATTGGCTGGCCCGATAGGCGTTTTTAACCGGCGTCCGACATCACGTCTCTAACAGATTAATGTGTGTCGTTTCCCGGCTGCTGACTGGAACGTTTGGGTTGTGACAGGGTGACGACCGATAGCCGACCACTCCCTCTGTCCGGGTTTGTCGCAAGATCGAGCGACGTCCACAGCTAGCAGCTGACATGGGCATGCATGGGTATACATGGGCATGCACGGGTATGGGTATACATGGGCATACATGCAGTCATGTTGGGCTGTATGTGATGCTTGGTACGCATGACCCCGAGTGCATAATGACCAGAATTGAAGGCATTATAATGTATTCAATCTGAAGCTAAATTAGTACGAGCTTTGTTCTTGCAACATTTGGTGGTTCTAGATTATATCAAATGATTTATGACTTATTGAACCATTTGTAGCATTGTTTGTTAGCCATTTGTTGACTTCGCTTCGAATACGAAATGTTCTTGTCTTGAGTATCAATAAAAACCGTTCCATTATTCATATCTGTCTCAGGAGTATAAGCGTCACTGCATCGCTCTTGGCTAGTGTTTCCCACCAAACGCAGTCCGGCACTTAACGTCGGCGGGAGTTGTCGTGAACAAGTCACCAGCCACACAACACCGACCGACCGACCGACCGACCGACCGACCGACCGACCGACCGACCGACCGACCGACCGACCGACCGACCGACCGACCGACCGACCGACCGACCGACCGACCGACCGACCGACCGACCGACCGACCGACCGACCGACCGACCGACCGACCGACCGACAGACAGACAGACAGACCGACCGACCGAAACCACACCACACCACCACCACCACCACACCACAACCGACACAAGACCGACCGACCAACACAACCGCCCGACGCCCACACCACCGACCACCGACCGACCACCGACCGACGACCGACCGACCGACCGACCGACCGACCGACCGACCGACCGACCGACCGACCGACCGACCGACCGACCGACCGACCGACCACCGCCACCGACACCGACCGACCGACTGACCGACCGACCGACCGACCGACCGACCGACCGACCGACCGACCATACCGACATACCGACATACCGCTAGACCGACCGACCAACAGACAGACCGACATACCGACAGACCGACATACCGATAGACCGACAGACCAACATACAGACCGACATACTGACCGACCGACCGACCGACCGACCGACCAGACTGCCATGGCGCCGACAAAAGAGGTCGGCAGAAACAACTGGTGGGATGAACTGCAGGTGCGGTCGGCTGGCTTCCTACCCCCCCCCCCCCTCCGAAAGATATTATAGTACGTCATAATATGTGTGGAGTTATGCATGCAACAGGTGTGCCTTCCACCGTAGAGAGTAATTAACATACATGAATCAGCTTTGCGACAAAATACTGACAAATGGACAATTTACAAGCAACGTACCCTTGTGCAATTTACACACATACGTAAATATATATTATGTTATAACTATACCAGTTGTAGAGTCGTCCGGTTAACGTGTACTGTATACGGAGTAGGCGTGGCAGCTGGTCTACCGCACTCTACCAGACTGCCAACAATCTCAACAGAAATCCCAGTCGCACTTGGCTAGTGGTTTGCTTTGCTGTCGTTGTTTACCGCTGCCACACCACTCCAAGAAGGGCCGCAGCGGTGCGGACAGTCGCCCGGGTCCCAGGTATTCCGGGGGTAGGCAAATGGGACCCGGGTATTCAATGGGAGGAATCCATTTTTATGTCTCGCCAACTATATGGCATGACGAACAACACCACATGCGCCTAGGAATACACAACGCTCACTACATGCGCTTAGAAACACCGAACGCACACCACATGCGCCTAGAAACACCGAACGCACACCACATGCGCCTGGGAATACACAACGCTCACCACATGCGCCTAGGAATACCGAACGCACACCACATGCGCCTGGGAATACACAACGCTCACCATGCGCCGAGGAATACGGAATGTACGTCACATACGCCTATGAATACCAACGCTCACCACATACGCCGAGGAATACCGAATGTACGTCACATATGCCTAGAAATACCAACCCACACCACATGCGCCTAGAAACACCGAACATACACCACATGCGCCTAGGAATACCCAACGCACACCGCTTGCGCCTAGGAATACCCGGCGTGTGCAAAGTAGCCGACACTTGCGCATGTGACGTGTTCAGAGGCGTAGTTACCGTGTAACTACCGCGAGGTATGCAGGAGATCAGCTACCGCATGCGAGGTGTGCAGGAGATTAGCTACCGCACGCGAGGTGTGCAGGAGATTAGCTACCGCATGCGAGGTGTGCAGGAGATTAGCTACCGCATGCGAGGTGTGCAGGAGATTAGCTACCGCATGCGAGGTGTGCAGGAGATTAGCTACCGCACGCGAGGTGTGCAGGAGATTAGCTACCGCATGCGAGGTGTGCAGGAGATTAGCTACCGCATGCGAGGTGTGCAGGAGATTAGCTACCGCACGCGAGGTGTGCAGGAGATTAGCTACCGCACGCGAGGTGTGCAGGAGATTAGCTACCGCATGCGAGGTGTGCAGGAGATTAGCTACCGCATGCGAGGTGTGCAGGAGATTAGCTACCGCATGCGAGGTGTGCAGGAGATTAGCTACCGCATGCGAGGTGTGCAGGAGATTAGCTACCGCATGCGAGGTGTGCAGGAGATTAGCTACCGCAGCGAGGTGTGCAGGAGATTAGCTACCGCATGCGAGGTGTGCAGGAGATTAGCTACCGTGCAGGAGATTAAGCTATCGCAGCGAGGTGTGCAGGAGATTACCGCACGCGAGGTGTGCAGGAGATTAGCTACGCATGCGAGGTGTGCAGGAGATTAGCTACCGCATGCGAGGTGTGCAGGAGATTAGCTACCGCACGCGAGGTGTGCAGGAGATTAGCTACCGCATGCGAGGTGCAGGAGATTAGCTACCGCACGCGAGGTGTGCAGGAGATTAGCTACCGCACGCGAGGTGTGCAGGAGATTAGCTACCGCAGCGAGGTGTGCAGGAGTTAGCACCGCAGCGGGTGTGCGGAGGTTGCACCGCACGCGGGTGTGAGGAGTTAGTGAGCGGGTGTGGGGTTTGCGCGAGGTGTGCAGGAGATTAGCTACCGCACGCGAGGTGTGCAGGGGGTTAGCTACCGCACGCGAGGTGTGCAGGAGATTAGCTACCGCACGCGAGGTGTGCAGGAGATTAGCTACCGCACGCGAGGTGTGCAGGAGATTAGCTACCGCATGCGAGGTGTGCAGGAGATTAGCTACCGCACGCGAGGTGTGCAGGAGATTAGCTACCGCACGCGAGGTGTGCAGGGGGTTAGCTACCGCACGCGAGGTGTGCAGGAGATTAGCTACCGCACGCGAGGTGTGCAGGAGATTAGCTACCGCACGCGAGGTGTGCAGGAGATTAGCTACCGCACGCGAGGTGTGCAGGAGATTAGCTACCGCATGCGAGGTGTGCAGGAGATTAGCTACCGCACGCGAGGTGTGCAGGAGATTAGCTACCGCACGCGAGGTGTGCAGGAGGTTAGGGAGGTGGCAGGAGATAGCTACCGCACGCGAGGTGTGCAGGAGATTAGCTACCGCAGCGAGGTGTGCAGGAGATTAGCTAGACGCGGGTTAGACCGCATGCGAGGTGTGCAGGAGATTAGCTACCGCATGCGAGGTGTGCAGGAGATTAGCTACCGCACGCGAGGTGTGCAGGAGATTAGCTACCGCACGCGAGGTGTGCAGGAGATTAGCTACTCGACGCGAGGTGTGCAGGAGATTAGCTACCGCACGCGAGGTGTGCAGGAGATTAGCTACCGCACGCGAGGTGTGCAGGAGATTAGCTACCGCACGCGAGGGTGCAGGGGTTAGCTACCGCATGGAGGTGTGCAGGAGATTAGCTACCGAGTGTGACGCAGCGAGGTGTGCAGGAGATTAGCTACCGCATGCGAGGTGTGCAGGAGATTAGCTACCGCATGCGAGGTGTGCAGGAGATTAGCTACCGCATGCGAGGTGTGCAGGAGATTAGCTACCGCACGCGAGGTGTGCAGGAGATTAGCTACCGCACGCGAGGTGTGCAGGAGATTAGCTACCGCACGCGAGGTGTGCAGGAGATTAGCTACCGCATGCGAGGTGTGCAGGAGATTAGCTACCGCACGCGAGGTGTGCAGGAGATTAGCTACCGCACACGAGGTGTGCAGGAGATTAGCTACCGCACACGAGGTGTGCAGGAGATTAGCTACCCCACACGAGGTGTGCGGCGGGTAAGATACCCCACGCGAGGTGTGCAGGGGGTAAGCTACATCACTGCAGAAATCACGCACCCCATGTTAGGGTATTTTAGGGAAATTAATTAACTTCCCGCAGGATGTTAGGGTAAGCTGATGTTCATCATGTGCGGCAGACCTTGCACCCAAAGGTGTCAGCTTTAAGCAAATGCACATGTGCTTAAATCTTTACGCAAATGTAAATGCACACTCTGGGTCCTATGCAGCATGGTCAGATTCCCCTGCCCCTAGTCAGAACGGTCCCAATAAGGCGGATTCCTCGTCCTTTATACAGCGGGACACCGGCCCAGCCTTTTCGGATGGCGACTTGTCTCGTCCGTAAGCAGTGGGGTGAGATCTTCAGCCCCGGCCGATCGCGGGCCCTTGCTCCCCGCCGAGGCTTTGGTTTCACTTCCGGCCCGCCGCCTGTAGTCGCGGGCTCAATAGATGTGGGTCAATGGATTCAATCGATTCAATCGATTCAAACGTGAGCAATGGATAATCAGCGTCAGGAACAGGAACAGGAATCCCAAGTGCTGGCCGGGTGGCAGCTGGTTTCGCGGGCGCGCAATCGATGTCCTCGCTGATAGCAACGCGCACACCACTAAGCAACACAGCATAGTACAGCACAGCACAGCACAGCATAGCACAGTGCAGCACAGAACACAGCAGAGCAGCACAAAACAGAACAGAACAGAACAGAACAGAACAGAACAAGACAGGGCAGAACAGAACAGAACGCCCGATGTTGTGCTTTTGAGAATGGTGTTTTCAAAGGACGTGTTCAAGGTAAGGGGGAACAAGTGCCCTCCAACCAGAAGAAAGGGTTCATTGCAACCAGAAAAAAATGCTTGACGGGAGATGTAACGGGCCTACATGTTCAGGTGTTCACGCTCAAAACAAGCGTGCTTCACTCAAGGGAGTGTTCTCAAGTCCCGTTCCTTTTGGGTGCACCTATGTGGGCGGGCAATGTTTCGGCTGAGAGGCAATCGCCCTCTCAAGGCCACACGACGCTTCATATGTGACGGACGCGATTCCCGGACTCTCCTGACTCTCGGGACTCTCCACCAGACACCGTCGGCTCGGGACAGGGTCGTCTGGCGTCAGACGAGTCCAATAGTCCGGCGTCAGACGAGTCCAGCTTCAGACGAGCCAATCTCCCCCTGATGGCGCCGTCGCGCTCGCGTTAAATGACGTCATCACGGCGCAGCAGGCCGAAATTGCTCCGCAAGCGGCACTCTTCCATCCCGTCCGACGCTATCTCCTTCCATAAGGGGCTTTGTTGATTAACCCTCGACTTCTCGAGTGTTGTGTCAGTCTTCACATTTATTCATATATATATATGTATATATATATATATATATATATATATATATATATATATATATATATATATATATATATATATATATATATGTGTGTGTGTGTGTGTGTGTGTGTGTGTTTATGTGCACGCGCACAGTTAGTGTCCAAAGAGCATGATTTTATGTCTGTATTTACCAATGTCGGAGCTGTGAGCTGAAATCCAGGAGTGTCGAAGACTGTTCGTCGGTGGATAAAATTAATCAAAATATGCCGGTAAGTACAGGGGGCAATGGGGTCAAGGCTATATCTGCGAAACTTTATGTGCAAGGTACGACAACGTACCAAACATTATAATGGCGAGGTATGACTGTGGTAGAGTATAACCAACAAGCATATGCATAAAATTTGTCACACAGGACCAAACGTGCTAGAGAAGGTAGAATTTACCTGGAAAATTATCCCGTGAAGTTTACGTCACTCGGAAGACCTCCAAAAGGAACGCAGCGTCGAACGGCATCGCAGGTTTTCACGAGAACGCACCTCGGATCATATGTGCAACAACTACAGATCAGCTCGGTATCACCCGGACCACTTCTGGTGAAGAAGGTGGCCACTTCTGGCGCGGCGTCCCCCCCCTGGTCCCCTCCCCTTCCTCGGTGGCAGCGAGCAAGATCTCAGCACTGGCAGCAACAGGACGCCGATCTCCAGAACCACACGCCGGTATCCAGGCGCCCGTCCAGTATCCAGGCGCACGCCGGTATTCAGACTCCCGCCGGTACTCAGCCATCCCCCCCTCCCCCGCCGGTATTCAGCCGTCTGCGGTATTCAGCCACCCGCCGGTATTCAGCCGCAGGCCGGTATTCAGCCGCCCGCCGGTATTCAGCCGCCCGCCGGTATCCAGCCGCCCGTCCAGTATCCAGGCGCCCGTCCAGTATCCAGCCGCCCGTCCAGTATCCAGCCGCCCGCCGGTATCCAGTGTCCAGCCTCCCGCCAGCCGGCCGCCAGCGTCAGCCAGACGCTGGCGGCCGGCCGTACAAGGCGGCACGGAGCTGCCAATCCTCAGTCTGGCAGCACTCAGCGCTGCAGCCCCCATTAGGTAATGAAGTCAGGGCCGCCGCCCGGGCTCCTGCCCGGGCCGAGCCGCCAAATGGGCGCGGCGTGCGGCGGCCAAGTGTCCGACAGCGGCCGACAGCGGCCGACAGCGGCCGACAGCGGCCGACAGCGGCCGACAGCGGCCGACAGCGGCCGACAGCGGCCGACAGCGGCCGACAGCGGCCGACAGCGGCCGACAGCGGCCGACAGCGGCCGACAGCGGCCGACAGCGGCCGACAGCGGCCGACAGCGGCCGACAGCGGCCGACAGCGGCCGACAGCGGCCGACAGCGGCCGACAGCGGCCGACAGCGGCCGACAGCGGCCGACAGCGGCCGACAGCGGCCGACAGCGGCCGACAGCGGCCGACAGCGGCCGACAGCGGCCGACAGCGGCCGACAGCGGCCGACAGCGGCCGACAGCGGCCGACAGCGGCCGACAGCGGCCGACAGCGGCCGACAGCGGCCGACAGCGGCCGACAGCGGCCGACAGCGGCCGACAGCGGCCGACAGCGGCCGACAGCGGCCGACAGCGGCCGACAGCGGCCGACAGCGGCCGACAGCGGCCGACAGCGGCCGACAGCGGCCGACAGCGGCCGACAGCGGCCGACAGCGGCCGACAGCGGCCGACAGCGGCCGACAGCGGCCGACAGCGGCCGACAGCGGCCGACAGCGGCCGACAGCGGCCGACAGCGGCCGACAGCGGCCGACAGCGGCCGACAGCGGCCGACAGCGGCCGACAGCGGCCGACAGCGGCCGACAGCGGCCGACAGCGGCCGACAGCGGCCGACAGCGGCCGACAGCGGCCGACAGCGGCCGACAGCGGCCGACAGCGGCCGACAGCGGCCGACAGCGGCCGACAGCGGCCGACAGCGGCCGACAGCGGCCGACAGTGGCCGACAGCGGCCGACAGCGGCCGACAGCGGCCGACAGTGGCCGACAGTGGCCGACAGTGGCCGACAGTGGCCGACAGTGGCCGACAGTGGCCGACAGTGGCCGACAGTGGCCGACAGTGGCCGACAGTGGCCGACAGTGGCCGACAGTGGCCGACAGTGGCCGACAGTGGCCGACAGTGGCCGACAGTGGCCGACAGTGGCCGACAGTGGCCGACAGTGGCCGACAGTGGCCGACAGTGGCCGACAGTGGCCGACAGTGGCCGACAGTGGCCGACAGTGGCCGACAGTGGCCGACAGTGGCCGACAGTGGCCGACAGTGGCCGACAGTGGCCGACAGTGGCCGACAGTGGCCGACAGTGGCCGACAGTGGCCGACAGTGGCCGACAGTGGCCGACAGTGGCCGACAGTGGCCGACAGTGGCCGACAGTGGCCGACAGTGGCCGACAGTGGCCGACAGTGGCCGACAGTGGCCGACAGTGGCCGACAGTGGCCGACAGTGGCCGACAGTGGCCGACAGTGGCCGACAGTGGCCGACAGTGGCCGACAGTGGCCGACAGTGGCCGACAGTGGCCGACAGTGGCCGACAGTGGCCGACAGTGGCCGACAGTGGCCGACAGTGGCCGACAGTGGCCGACAGTGGCCGACAGTGGCCGACAGTGGCCGACAGTGGCCGACAGTGGCCGACAGTGGCCGACAGTGGCCGACAGTGGCCGACAGTGGCCGACAGTGGCCGACAGTGGCCGACAGTGGCCGGACACTGAAGGTGGATGTGGACGTGGCTGTGGATGTGGTGGACGTCGCTGTGAATATGGTAGATGTGGCTGTGAATATGGTAGATGTGGCTGTGAATATGGTAGACGTGGCTGTGGATATGACTGTAGATGTGGTTGTGAATATGGTAGAAGTGGCTGTGAATATGGTAGACGTGGCTGTGAATATGGTAGATGTGGCTGTGGATATGGTGGATGTGGCTGTGAATATGGTAGATGTGGCTGTGGATATGGTGGATGTGGCTGTGGATATGGTAGATGTGGCTGTGGATATGGTAGATGTGGCTGTGGATATGGTAGATGTGGCTGTGGATATGGTAGATGTGGCTGTGGATATGGTAGATGTGGCTGTGGATATGGTAGATGTGGCTGTGGATATGGTAGATGTGGCTGTGGATATGGTAGATGTGGCTGTGGATATGGATGACTGCGGGCAGGGACGTCACCGCAGCAACCTCCATAGTCCGGGGTAATCGGTTCTTCAGCTATATATGATTGTCCATCGCTGTAGAACCCAAAGGTTTTGTAGCACACAAGAAAACACAAAACAGCGTCCACCCTGACGTGCAAGGTTTCCAATTTTTGGACCAACGGCACTGGCAGTTGGCGATCCTGAGGAGCTGAAGGCCAGGCTAAGTTTAGAACCTATCGAGTTGGGCGAAAGGCGGCCTCGCGTCCACTGTGTACCTGCCGCCTGTGAGTGCCGCCACTTCTGTTTGCAGGTCATTATGTGGGCGGGGGGGGCAGTGAGCGCTATTTAAACAGCGCATGTGGGCGGTACCTGACTGACTTCACCGTTCCCTGATTGGTGATTGTGAACGTGTCCTGGTTGCGAAGCATGAGTGTGTGTGTTGTGGGTGTGTCCTGGTCGCGAAGCGTGCGTGTGTGTGTGTATTGTGGGCATGCCCTGGTTGCGAAGCGTGCGTGTATGTGTGTGTGGTGTGGGCGTGTTGTGTATGTTGTGGCCGTGCTCCTGGTAGCTGTGGACACTGTCAGCTGGCGTTTCATTGATAAACAGCACTATTAGTCCTCAAAATGATAAAAATGAGAAGTATTTTTCCAAGAGGATAATGATTTGCACGACTAAAATCATGAAACATTCTATTTTCCAGCCTTGGTTGTGGTTGTTGTTTGGTAAAACGTTATGCGATCTACCTAACAACAGCGGAAAATTTCTATAAATATTGTATTTGAAATGAATTCGCTGTATTTTCAAAGAAGTTTAGTTCGAATTATTGCTGGGCTGGTTTGATGAACCAGGATTATACGCCTAAGCAGAGATTGCTTCGTGAATCTTGGCCTAACCATCCGATCCATCAATTTAAGTTCAGCGACAGAATCCTGACCGGGAGTAAATTGCCGTCAATGAACCGACACGGCCGCCCTGGTAGCTTATCTCCGGCCTTATTAGTCCAGTTACCAACTGACCCTCCCAGCCGAGGTTTAAATGTGAGCTCACGAAGCGACTTGAATCCTGCCTTACCTGTAAAGGGGAAACTAGTGCAGGTCAGAGCTCTAGCGGTCTCAGCTACACAGGCGGCCAAGGGTGGTAAGTAATCATTAGGCGTTATTCGCATTAGGTGTTATGCGCATGATGCATTATCAGCATTAAGCGTTATATCATCAGGCGTTATTAGCATTAGGTGTTATTAGAATTAGGCGTTATTATCATTAGGCGTTATTGCATTTGGCCTCATTAAAATCAGGGATTAGTAGCAGTAGGGGCTATTTTTAGGCGTGGGCATTGTGAGTTAGTTTTTATGGACGTTGCCTATTTGTGAGTTTGACCGATAGACAGAACAAATGGGTGGCGCATGGCACCGACACAGTGCCGAAATATCTCCTGGCTGATATTTCGCGTGTTATTATCGTACCCACAATATATGAGACGCCTGCCGTTCCATTATCGATAGACGCCTTAATCCATATCCATAATCAATTCCATAATCATCCAGGCGGAACGACACGCGCGTCGACGATTAGGCTCCAGCACACTCTCAATCACGTACGTCGGGTCCGGGCGACGAACACAGAGTACGGGTCGGTAACGGAGGAGGGCAGCTGACCCCCTCTCACCGCACCTCGGAGGGGGTATTAACATCGCATGTACATCTTGGTTTACTGTTTATTTGAGCTTTAGGGCGCATCAAAAGAACATCCTCACGATGTATTCTCCCCAGCTCTGGGGAAAATGCTTTCTCCCCAGCTCGGGGACAAATTCCTTTTCCACGGCTCTGTGACAATATGCCTTCCGTCCAGCTCTGGGAAAAATATCTCCTCACCAGCTCGATAACAAAATTCCTTCTGCTCAGCTCGGGGTAAAAATGCATTCTCCACAGCTCTGGGGCAAAGTGCCTTCTCCCCAGCTCTGTGCCAGCTCCTTTACCCCACTCGTCCCATCCCGCCGGCTTGTACCCGGCCAGCGCACCGCCGTGTGTTGACCTCAGGTCACCGCCGTGACCGGGTCAGGTCACCACCCATCGCGACAGACCACCGACAGGCAACGCCCTGTCATGAGCGCTGCAGCAGACAGACCGACACAGTTCACTGCGGACTCACCCCCCCCCCCCCACCCCTCCACAGTGCCCATCGATCCACGGGACCACACCGCAGAACAGGCACGCCTGAGGCGTCACTTCTGCTGCAACATGCACTATGTGGACAGAGAAAGAAGCTTGGGCTCTCTTACGACGCATTCGACTGCTGGGTCACATGGCGTCGCCAGCCTCACAGCTACAGCTACGACTACAGCTATAGCTCGGATGCAGCTAAAGCCACGGCTGCAGCTACAGCTACAGCTACAGCTACGGCTACAGCTACAGCTACGCCTACGACTGCAGCCACGGCTCCGCCGTGCCGCAATCCTCACAGTTGGTGCCGGGCTTGGCATCAATCAATGGATCACGACGCAAAGCACGCAATGAACGCACGAGGCTCCCATGGCATCTGTGTGCGAATGTGGTTCTGTCGCTCTGCTGCCTGCGGCCCTTCCTCTGCCTGCGGCCCTTCACCTGCCTGCGGCCCTTCCGCTGCCTGCGGCCCTTCCTCTGCCTGCGGCCCTTCCCCTGCCTGCGGCCCTTCCTCTGCCTGCGGCCCTTCACCTGCCTGCGGCCCTTCCTCTGCGGGCGGCCCTTCACCTGCCTGTGGCCCTTCCTCTGCCGGCGGCCCTTCACCTGCCTGCGGCCCTTCCTCTGATTGCGGCCCTTCCTCTCCTTGCGGCCCTTCCTCTCCTTGCGGCCCTTCCGCTGCTTGCGGCCCTTCAGCTTCCACAACACTTCCACATCACTCGGCAAAGTGGAATGAAGAAGAATAGCCTTGAGTTCTTTTGCGACACGCTCAACTGCCAGGTCACATAGCGCTGCCGACATCTCACGCCGATTGATCGCAGGTGGACTCGTTAACTCCGCCGGTTGTGGGATTCGAACCCATGATCTAACGATTAAGAGCCCAACTCCCTACCGATTGAGCCACTACAACTGGCGTTTTCAAATGATCTAACTGTTCAACATTTCGGGGGATGACAGATGTTCCACCACCACAAAAATAAGAAATGCTGGGAGACATCGGTCTCTTCTGGTCTATGACCCCACGCGACGTAATTTTCTATGGCATGTTGTTAACACTTGCACGTCCAGAGGTCAGCGCCAACTTCGCATGTCCGGGGGGCAGATGTCTGCCCCCTAAGATCTCTAGAACTATGCTAGCTAGCGACAAACGGAAAACGGCGTTGGATAGCTGGTGACGGGCTGTATCGAAAGTGTTTCGGTCATTTTTCGCTCAGGTCAATATTCAGGTCATTGGGCCATCAGGTCAAATTCTACCAGATCGGGTGGGACTCTCAGATATTGACACATATATCAGAATCTGTAACAGATAGAAACCAACGGCGAACTCTATTCGACAGTCCTTGAAATGTGCTATCGACAATAGGCGGCGTGATTTAAGGTCAGGTCAACCGAAACTATGACCTCAGGTCAAGGCCATGAAATAGCCTAGGGAGGGCATGTAATGTATCAATCGACACGTCTCGGTGATACAAGCATAATGACGGTAATTTCATCCTTCTAGCTCAACGCAGTGTGATATAATGTGCAAAAATGTGTAGTGATCTCAGGTGACCTAAGATGACCTTGGTGAGGTCGCTGAGCAAAAATGTCAGCGGCAATATTGAGCATACCTTCGAACTACATGCTACAACCGTTGTGAGATCATTCCGAGAGCAAATATGTAAACAGGAGACATTTGTATATTTTACCATAGCCCTATAATGGGGAAGCCATGTCCGCGACATGACCTAAGGTCAATGCTACGAAAAAAACGACATACATATTATGGTCCCTGATGGCATCATAACGTGTTATAAGTTTGAAATCAATCGCCCAATTATTGTGGAAGTTATGCCACCTAGAACTCCGGGTGTAATTGGGTCACTTCGCCTGACCTGGTGACCTGACCTAAGAAGACCCAGAGTTAAAAATGAATGAGGACATGCGAAAAAGATTAATGAACAGGCTTACAAGGTTTGGCCTTGCTAACTCGGCTAGTACAGCGGCAAATTAAGAAAACCCGCAGGGGGGTAGATATCTGCCCCCGCACGTGCGCGGGTTAAGCGGCGCAGTGCTAAGTGCCGAAAATGTGGAGGACGTGTGCCCCTGATCTCTGCAGAGAACACCTGGAGCAGACCACAAGCTCGACACGGCTCAGCATCAAGTTCAGGGGGACCCGCCCTCTCCTCTCAACTAGGCAGGATTACCGCCCCCTGGGAGGATTACCTCCTGGCAGGATTACCCCCTCCCCAGGCCAGACTGTACCGGTCGTGGTCCGCGCCATAGTCGCCCACCACGACAGGCCGGGTCTGGACACGTGCCGCGCCACATTGAACACGGTCGCCATGGCCACCCCGCGATGCAGTCCCAGCCCACTGGTGACGTCATCAGCCGGCCGCACAGTGTTAAATTATTCGTGAAATACGGTGGAAAATGCCACTCACTAAACACTGAATAGACATCCTTTCAGGGAAGTATCGGCGTCGTGATTGTTAGTGTGTGCTTATGAGGTCAACGTGACTCATCTCCAAATGTATTTCGTGTAGAAGTGTCGTGATTATGTTTACCATTGCGGAATGCGATACGCATCAGCTGAACAAAGACTGGTGACGTCACGGCTAGCTATGTCGGGAGTCCCTTATTGAATGTATTTAAAATAAGGCGGACGACTTCTTCAGGCCGCAAAATCTTGTATGACTCTCACCCCATGCAGAGGTGGATGAGGCGTGAGAGTCGTGCTAAGTCGGTGTGCACTGTACATACCCCTTTAAGCACACATGGATGGAGTCCGAAAATTATTGGTAGGACACTCGAGCCAAATGTGCTACAAGGGATTCAGTCAACAATGTTGGATAAGTAAGGCAGATAGGCATCGATGAGTGCGTGGGAGTTGGTGGATGGATTCCTTGGAATCAGGGATGTGGTGTTGGTTTGGGTGATGAGCGTCTTTTTGCCAGGGTTATGGTATCTTCCCATTACAGATTTAATCCGGACGGGCCCTTGTGGCTTCTGTTAAGTCTGGACACTTAATGGCTGTATGACCGGCGGGCCGCGCCAGCTGACCCACAAACTGATGACGTCACCAGCCAGCTATCGACTATCGACTGCCGGCAGCCTACAGGGAGGGGGGGGGGGGGCAGTACTGACCCGAGGCACGGCCACTTCTCAACCGGCAACCGGATTGCGGGGAAGCCGACTCGCCGCTGACAATGGCGTCACCAAACCCAGACGGACTGACGATGTGCTCTGCTGACAGTGACATCACCAAACCCAGACGGACTGACGATGTGCTCTGCTGACAGTGACGTCACCAAACCCAGACGGACTGACGATGTGCTCTGCTGACAGTGACATCACCAAACCCAGACGGTCTGACGATGTGCTCTGCCGACAGTGACATCACCAAACCCAGACGGACTGACGATGTGCTCTGCTGACAGTGACGTCACCAAACCCAGACGGTCTGACGATGTGCTCTGCTGACAGTGACATCACCAAACCCAGACGGACTGACGATGTGCTCTCCTGACAGTGACATCACCAAACCCAGACGGACTGACGATGTGCTCTGCTGACAGTGACATCACCAAACCCAGACGGACTGACGGTGTGCTCTGCTGACAGTGACGTCACCAAACCCAGACGGACTGACGATGTGCTCTGCTGACAGTGACGTCACCAAACCCAGACGGACTGACGGATGTGCTCTGCTGACAGTGACGTCACCAAACCCAGACGGACTGACGATGTGCTCTGCCGACAGTGACATCACCAAACCCAGACGGACTGACGATGTGCTCTGCTGACAGTGACGTCACCAAACCCAGACGGACTGACGATGTGCTCTGCTGACAGTGACATCACCAAACCCAGACGGACTGACGATGTGCTCTGCTGACAGTGACGTCACCAAACCCAGACGGACTGACGATGTGCTCTGCTGACGGTGACGTCACCAAACCCAGACGGACTGACGATGTGCTCTGCTGACAGTGACGTCACCAAACCCAGACGGACTGACGATGTGCTCTGCTGACAGTGACGTCACCAAACCCAGACGGACTGACGATGTGCTCTGCTGACAGTGACGTCACCAAACCCAGACGGACTGACGATGTGCTCTGCTGACAGTGACGTCACCAAACCCAGACGGACTGACGATGTGCTCTGCTGACAGTGACGTCACCAAACCCAGACGGACTGACGATGTGCTCTGCTGACAGTGACATCACCAAACCCAGACGGACTGACGATGTGCTCTGCTGACAGTGACGTCACCAAACCCAGACGGACTGACGATGTGCTCTGCTGACAGTGACATCACCAAACCCAGACGGACTGACGATGTGCTCTGCTGACAGTGACGTCACCAAACCCAGACGGACTGACGATGTGCTCTGCTGACAGTGACATCACCAAACCCAGACGGACTGACGATGTGCTCTGCTGACAGTGACGTCACCAAACCCAGACGGACTGACGATGTGCTCTGCTGACAGTGACATCACCAAACCCAGACGGACTGACGATGTGCTCTGCTGACAGTGACGTCACCAAACCCAGACGGACTGACGATGTGCTCTGCTGACAGTGACATCACCAAACCCAGACGGACTGACGATGTGCTCTGCTGACAGTGACGTCACCAAACCCAGACGGACTGACGATGTGCTCTGCTGACAGTGACATCACCAAACCCAGACGGACTGACGATGTGCTCTGCTGACAGTGACGTCACCAAACCCAGACGGACTGACGATGTGCTCTGCTGACAGTGACGTCACCAAACCCAGACGGACTGACGATGTGCTCTGCTGACAGTGACATCACCAAACCCAGACGGACTGACGATGTGCTCTGCTGACAGTGACGTCACCAAACCCAGACGGACTGACGATGTGCTCTGCTGACAGTGACGTCACCAAACCCAGACGGACTGACGATGTGCTCTGCTGACAGTGACATCACCAAACCCAGACGGACTGACGATGTGCTCTGCTGACAGTGACGTCACCAAACCCAGACGGACTGACGATGTGCTCTGCTGACAGTGACGTCACCAAACCCAGACGGACTGACGATGTGCTCTGCTGACAGTGACGTCACCAAACCCAGACGGACTGACGGTGTGCTCTGCTGACAGTGACATCACCAAACCCAGACGGACTGACGGTGTGCTCTGCTGACAGTGACGTCACCAAACCCAGACGGACTGACGGTGTGCTCTGCTGACAGTGACGTCACCAAACCCAGACGGACTGACGATGTGCTCTGCTGACAGTGACGTCACCAAACCCAGACGGACTGACGATGTGCTCTGCTGACAGTGACGTCACCAAACCCAGACGGACTGACGATGTGCTCTGCTGACAGTGACGTCACCAAACCCAGACGGACTGACGATGTGCTCTGCTGACAGTGACATCACCAAACCCAGACGGACTGACGATGTGCTCTGCTGACAGTGACATCACCAAACCCAGACGGACTGACGATGTGCTCTGCTGACAGTGACATCACCAAACCCAGACGGACTGACGATGTGCTCTGCTGACAGTGACGTCACCAAACCCAGACGGACTGACGATGTGCTCTGCTGACAGTGACGTCACCAAACCCAGACGGACTGACGATGTGCTCTGCTGACAGTGACGTCACCAAACCCAGACGGACTGACGATGTGCTCTGCTGACAGTGACATCACCAAACCCAGACGGACTGACGATGTGCTCTGCTGACAGTGACGTCACCAAACCCAGACGGACTGACGATGTGCTCTGCTGACAGTGACATCACCAAACCCAGACGGACTGACGATGTGCTCTGCTGACAGTGACGTCACCAAACCCAGACGGACTGACGATGTGCTCTGCTGACAGTGACGTCACCAAACCCAGACGGACTGACGGTGTGCTCTGCTGACAGTGACGTCACCAAACCCAGACGGACTGACGATGTGCTCTGCTGACAGTGACATCACCAAACCCAGACGGACTGACGATGTGCTCTGCTGACAGTGACATCACCAAACCCAGACGGACTGACGGTGTGCTCTGCTGACAGTGACGTCACCAAACCCAGACGGACTGACGATGTGCTCTGCTGACAGTGACGTCACCAAACCCAGACGGACTGACGATGTGCTCTGCTGACAGTGACGTCACCAAACCCAGACGGACTGACGGTGTGCTCTGCTGACAGTGACATCACCAAACCCAGACGGACTGACGATGTGCTCTGCTGACAGTGACATCACCAAACCCAGACGGACTGACGATGTGCTCTGCTGACAGTGACGTCACCAAACCCAGACGGACTGACGATGTGCTCTGCTGACAGTGACGTCACCAAACCCAGACGGACTGACGATGTGCTCTGCTGACAGTGACATCACCAAACCCAGACGGACTGACGGTGTGCTCTGCTGACAGTGACGTCACCAAACCCAGACGGACTGACGATGTGCTCTGCTGACAGTGACGTCACCAAACCCAGACGGACTGACGATGTGCTCTGCTGACAGTGACATCACCAAACCCAGACGGACTGACGGTGTGCTCTGCTGACAGTGACGTCACCAAACCCAGACGGACTGACGATGTGCTCTGCTGACAGTGACATCACCAAACCCAGACGGACTGACGATGTGCTCTGCTGACAGTGACGTCACCAAACCCAGACGGACTGACGATGTGCTCTGCTGACAGTGACGTCACCAAACCCAGACGGACTGACGATGTGCTCTGCTGACAGTGACATCACCAAACCCAGACGGACTGACGATGTGCTCTGCTGACAGTGACGTCACCAAACCCAGACGGACTGACGATGTGCTCTGCTGACAGTGACGTCACCAAACCCAGACGGACTGACGATGTGCTCTGCTGACAGTGACGTCACCAAACCCAGACGGACTGACGATGTGCTCTGCTGACAGTGACGTCACCAAACCCAGACGGACTGACGATGTGCTCTGCTGACAGTGACGTCACCAAACCCAGACGGACTGACGATGTGCTCTGCTGACAGTGACGTCACCAAACCCAGACGGACTGACGATGTGCTCTGCTGACAGTGACATCACCAAACCCAGACGGACTGACGGTGTGCTCTGCTGACAGTGACGTCACCAAACCCAGACGGACTGACGATGTGCTCTGCTGACAGTGACGTCACCAAACCCAGACGGACTGACGATGTGCTCTGCTGACAGTGACGTCACCAAACCCAGACGGACTGACGATGTGCTCTGCTGACAGTGACGTCACCAAACCCAGACGGACTGACGATGTGCTCTGCTGACAGTGACGTCACCAAACCCAGACGGACTGACGATGTGCTCTGCTGACAGTGACGTCACCAAACCCAGACGGACTGACGATGTGCTCTGCTGACAGTGACGTCACCAAACCCAGACGGACTGACGATGTGCTCTGCTGACAGTGACGTCACCAAACCCAGACGGACTGACGATGTGCTCTGCTGACAGTGACGTCACCAAACCCAGACGGACTGACGATGTGCTCTGCTGACAGTGACGTCACCAAACCCAGACGGACTGACGATGTGCTCTGCTGACAGTGACGTCACCAAACCCAGACGGACTGACGATGTGCTCTGCTGACAGTGACGTCACCAAACCCAGACGGACTGACGATGTGCTCTGCTGACAGTGACGTCACCAAACCCAGACGGACTGACGATGTGCTCTGCTGACAGTGACGTCACCAAACCCAGACGGACTGACGATGTGCTCTGCTGACAGTGACATCACCAAACCCAGACGGACTGACGATGTGCTCTGCTGACAGTGACGTCACCAAACCCAGACGGACTGACGATGTGCTCTGCTGACAGTGACATCACCAAACCCAGACGGACTGACGATGTGCTCTGCTGACAGTGACGTCACCAAACCCAGACGGACTGACGATGTGCTCTGCTGACAGTGACGTCACCAAACCCAGACGGACTGACGATGTGCTCTGCTGACAGTGACGTCACCAAACCCAGACGGACTGACGATGTGCTCTGCTGACAGTGACGTCACCAAACCCAGACGGACTGACGATGTGCTCTGCTGACAGTGACGTCACCAAACCCAGACGGACTGACGATGTGCTCTGCTGACAGTGACGTCACCAAACCCAGACGGACTGACGATGTGCTCTGCTGACAGTGACGTCACCAAACCCAGACGGACTGACGATGTGCTCTGCTGACAGTGACGTCACCAAACCCAGACGGACTGACGATGTGCTCTGCTGACAGTGACGTCACCAAACCCAGACGGACTGACGATGTGCTCTGCTGACAGTGACGTCACCAAACCCAGACGGACTGACGATGTGCTCTGCTGACAGTGACGTCACCAAACCCAGACGGACTGACGATGTGCTCTGCTGACAGTGACGTCACCAAACCCAGACGGACTGACGATGTGCTCTGCTGACAGTGACGTCACCAAACCCAGACGGACTGACGATGTGCTCTGCTGACAGTGACGTCACCAAACCCAGACGGACTGACGATGTGCTCTGCTGACAGTGACGTCACCAAACCCAGACGGACTGACGATGTGCTCTGCTGACAGTGACGTCACCAAACCCAGACGGACTGACGATGTGCTCTGCTGACAGTGACGTCACCAAACCCAGACGGACTGACGATGTGCTCTGCTGACAGTGACGTCACCAAACCCAGACGGACTGACGATGTGCTCTGCTGACAGTGACGTCACCAAACCCAGACGGACTGACGATGTGCTCTGCTGACAGTGACGTCACCAAACCCAGACGGACTGACGATGTGCTCTGCTGACAGTGACGTCACCAAACCCAGACGGACTGACGATGTGCTCTGCTGACAGTGACGTCACCAAACCCAGACGGACTGACGATGTGCTCTGCTGACAGTGACGTCACCAAACCCAGACGGCGACGATGTGCTCTGCTGACAGTGACGTCACCAAACCCAGACGGACTGACGATGTGCTCTGCTGACAGTGACGTCACCAAACCCAGACGGACTGACGATGTGCTCTGCTGACAGTGACGTCACCAAACCCAGACGGACTGACGATGTGCTCTGCTGACAGTGACGTCACCAAACCCAGACGGACTGACGATGTGCTCTGCTGACAGTGACGTCACCAAACCCAGACGGACTGACGATGTGCTCTGCTGACAGTGACATCACCAAACCCAGACGGACTGACGATGTGCTCTGCTGACAGTGACGTCACCAAACCCAGACGGACTGACGATGTGCTCTGCTGACAGTGACGTCACCAAACCCAGACGGACTGACGATGTGCTCTGCTGACAGTGACGTCACCAAACCCAGACGGACTGACGATGTGCTCTGCTGACAGTGACGTCACCAAACCCAGACGGACTGACGATGTGCTCTGCTGACAGTGACGTCACCAAACCCAGACGGACTGACGATGTGCTCTGCTGACAGTGACATCACCAAACCCAGACGGACTGACGATGTGCTCTGCTGACAGTGACGTCACCAAACCCAGACGGACTGACGATGTGCTCTGCTGACAGTGACGTCACCAAACCCAGACGGACTGACGATGTGCTCTGCTGACAGTGACGTCACCAAACCCAGACGGACTGACGATGTGCTCTGCTGACAGTGACGTCACCAAACCCAGACGGACTGACGATGTGCTCTGCTGACAGTGACGTCACCAAACCCAGACGGACTGACGATGTGCTCTGCTGACAGTGACGTCACCAAACCCAGACGGACTGACGATGTGCTCTGCTGACAGTGACGTCACCAAACCCAGACGGACTGACGGTGTGCTCTGCTGACAGTGACGTCACCAAACCCAGACGGACTGACGATGTGCTCTGCTGACAGTGACGTCACCAAACCCAGACGGACTGACGATGTGCTCTGCTGACAGTGACATCACCAAACCCAGACGGACTGACGGTGTGCTCTGCTGACAGTGACGTCACCAAACCCAGACGGACTGACGATGTGCTCTGCTGACAGTGACGTCACCAAACCCAGACGGACTGACGATGTGCTCTGCTGACAGTGACATCACCAAACCCAGACGGACTGACGGTGTGCTCTGCTGACAGTGACGTCACCAAACCCAGACGGACTGACGATGTGCTCTGCTGACAGTGACGTCACCAAACCCAGACGGACTGACGATGTGCTCTGCTGACAGTGACGTCACCAAACCCAGACGGACTGACGATGTGCTCTGCTGACAGTGACGTCACCAAACCCAGACGGACTGACGATGTGCTCTGCTGACAGTGACGTCACCAAACCCAGACGGACTGACGATGTGCTCTGCTGACAGTGACGTCACCAAACCCAGACGGACTGACGATGTGCTCTGCTGACAGTGACAGTCACCAAACCCAGACGGACTGACGATGTGCTCTGCTGACAGTGACATCACCAAACCCAGACGGACTGACGGTGTGCTCTGCTGACAGTGACGTCACCAAACCCAGACGGACTGACGATGTGCTCTGCTGACAGTGACGTCACCAAACCCAGACGGACTGACGATGTGCTCTGCTGACAGTGACATCACCAAACCCAGACGGACTGACGATGTGCTCTGCTGACAGTGACGTCACCAAACCCAGACGGACTGACGATGTGCTCTGCTGACAGTGACGTCACCAAACCCAGACGGACTGACGATGTGCTCTGCTGACAGTGACATCACCAAACCCAGACGGACTGACGATGTGCTCTGCTGACAGTGACGTCACCAAACCCAGACGGACTGACGATGTGCTCTGCTGACAGTGACGTCACCAAACCCAGACGGACTGACGATGTGCTCTGCTGACAGTGACGTCACCAAACCCAGACGGACTGACGATGTGCTCTGCTGACAGTGACGTCACCAAACCCAGACGGACTGACGATGTGCTCTGCTGACAGTGACGTCACCAAACCCAGACGGACTGACGATGTGCTCTGCTGACAGTGACGTCACCAAACCCAGACGGACTGACGATGTGCTCTGCTGACAGTGACATCACCAAACCCAGACGGACTGACGGTGTGCTCTGCTGACAGTGACGTCACCAAACCCAGACGGACTGACGATGTGCTCTGCTGACAGTGACATCACCAAACCCAGACGGACTGACGATGTGCTCTGCTGACAGTGACGTCACCAAACCCAGACGGACTGACGATGTGCTCTGCTGACAGTGACGTCACCAAACCCAGACGGACTGACGATGTGCTCTGCTGACAGTGACGTCACCAAACCCAGACGGACTGACGATGTGCTCTGCTGACAGTGACGTCACCAAACCCAGACGGACTGACGATGTGCTCTGCTGACAGTGACGTCACCAAACCCAGACGGACTGACGGTGTGCTCTGCTGACAGTGACGTCACCAAACCCAGACGGACTGACGATGTGCTCTGCTGACAGTGACGTCACCAAACCCAGACGGACTGACGATGTGCTCTGCTGACAGTGACATCACCAAACCCAGACGGACTGACGGTGTGCTCTGCTGACAGTGACGTCACCAAACCCAGACGGACTGACGATGTGCTCTGCTGACAGTGACATCACCAAACCCAGACGGACTGACGATGTGCTCTGCTGACAGTGACATCACCAAACCCAGACGGACTGACGGTGTGCTCTGCTGACAGTGACATCACCAAACCCAGACGGACTGACGGTGTGCTCTGCTGACAGTGACGTCACCAAACCCAGACGGACTGACGATGTGCTCTGCTGACAGTGACGTCACCAAACCCAGACGGACTGACGATGTGCTCTGCTGACAGTGACATCACCAAACCCAGACGGAGTCTGACTGCGTCACCAAACCCAGACGGACTGACGATGTGCTCTGCTGACAGTGACGTCACCAAACCCAGACGGACTGACGATGTGCTCTGCTGACAGTGACATCACCAAACCCAGACGGACTGACGATGTGCTCTGCTGACAGTGACGTCACCAAACCCAGACGGACTGACGATGTGCTCTGCTGACAGTGACATCACCAAACCCAGACGGACTGACGGTGTGCTCTGCTGACAGTGACATCACCAAACCCAGACGGACTGACGGTGTGCTCTGCTGACAGTGACATCACCAAACCCAGACGGACTGACGATGTGCTCTGCTGACAGTGACGTCACCAAACCCAGACGGACTGACGGTGTGCTCTGCTGACAGTGACGTCACCAAACCCAGACGGTCTGACGATGTGCTCTGCTGACAGTGACGTCACCAAACCCAGACGGACTGACGATGTGCTCTGCTGACGGTAGGGGACGAGGGAGGAGAGAGTAAGAGGTGGAGACAGGGGGAAAGAGAGAAGGGCTGAGATAGAAAGACAAAGAAACGGTGACAGTGAGAGGGAGGGTCGAAATAAAGGTGAGAGTGAAGGTTAAGTTGAAGGCGAGAGTGAGGGTTAATATGAAAGCGAGAGTGGGGGTCAAAATGAAAGCGAGAGTGAGAGTCAATATGAAGGTGAGAGTGAGGGTCAAAATGAAGGTGAGAGTGAGCGAGAGCGAGGAAGCGAGGAAGCGAGGAAGCGAGGAAGCGAGAGAGCGAAAGAGCGAGAGAGAGAGAGCGAAAGAGAGAAAGGAGAGAGGGGCGACATGCATTTTCTCCATCGGGATCTGAACTTAAGCGTCAAGTTCCGGCCAGAAGTCGATTAAGCTTAATTCAGGCTTAATCTCCTTCCTCACTCAACCCTTTCAGAGTAGGAGAGACGCGCAGTGAGGCTCCTGGTTTCTCTTTGTGTCGTGCTTCAGGTTCACAAAGTAATGACGGTGAGCCGCGTGGAAAAGCGCGACCATCTGGCGTGTCAGGATGGGGTCGGGGTCATCTGTCGGGATGGGGTTGGGGTCATCTGTCGGGATTTGGTCGGGGTCATCTGCACCGGCACGACCAGCTGCCAACAGTCTCGCAACAGTGGTGAAACCTTGGGCTCTTTTTCGACGCATTCAACCGCCAGGTCACACAACGTCGCCAACCACTCACGCCGATTGGTCGCGGGTGGACTCGGCAAATATCGTCTGTTGTGAGATTCGAACCCACAATCTTGCCATCGAGAGTCCGACGCCCTACCAACTGATCTGCCACGGCCCCGCACCAATGGCGAACCGGCACAGCTGACGCATTCGTCAGCTGGCCACAAATAGCAGTGGCTCGTCAATCGAGACCATGCCGGTAAATGGAACCCATGCAGATCAATCGAAACCAGGACCACAAGCGACACCACGCCTGAATCAGAGGAGCCTCTCCAAGAATGCCCACTGCCCTGAGGATATGTGGCTCTTATTGCTATTGCTCCTCTGCTCTGTGGCTCCCATTGCTACAGAGCAGAGGCAGTATATTGCTATTGCTCCTCTGCTCTGTGGCTCCCATTTCCCCAGAGCAGAGGCAGTATATTGCTATTGCTCCTCTACTCTGTGGTTCCCATTGCCACAGAGCAGAGGCAGTATATTGCTATTGCTCGTCTGCTCTGTGGCTCCCATTGCCCCAGAGCAGAGGCAGTATATTGCTATTGCTCCTCTACTCTGTGGCTCCCATTGCCACAGAGCAGAGGCAGTATATTGCTATTGCTCGTCTGCTCTGTGGCTCCCATTTCCCCAGAGCAGAGGCAGTATATTGCTATTGCTCCTCTACTCTGTGGCTCCCATTGTTACAGAGCAGAGGCAGTATATTGCTATTGCTCCTCTACTCTGTGGCTCCCATTGTTACAGAGCAGAGGCAGTATATTGCTATTGCTCCCTCTACTCTGTGGCTCCCATTGCCACAGAGCAGAGGCAGTATATTGCTATTGCTCGTCTGCTCTGTGGCTCCCATTGCCCCAGAGCAGAGGCAGTATATTGCTATTGCTCCTCTACTCTGTGGCTCCCATTGCCACAGAGCAGAGGCAGTATATTGCTATTGCTCCTCTACTCTGTGGCTCCTATTGCCACAGAGCAGAGGCAGTATATTGCTATTGCTCCTCTACTCTGTGGCTCCCATTGCCACAGAGCAGAGGCAGTATATTGCTATTGCTCCTCTACTCTGTGGCTCCAATTGTTACAGAGCAGAGGCAGTATATTGCTATTGCTCCTCTACTCTGTGGCTCCCATTGCCACAGAGCAGAGGCAGTATATTGCTATTGCTCCTCTACTCTGTGGCTCCAATTGTTACAGAGCAGAGGCAGTATATTGCTATTGCTCCTCTACTCTGTGGCTCCCATTGCCACAGAGCAGAGGCAGTATATTGTTATTGCTCCTCTACTCTGTGGCTCCCATTGCCACAGAGCAGAGGCAGTATATTGCTATTGCTCCTCTACTCTGTGGCTCCCATTGTTACAGAGCAGAGGCAGTATATTGCTATTGCTCCTCTACTCTGTGGCTCCCATTGCCACAGAGCAGAGGCAGTATATTGCTATTGCTCCTCTACTCTGTGGCTCCAATTGTTACAGAGCAGAGGCAGTATATTGCTATTGCTCCTCTATCTTGGCTCCCATTGCCACAGAGCAGAGGCAGTATATTGCTATTGCTCCTCTACTCTGTGGCTCCCATTGCCACAGAGCAGAGGCAGTATATTATTGTCCTCTACCTGTGGCTCCCATTGCCACAGAGCAGAGGCAGTATATTGCTATTGCTCCTCTACTCTGTGGCTCCCATTGTTACAGAGCAGAGGCAGTATATTGCTATTGCTCCTCTACTCTGTGGCTCCCATTGCCACAGAGCAGAGGCAGTATATTGCTATTGCTCCTCTACTCTGTGGTTCCCATTGCCACAGAGCAGAGGCAGTATATTGCTATTGCTCCTCTACTCTGTGGCTCCCATTGTCACAGAGCAGAGGCAGTATATTGCTATTGCTCCTCTACTCTGTGGCTCCCATTGTTACAGAGCAGAGGCAGTATATTGCTATTGCTCCTCTTACTCTGTGGCTCCCATTGCCACAGAGCAGAGGCAGTATATTGCTATTGCTCCTCTTACTCTGTGGCTCCCATTGCCACAGAGCAGAGGCAGTATATTGCTATTGCTCCTCTACTCTGTGGCTCCATTGTTAAGAGCAGAGGCAGTATATTGTTATTGCTCCTCTACTCTGTGGCTCCCATTGCCACAGAGCAGAGGCAGTATATTGCTATTGCTCCTCTACTCTGTGGCTCCCATTGCCACAGAGCAGAGGCAGTATATTGCTATTGCTCCTCTACTCTGTGGCTCCCATTGTTACAGAGCAGAGGCAGTATATTGCTATTGCTCCTCTACTCTGTGGCTCCCATTGTCACAGAGCAGAGGCAGTATATTGCTATTGCTCCTCTACTCTGTGGCTCCCATTGCCCAGAGCAGAGGCAGTATATTGCTATTGCTCCTCTTTGCCCAGAGCAGAGGCAGTATATTGTTATTGCTCCTCTACTCTGTGGCTCCCATTGCCACAGAGCAGAGGCAGTATATTGCTATTGCTCCTCTACTCTGTGGCTCCATTGTCACAGAGCAGAGGCATATGCTATTGCTCCTCTACTCTGTGGCTCCCATTGCCACAGAGCAGAGGCAGTATATTGCTATTGCTCCTCTACTCTGTGGCTCCCATTGTTACAGAGCAGAGGCAGTATATTGCTATTGCTCCCTCTGCTCTGTGGCTCCCATTGCCCCAGAGCAGAGGCAGTATATTGCTATTGCTCCTCTACTCTGTGGCTCCCATTGCCACAGAGCAGAGGCAGTATATTGCTATTGCTCCTCTACTCTGTGGCTCCCATTGTCACAGAGCAGAGGCAGTATATTGCTATTGCTCCTCTACTCTGTGGCTCCCATTGCCACAGAGCAGAGGCAGTATATTGCTATTGCTCCTCTGCTCTGTGGCTCCCATTGCCACAGAGCAGAGGCAGTATATTGCTATTGCTCCTCTACTCTGTGGCTCCCATTGCCACAGAGCAGAGGCAGTATATTGCTATTGCTCCCTCTGCTCCGGCTGCGAGTTCATCCGCCTGGAGACAATCCTGAACCACGTGGCATGAAAAATGTAGTAAATTAATAGATAAGTATATAATAAATACTACACAGTGAGTACTTACGGAAGTAGAATGAATGATCTGTCCAAATGTATCCACCCATTGCTGATCGCTGCGAAAGGGAAAATGCTGCAAAACCATCTGATTATTTGCTTTATCCCAGTAAACAATGGGGGACGAAGAGCCTATGGGTAAGTTGCCCGTCTCACTATCGAAAGCTTGTGGGTTCGAGCCTCACATGTCGCTACTCTTCATCCGCACCCAATCGGCGTGAGAGATTGGCGACGCTATATGGCTCAACTGTCGAGGTGTCGTAAAACCAATAACTACCACCACCAGTAAGCAATAAAGCATCTGCAGACACGATGGAGTATCGTACAAGAAGTACGAGTAATACAAACGGAAATGTGTGTCCGACCAACCTAGCCGACAAAACATAGTCTGCAAAACTAGCCTAGCCTTCAAACCTAGCCCAAACCCAACTTAACCCAACCTAACCGCACTTGCAAATCCAACCGGACCCACAAACAGCAGTCGAATGATCGGTTCTGGGATTCTCGGATTTCCCACAGGTTCCTGTGTGCACATTGGGTCGCCAGCACCACGTGATGTTCTACCGATAATGGCAGAATTGTCTCCATTTGAGTTAAATAGAAGTCTGTCGCATCTCGAAATAAAATGAAAGCATCAGAGATTTCCCTAGACATCGATTGTTGCGTCTCTCGGTCGCGATCAACGAGCCGATCTGTCTCCCTCGTTTGTTGTCAGGAGGATGTGTGTTCCACCTCTGCACTTAGACCGGCTGCTGGACGACTAGTTGGGCGGAAGCTCAAATCGAAATGTTCCTCTGCCTCAGATCGAAATGTGCCTCGAGTTTGAAGCTCTCAAGCGGCCAGTTTCCATGCTTCCCGCTGCTGGACTGTGCACGCTGAGCTGAGCTGAGCTGAGCTGAGCTGAGCTGAGCTGAGCTGAGCTGAGCTGACGTGGCAGCCGCCGCAGCACGACAATAAATGGCTCAGAAGATAGTGACCACATTGCGCCCGGAGGTCAGCTTATCACACTTCTCACCGAACTCCAGGATGAATGGAGACTGAAAACTGAAGACTGAATAAGGAATATTGCATTGTACACTGAAAGGTCAGCCAGAGTGCCGTCTGACCTTTCACAGATGAGCTTCCAACTGACCTGGCACATGCCAAAGGCCAGCCATTACTATAGCTCCAGTTGGCCGATGTCCGCCTGGGAAATGGTCCCTGCAGTTGCACCGCCGGATACACTGCAGAGACGGTGCTCAAAACCTGCTCGCGCCTCTCATCCAAGAGCGTCTTGCAGTATACGCGCACAAATATCTCCAAAACCGATTGGTTGCGGGTGAGGAGAAGCGACAGGTGAGGCTCGAACCCACAATCTTTCGATTGTGAGACTGGCAACTTACCCCTAGACTACTCGTCCCCGAATTCGCAGCCGCGTCAGCGGGCTCCGTGGCGCCAGCACCAGCCTCCCTGCGGCATACGTACTCTTGGATCCACCATACTCTTGGATCCACCAGAAGCACCAGCTGCACCAAGTGTGCTGACAGAGGATTATTCGCCAAATAAATCGTGCCGGCAACTTCAGCTCACGACCAGAGCGAGAGGTGAAACAATGCTCCACGACTGAAATTGCACGACTTTCCCCATGACTTTTCGCCTCGGGAAAAGTTTTGTCGTAAAAATGAATGTTGCAAAGGCTAAATGCGGCGTTCTTTTAGCCGGAAGTTCGTCTGATTTCGGGAAGTTCGCAGTGCACCCATGACCTTGCGAAAAAAAAATCGATCGAAAACCCTCTCACCCTCGATTCCAAATCAGATGCGTCGCTTCCCATCAGGTGTCACAATGTTCAGCCTCATCAGCCTTCACATCACCGGAATCACAATCATAGGTTAGCCATCCCCCGATAAAGCTCAACTTGTCGACTCTGCGACATTACGCTGCTAGCAACGTCAGCTACTGCTCTACCAACGTCAGCTACTACACCACCGGCAGTCCGGGAGGGCAACATCAGAAGACCGCGACACCCCCGTCAGCTCACTCTGGCCAGCCAGCGATCGCCCCCAACCAGTGACTCCTTTCCTGCAACAATCACGCTTTGATATTGTATACCGCCCTCCCTGAGGATTCTCAATTACTCAGTACTATTTGAACATGACAAGTTGCCTTTACACACAATGATGACCGCAAAATTACACTGGAAGCCGGCGATCCCTTACACTTCAATTCATCAGCCAGTCACTTCTCACTTAGTCATCCTCTGCAACGAGTCCACCTCAATCCATCATCCGAGTCGTGAGCGAATCGATCGTGAGCGAACTGGTCGTAAGCGAACTGACCGTGAGCAAACTGGTCGTAAGCGAACTGGTCGTGAGCGAAATGGTCATCAACGAACTGGTCATAAGCGAACTGGTCATAAGCGAACTGGTCATAAGCGAACTGGTCGTCAGTGAACTGGTCGTGAGTGTTAGTTTTGTAACCATAAGCGCTGAGGCGCTGGAAGGATGTGCACTTGAATACGATGAAATATGAATGGCACTACATCGATGCTGGATGTAATATCCACACGCCTCTGGTCACGTGACATTGGTGTGTCCCCGGGTTAAATATTGGTTTTCGTAATTGTGGATGTCAAACGGGCGGAAGGATGTCGAAATTTGCCATGGAATTAGTGTCGATTAAAGTGCTTTTGATGTTTTTCAACTCAAATTTGGGACAATGGTGTAGGTACTTATGACTGAACATTTGTCATTTGCTTTGACATTCATAATTTGGAAGAGCTGTATTCGGACGGAAAATTACCTATGCTATAATTTGATATCGTACGTTTATCACATAGTTAATCCCTTTACCCAAAATTACGTTGCGATATGTCCGTGTGTCACCATTCCTTATTAGGAGCATTGACATGTATAAGTGAGATAATGCTAAAAGGAGACACGAAGACTTCATAGCACGCATCACGGCAAGATGTCGATACTTCTTGGAGAAGGATGCCGATTGAGTGTCCAGAAATGGTATTTTCCAACCTATTTGACGAATAATTTATCACTGGTACACACATTGGTGTGTGTACGCGGCCGAGCCATACGCAGGTCAGGTCAGGTGACCTGACCTCCGAGTCGCCACAGTCGCCGGAGGTCCACGGGTCTCTGACAAAAATTTTGGCAGACCATTTTGACATCATTTAGAGGGCTCTGACGGGTATTGGATGGTTCTGACATGCACTGCGTTGGTGGCAGTGTGTCTAACAAGCGGTACCCACAAAATTCAGGCAGGATGTGCGGAGCTTTTCTCAATGCAAAATGACCATTCAATGATGGGATTGGGCAGCAGTACGCGCTGTGGAAAGTGGCATCGCAATCGAACAAGCAGCTCGACTCGGCACGAGAAGGCATAGCGACCAAGAGCTTCGTGTTGTATAATTTGGCACGGTCGGTTCATTGCCATTCAGTTTCGTGCCAGCACCGCCCACCCCGCCCTGCGTCGTGGATCCTTCCTTTAGACCCAAAGTAAGCAGCATCCCAGCCCAGCCCCTGGCACTGCACTCCATTATCTCCCAGTCAACTCCAGTCCCAGCGCAATCCGTTTCAGCACATTAGATTCCATCCATTCCAATCACGGGACGGGACGCTGTCCCGTCCCGTCACCGTCACCGTCACCGTCACCGTCACCGTCACCGTCACCGTCACCGTCACCGTCACCGTCACCGTCACCGTCACCGTCACCGTCACCGTCACCGTCACCGTCACGTCACCGTCACCGTCACCGTCACGCGTCACGTCACCGTCACGTCACGTCACCGTCACGTCACCGTCACGTACGTCACCGTCACCGTCACCGTCACCGTCACCGTCACCGTCACCGTCACCGTCACCGTCACCGTCACCGTCACCGTCACCGTCACCGTCACCGTCACCGCCACAGTCACAGTCACAGTCACAGTCACAGTCACAGTCACAGTCACAGTCACAGTCACAGTCACAGTCACAGTCACCGTCACCGTCACCGTCACCGTCACCGTCACCGTCACCGTCACCGTCACCGTCACCGTCACCGTCACCGTCACCGTCTCCATCGATGTCTCCGTTTGTGTCTCCTCCTCCCAATCCCAGCCAATTCCATTCCACTACATCACATCCAAGCCCGCCCAGATGACACTCACCCCGACCTAGCCCGCTCCATCTCACCACATTACATCCCGCCTCCATCTCACCCCACCCCAGCCACCTCCATCTCACCCCACCACAGCCACCTCCATCTCACCCCACCACAGCCACCTCCATCCCACCCCACAACAGCCACCTCCACCTCACCCCACCACAGTCACGCCTATCTCACCCCACCACAGCCACCTCCATCTCACCCCACCACAGCCACCTCCATCCCACCCCACCACAGCCACCTCCATCCCACCCCACCACAGCCACCTCCATCTCACCCCACCACAGCCACCTCCATCTCACCCCGGCCCAGTCACGCCCATCTCACCCCACTCCAGACCGCCCCAGACCGCCCCAGCCCGCTCTATCTCACCCTGCCCCAGCCCAGCTTGAGCCGGAGTCACGTGTCCGGCCCCGTTGTGCCGCGCCGCCGCTCCCACCGACAGCGGATTCAGGCCACGGCCCGGTCACGTGGTGTACCGACCCGCACGCTGATTGGTCGGATTTCTCGGTAACAACTCGTCGCAAACTGTGCATTAGCGACCAAGTGCTACACTCAGATGCGGCGGCAAGGTGGTGTTGATGGGGGGAGGGGAGGGGGGTCTCCCGCTCTCCCGAGTTCAAGGCCGGCAGAAGAATCCAGATTCGGATTATGAGAAGCACCGGCAGTTTCGCTTTTAGGGATAAGGCGAAGGAGGCCATCGTGCACTTTGAAGGCGAATATACACCAGGACCGCTACCAAGGAATACTTACTCCGGTCGCCGGGTCTCCCGGTGACCGTGCGACCATCAGCATTGCATGTCATACCCCTCCCCTATCAGAGGACAAGGGCACTGACTGGGGGACGGCCATTACTGGGGCGCGGGTGGGTTAGGGAGCCTCTTCCTCAGCTGACATGCCGATCGCAGCCCTGCTCCACACCTCAAACATGTGCATGGTATTCATAAAGTTAGCATGGAGTCATATGAGCATTGTCATCAGCGGGCATCTTTTTAGGTAGCCTCCTGCTAATTCCTATGACAAGAAAACATCAACAACTCCAGCATCACGTACCCACATCTCCGACAGTCGTCAGAACTGACGTCAGAACGTTCGACGTACCGCCGAAATATCCGCGGCACCCGCCCGGATGCGAACGGGAACATCCGGGAACTGCCTGCCGCACTGGCGCCGGGACGGAGCGGGCGGCAAGCTGCAGGATGGAAGTGGCCAACTTTCCGACAACTCAGTCGATGGAGCTGGCGGCGGCGGCGCTCGTCGGACGCCGCCGCCGCGCCGTCGTCGGTCTGATCGCAGTTGCGCGGCGGCGGCGGCACAATTTGGCGGGAGTTGGATGGCTCGCGCCAGTTGCCGCCAACTCCGACGGACATCAAAAGACACCGCGGACTGGTCGTCAGACAGCGGTGCGGTGGCGCCACGGATCTGGGACGGATGAATGATGAATTGATGAATTGATGATGAAGTGAAGCTCAGGGGCGCGCGGAGCACACGCCGCCACCGGCCGGGCGATGTCGACCAGTTTACTTACGACCAGCTCGCTCACGACCGGCTCGCTCACGACCAGCTCGCTCACGACCAGCTCGCTCACGACCAGTTCGCTCACGACCAGTTCGCTTACAGCCAGTTCGCTTACAGCCAGTTCGCTTACAGCCAGTTCGCTGATGACTATTTCGCTTACAGCCAGTTCGCTCACGACCGGTTCATTCACGACAAATTCGCCTGCGACAAGTTCGCTCACGACCGGTTTGCTCACGACACGGATTATTAATTGAAGTTGACTCGTTGAAGAGGATGACTAAGTGAGAAGTGACTGGTTGATGATGAATTTGAGTCCGGGGGCGCGCCGATTGCCGGTGTTATTTTGCGGGCATTACTGTGTTTACAAGCAGTTTGTCATTTTCCTATAGTATCCAGCTATTATTGACCACCAGGAAAGGCGATAACGACATCAAAGCGTGCTTGTTGAGGGAAAGCAAAAATGTTCCCAGACAATACGATGACAGTCAATATTTAGTAGAATATGCAAAGAAGTGTCGGTGCGGCGTCGCCACGGAGTTGGGATGGAGCTGGCGGGCGAGAGGATTTTCAGACAGGAGAGGGACCTTGGGTTCATTTAGGTCGCATTAAACTGCTGGATCACGTCTGCCGCCGACCTCCCGCGCTGATTTGTCGCCGGCGGACCCGATAACAACGCCAGCCGCGGGATTCGAACCCACGACGCCACGATCAGATTATTTCCATGGGCACAACGCAAAACCTCACCAATATTTGAAGACTCAGCACCCCATGCGCCGGCATTTCGGCCAACAGGCACAACGAGCTGCGATTTGAGGGCCTCTGAACGCACGGAAAAATTGCCATTTGAGGGCCTCTGAACGGCGTCCACCCGCCGTACCATGTGCAGCGGCCTGTTCCGCTGCTGAAATAATCGACTCGTCAAGCGCAGCAGACATGACTTTTAAGGCCGCACGTTCTCACGGTTCCGGGCGAACAGGACGCGGCACGGGACCACTGGTGCAGCTGGAAACTCTGGTGCAGTTGGGACCCGCTGCCGGGAACTCTGGCGCTGCTGGGACCTCTGGCGCTGCTGACAACTCTGGCGCCGGGACCTCTGGCGCTGCCGGGACCTCTGGCGCTGCTGACAACTCTGGCGCTGCGGGACCACTGGCGCTGGAAACTCTGTGCAGCTGGGACCGCGCTGCCGGGAACTCTGGCGCTGCCGGGACCTCTGGCGCGCTGGCAGCTCTGGCGCCGGGACCTCTGGCGCAGCTGGGACCGCTGGACCTGGGACCTCTGGCGCAGCCGGGACCTCTGGCGCTGCCGGGACCTCTGGCGCTGCTGACACCTCTGGCGCTGCCGGGAACTCTGGCGCTGCTGACAACTCTGGCGCTGCCGGGAACTCTGACGCTGCGGGGACATCTGGCGCTGCGGGGACATCTGGCGCAGCTGGCAACTCTGGCGCTGCTGACAACTCTGGCGCAGTTGGGACCTCTGGCGCAGTTGGGACCTCTGGCGCAGCCGGGAACTCTGGCGCAGCCGGGACCTCTGGCGCTGCCGGGAACTCTGGCGCAGTTGGGACCTCTGGCGCAGTTGGGAACTCTGGCGCAGTTGGGACCTCTGGCGCTGCTGGGAACTCTGGCGCTGCAGGGACCTCTGGCGCTGCTGACAACTCTGGCGCTGCCGGGAACTCTGGCGCTGCAGGGACCTCTGGCGCTGCTGACAACACTGGCGCTGCCGGGAACTCCGACGCTGCCGAGACATCTGGCGCAGTTGGGACCTCTGGCGCAGTTGGGAACTCATAAAGACATAAAGACATAAAAGATTAGTGCAACTATGAGCCACAAGGGCACTTCTTGGTTGCACTCTGTACACTCAACCAGTTGCCCACCAAATCTGTCAATCAGCCCTCCCTGTAATACTGAAAAGCAAGCCCTCTCTTCTTATAATGATTGTCTATGCTGTTTTTAAAGATGTTCAATGTGCTGCTGACAATGTTTTCTGGCAGCTGGTTCCAGTGTTCTACTACCCTGTTGGTGAAGAAAGTCTGCCTTAACCTTGTTCTGCTGTGGTTAACTTTAACTTTGAATTTATGACCTGTAATTGCATCATTTCTGTTAAATTCAAACATTTCCCCAAGGTATCCCCTCTCTAGATCATGGACAAATTTAAAGGCCTCGATGAGATCTCCTCTCAGCCTTCTATATCTAAGTGAAAACATATTCAATTTCTTCAATCTTTTCTCATATGCCAGGTTGCTTATAGCATCATCCATTTTTGGTGTTTTTGTACCAAACTCTGGCGCAGTTGAGACCGCTGGCGCTGCTGGCAACTCTGGCGTAGTTTGCAACTCTGACACAGCTGGCAACTCTGACACAGCTGGCAACTCTGGCGCAGCTGGCAACTCTGGCGCAGCTGGCAAGTCTGGCGCAGCTGGCAACTCTGGCGCAGCTGGCAACTCTGGCGCAGCTGGGAACTGGCTACACCATGCCGCAGTCCAGGGAACACATCGACTTCACAAGTTTGAGAGAATACAAAGCTTAAGACCTACATACGTTTCATCAATAGGAAGAAGATTGTAGGCGACGAGGGCTGGTAGTGAAACTCGTGTTATAAACTAGTAGGACAATTTGCTCTGGTCTAATGCTGCTAAGATGGACCTCAGTACAAAATATGTCCAAATCCACCGTGCATTTTTCCCCTAAAGGGCTTATTAAACTGTTGTCCCTATTTAAAAAAAATCGATAAAGACAACAACTGAAGAAGTGTGAGTGAAATATACTGTTCATTACTCCACTTGGATATGCTTTAGAGTACATCAAAGATGGGAACTTGTGGCTCATAGTTGCATTCATCTTTTATGTCTGTCTTTATGGATACCTCGGTATAAATGACGATGTTATGGGCGCTGCATGACCTCTGTAGTCGGTCGACGAGCCCGTAGACCACAATAACTAACTAACATAGTGACAGGGGCGTGACAAGAGACCATGCAACCCAGCTGGCTTTTTACCCCCAGTTTGGAAATGAAGGTGTTTCAGCAGTAGCAATATTCAATCTAATCATGTTGCCCCCTGCGGAAGCAATGGCGACACGCAATTGTTCTAAGACATAGTCCGGCTTGCAACTGTTCCGAGTCATAGTTCGACTTGTAATTGTTCTGTCTCACATTACGCCTTGTAATCCTCCGAAGTCATAATCCAGCTTGTAGTTGTTCCGAGTCGTAGTCCGACTGAGCGACAAAATGTCCTGCAGTTGCCAGTCGGAGACCCTGGGAGATCCTGGGAGACCTTGGGAGATCTGGGAGATCCTGGGAGATACTGGGAGACCTGGGACATCTAGGAGAATTGGAAGATACTGGGAGACCTGGGGCATCTGGGATACCTGGGAGATACTGAGAGACCTCGGAGATACTGGGAGGCCTGGGAGACCCTGGGAGACGCTGGGATATTCTGGGAGATCTGGGAGATCTGGGAGACCTGTGAGATCTGGGAGACCCTGAGAGACCCGGGAGATACTCTGGGAGATCTGGGAGACTGGGGGACCCTGGGAGATCCTGGGACCTGATGAAGATCCTGAGATACCTGGGAGATCCTGGAGGGACCCTGGGAGATACTGGGGGATACCTGAAAGACTCCGGAAGATCCTGAGATACCTGGGAGATACTGGGGGACCCTGGGAGATCCCTGAAAGACTCCGGAAGATCCTGAGATACCTGGGAGATCCTGAGAGAACTTGGGAGGTTGGCAGCGCAGATGAGCCGGTCCAAAGGTATTTATCACAGCTCTGGGCGACAGTCAGGCACGTGGTCGGAACTGCGGATCGGCGGACCTAGAGGGCGACACCTGGAAGGCGACTGTCGCGCCTGCGGGTTCCGTTCGTTCCGTTTCTTTTCTTTCGTTCTCCGACCACTAAGCACAAAAAATGTTATGAAGCAAGAGGGAGAGTGCATCTCGTGTCTCTTTCAGCCCATGTGTGCCCACCAGAACGGCAGCTGTCTAGGGCCGCCCCCAGGCTTGAACCCAAATATACTCTAGACGAGACGCTAAATTGTAATATCTTCATTACGCAAAACACATACTTTTCTTTCACCACGCAAAACCCTACGGAATCTTTCTCCGTAGAGCGAGAGCGAGAGAGCGAGGGAGCGAGAGAAAGAGAAAGAGAGAGAAATAGAGAGAGAAAGAGAGAGAGAGAAAAAAAGAGAGAGTCAGCGATGCGTCATCAACATTCAAACATCAGCTCACTGTGTACGTGGAAGGAGGAGGGGAGGGGTGGGGTGGCTTCACGCACTTTGGTTCATTACATGCGCCGAGCGTCCACGTCACGTCTCGCCCGCGCTACAATGCCGACGCTATGGCTATCGCACCAGCATGGTGGCCATATTTGGAGAGAGCCACAAAGGCGCATAAACACCGCTCCCGCTGAGTGTTGAATGGGAGGGAGAGATGGATGGGAGAGAGTGGGATAGGGATAGGGAGAAGGAGAATGAGAAGGAGGACAGGGATAGGGACAGGGAGTGGGAGAGGAAGAGGGAGTGAGAGAGGGAGAGGGAGAGGGAGAGGGAGAGGGAGAGGGAGAGGGAGACGGAGACGGAGACGGAGACGGAGACGGAGACGGAGACGGAGACGGAGACGGAGACGGAGACGGAGACGGAGACGGAGACGGAGACGGAGACGGAGACGAAGACGAAGACGAAGACGGAGACGGAGACGAAGACGAAGACGAAGACGAAGACGAAGACGAAGACGAAGACGAAGACGAAGACGAAGACGAAGACGAAGACGAAGACGAAGACGAAGACGAAGACGAAGACGAAGACGAAGACGAAGACGAAGACGAAGACGAAGACGAAGACGAAGACGGAGACGAAGACGGAGACGAAGATGCAGAGGGAAAGTGAGAGGGCTAGAGGTGGATATGGAGAGAGAAAGCGAGAGGGCTCGAGAGGAAGAGGAAGAAGAAGAGCAGAGGGAGAGCGAGAGGTACAGCGAGACGGCTTGAGAGAGAGAGAAAGAAAGAGGGAGAGGGAGAGTGAGAGGCGATGCAACAAATTGTTCAATGAATGGCTGAGTGGGTGGGTCAGTGAGCGCTCAGTGGGCGGTGACCAGCAGTAGAGCTGCACGTCATCGGGACTCGTAGTCGCCGTGTAGTGACAATCTCTGGTGAAGCTGCACGTCATCGGGACTCGTTGTCGCCGTGTAGTGACAATCTCTGGTGAAGCTGCACGTCATCGGGACTCGTTGTCGCCGTGCAGTGACAATCTCTGGTGAGATCCGAACTCGCAATTTCCGTGTAGGAAAATGTCTAGTGAGATCCGTGCTCGTAATCACCGCGTGGTGACAATGTCTGTTGGTATCGAAGCGCGACGGACCTAAGTCGGTATATTGGCGTTCGCCGGGATGACTGACGCGCTGTCGACTCACCCCAGGAGAGCCGATCTTTGCTCAAGCACACCGTTTTAGTAACGCTATGCATGGGTCGGTTACATTTCCCAACGGTGTGTATTGGTCATATTTCTTCGCCGGTGACGTCACAGGGGGGCAGTGATTTCCGGCAGGATGGCGCTTATCGAAGAGCAGTGGCCCTTGCATCGTCGGTCGGTAAGGTCGACATTGCCGGCCCACGCCACACAAATCAATACCCAATGGATGCTGTCACCAATGCCGTCGGAGAGGGCCGTTAGGCGCGCGGATGCCGGATAGTTAGTGCGGTTGGCCATAGGTGGCAGCACTGGCTGCGTGCTCTGGAATTGTTGATTGTCAGCGGAGCAGGTTGCGACAGAATCTGTGAATGGAGGATCAGCGCCCTGGAGTTCCGTATCTTCTTTATGAATGCATAAACTGGAGACCAACTGGAGACCGACTGGAGGCAAGCTGGATAAAAACTAGATACAAACTGGAGATTAACCGGAGACATAAATTGGAGACTAACTGGATATTAACTGGAGGGACTGAGACTGTGATCGGGTCGGAATCCATGCAACGCATGATCTGGATTCATGTCAGGCAGGAATTGTATTGCAGTCACGGCCAGACGCGGATACGAGTGAATGTGGCGGTGAGTTGCGAACCACGGTGAAGGTTTGATCTGGATGCGGCGATTGATAGGACCTACATCGAGGAGAATAAAGTGAGTTCCGGTTGATCGTGCAAAACAAAGGGTATTTTTCCCAACTATAAACAGACTCCTAACATGAGTTCTCCCTGTAAGTTTATTATCCACTTGCATGCGCATTTCCGACCATTTCGTTAGGCTATGTTTCCACTGGCTGGGCACTGTGTGTTTCCTGAGAGGGATTCGCCAAGACCGGAGGGAATCTCCTCCATCTTCCCAGCCGGTGCAGAGGCGATGGGCTCCCAGCTGGGGAAACATGTTCATTAACGGCGCTAACTGTGTTGTCGCTCGCGTCGAAAATCTTCGGCATGGTTATATTACGGTCTGGGGCGGGTCTTGGGTGGACCTGGGTGGGTCTGTGAATCTGTGTGGACCTGGGTGGACCTGTGTGGACCTGTGTGGACCTGGGTGGACCTGTGTGGACCTGTGTGGACCTGTGTGGACCTGTGTGGACCTGGGTGGACCTGGGTGGACTTGGGTGGACCTGTGGATCTGTGTGGGTGCATAGTTTGTTGGCGTCGTAGCTTTACACAGTTGCTTATCAAACCCGGCTTGCTCATGGCGGAGCTTTCATCCTGCGAAAATTGTGAGATGGCGACCATCCGGCTACCGAGTGGGGTTCACTGGACCCTACCTGCAGTGACAAGTGACACGTTCACTGGACCCTGGCTACAGTGGGAAGTGGTACATTCACTGGACCCTGCCTACAGTGACAAGTGACACGTTCACTGGACCCCGCCTGCAGTGACAAGTGACACGTTCACTGGACCCTTCCTACAGTGACAAGTGACACGTTCACTGCATACAGTGACAAATGATGCATCCACAGGAACTTGTATACTGTGGCGAGTGTGGCGTTCATTGGACCAAAGTGTGGCCTTCACTGGGCCATGTCTACAGTGACAAGTGATGCGCTTACTTCACCATGCGCACAGTGATAAATGCAGCGTTCACTTAGCTCTGCCCACAGTGACAAAGACTGAGTGTCCAGCGACGCTGACGGGAAATTAATTCAGAGCGCAGCGGGGTCCATCAGTCACCACCCGCCATACTGCCCGACGAGTTTGCTGACGAGGCCCAATATTTCACAGTAGCGATAACAGCCCCGTCAGGAGAACAGCCCATCAGACCGAAATATATCGGCGGCGGCTGACTTTAGGCGCGGCCTTCTGGTGTTCTCGCTGCAGCCACTGTTCGTGTGTGATCCGAGCTTCCAGTGGCACGATCCAGTGGCACGATTCAGTGGCACGATACAGTGGCACGATCAGTGGCACGATCCAGTGGCACGATCCAGTGGCACGATCCAGTGGCACGATCCAGTGGCACGATACAGTGGCACGATTCAGTGGCATGATTCAGTGGCACGATCCAGTGGCACGATCCAGTGGCACGTTTTCAAGTCGCGCCCAGCTCTCTGTGTTGACAGATGGAGCGATCATCCCCAGCTAGTCCTATCTAGGGCCACGTATTTCAGATATTATCCTTGGCTGTGTGATTGAACCATCAGCCGCAAATGGTCCCATCTAGGGCCACGTGTTTCAGATAATATCTTCGGCTGTCTGGTTGAGCCACCAGTCCCGACGTCCTATCTAGGGCCATGTGTTTCAGATGTTATCTCTTGCTGTCTGGTGCAGCAACCAGCCCCAGGTAGTCCCACCTAGGGCCACGTGTTTGAGATACCATATTCAGCTGACTTGCCTTCGCCGGAGGGGTGATGGTCGGATGTTGCATGCCGCCTGCAGAATTAGCATGCAGTGACAGTAGCCTTAGCAGGCATAGCAGGCACGTGCGTGGCAGGAATGCATGCCTTATGCTTTAGCACGTAGTGTCCTGTGCCTTAGCACATCATCAGCTGACCTGACCATGGCGTGGTTTACGGTGGAGATCACCATCTGTGGACCGGAGTGCAACCATGACCCAGTGTCAGCTATGGTCCAGAGTGACATGGTGATGCGGAGTGTCGGCCCCCAACATCATCTCTTGTCCCGGAGTGTCGGCTCCCAACATCAACTCTTGTCCCGGAGTGTCGGCCCCCAACATCAACTCTTGTCCTGGAGTGTCGGCCCCCAACGTCAACTCTTGTCCCGGAGTGTCGGCCCCCAACATCAACTCTTGTCCCGGAGTGTCGGCCCCCAACATCAACTCTTGTCCCGGAGTGTCGGCCCCCAACATCAACTCTTGTCCCGGAGTGTCGGCCCCCAACATCAACTCTTGTGCCGGAGTGTCGGCCCCCAACATCAACTCTTGTCCCGGAGTGTCGGCCCCCAACATCAACTCTTGTCCCGGAGTGTCGGCCCCCAACATCAACTCTTGTCCCGGAGTGTCGGCCCCCAACATCAACTCTTGTCCGGAGTGTCGGCCCCCAACATCAACTCTTGTCCCGGAGTGTCGGCCCCCAACATCAACTCTTGTCCCGGAGTGTCGGCCCCCAACATCAACTCTTGTCCCGGAGTGTCGGCCCCCAACATCAACTCTTGTCCCGGAGTGTCGGCCCCCAACATCAACTCTTGTCCCGGAGTGTCGGCCCCCAACATCAACTCTTGTCCCGGAGTGTCGGCCCCCAACATCAACTCTCTTGTCCCGGAGTGTCGGCCCCCAACATCAACTCTCTTGTCCCGGAGTGTCGGCCCCCAACATCAACTCTTGTCCCGGAGTGTCGCCACGTGTCCAGTGTCGGCCCCAACATCAACTCTTGTCCCGGAGTGTCGGCCCCAACATCAACTCTTGTCCCAGAGTGTCGGCTGTGATCCGCAGCGCCAGCTATGGTCTGGAGCTCATCTGTCACACAATGCATGCCAGCCTACAACTTAGCGTGACAGCTGTGGTCTCAAGTGTCAGTTATGGTCCCAAGTGTCAGCTTATGGTCCAGCGTGTCAATCGGAGTGTCGCCTGTGGTTCGGAGTGTCAGTTGTAGCTTGGAGTGCCAGTTTTGATCTGGAGTGCCAGTTTTGATCTGGAGTGCTCGAAGTGTCAGTCTGGAGTGCTAGGTGTCGTGCGATTTGTCGTCCTTGGTCTGGATTGCCAACTGTGTCCCGGAATGTCAGGAGTATGCCGGAGTGTCAGCAGTGTGCCGGAGTGTTGGCTGCGTCCCCAGAGTGACAGAATTATACCTGAGTTTAAGCTGCGCCCCTGGTGTCAGTGGTGCTCCGGAGTGTCAGAGGTGTGTCGGAGTGCGTAGTGTCAGTTATTTTCCGGAGTGTCAGTTGTGTCCTCGGAGCGTCAGTTATGTCCTCGGAGCGTCCGTTATATCCTCGGAGCATCAGTTGTGTCCTCTGGGCGTCAGTTATATGCCGGAGTATCAGTTATGTGCCGGGGTGTCAGTTATGTGCCGGAGTGTCAGTTATGTGCCGGTCGTCCGATATGTCCTCGGAGCGTCCGTTATGTCCCCGGAGCGTCCGTTGTGTCCTCAGAGCGTCAGTTGTGTTACACTCTGGTCGCGTGCCGGCCGGCCATCTTCTGGCGTCGACAATGCCGAAAGCGACTGCGCTGTGTATCGACCCGAACCAGTGTATCCCGGTCCATGTCACTCCCCCTCCCCTCCCCCACCCCACCTCCCCTCCCTCCCATTGACCTCCAGCCAGGCCGGCCGGTGATATCCACTGGCACAATATGCCAGCGGCAAGGTCTTAACGTCCCAGTGCTGAAGTGAAATAAATAGAAATACGGCCCACGGTCTCGTGATTAGGCTGCGTATATGCAGACGTTAGTCATGTTGTCGCCGGATTGAATCTCTTTCAGAGTTGCTTTGTGGATCCTATGATCTGGTAGAATTGGAGGCCTCCCCTTTCAGAAACCACACACATAAGTTGGCGATCTTTCTTTCCGAAAATATGACTCGAAGTATATTTTCCAAGATCATTGGTAGGAATATCTCATCCGTTTTTTGTCACATTCTGTTTTCACTTAAGACGAATACAGGTGACTTTTCCAATTAATCCAAGACTTTTCGCGAAAGACTTCAATGCACGAAGGTGTGACGATCCAAGACTGTCATTTTTCTTCTTCTTTTTGGGAGGGGATGGGTTCACGACGCACTTCCTGCAATTACTGGTAATCGGCGCCGCCCGCACTGCTATCCCGGTGGGCCAAGGGATTACGAAATGTCCGGGCGGTGTGAGAGTTGAACCCGGGACCTTTGTATGTAAAGTTCAACGCTCAAACTACTCGGCCATCCCCGCCTCAACGATACAAATGGTACAATCCCTACCTGGTTCTCTCGCTGATGGCTTTGTGACGCGCCAGGGCCGGGTCTAAGAGTTTGGCTTCGGGGTGGAAAATAGAGATAACAATTAACCGATTTCCTTAAAAACAACTTATCATGTTTGAACAGGTGACATTCGTCGGGTCTATGGCAATATTTATGTCACAAAATGTTCGAAGATCTCGCGAAGAAAAGCATTCTAAGACAAAATATCGGCACAAATCGGCCACCTTTGGGATACATGGGCCCCTTTCCCCTGTTTCCGCCCCTGCAACTCGTCCATTGCCTTGGTCGTATAGCGTGGCCAACCTCTCACGCAAATTGGTCGCCAGCCAAGGGTTATCGTGCTCTATACACGCGTACTACCGTGCCCCGTGCCCCGTACCCCGTATTACCGTACCCAATACACCCGTACTACGGTACCCAATACACCCGTACTACCGTACCCCGTACCCCGTACACCAGCAGTGTGTATGGACCGAGCCAGGCCTGGCAAGTGTGGCCCATTTCGAACTCTGCCCAAGAGGCAGTGAGTGTGTGCTCTGTCCATCTCCAGAGACCTTGGGATGTTCCCGTCTCAAGAGAGCATCAAGTACGCGCATCTCTAGAGGCAGCGAGGTGTGTCTGGTCAGTTCGACAGACCTTGGGGTGTGCCCGTCTCAAGAGAGCATCAAGTGCGCCCATCTCTAGAGGCCGTGAGGTGTGCCTGGCCAGTTCGAGAGACCTTGGGGTGTGCCCGTCTCAAGAGAGCATCAAGTGCGCCCATCTCTAGAGGCCGCGAGGTGTGTCTGGTCAGTTAGACAGACCTTGGGGTGTGCCCGTCTCAAGAGAGCATCAAGTGCGCCCATCTCTAGAGGCCGTGAGGTGTGCCTGGCCAGTTCGAGAGACCTTGGGGTGTGCCCGTCTCAAGAGAGCATCAAGTGCGCCCATCTCTAGAGGCCGTGAGGTGTGTCTGGCCAGTTCGAGAGACCTTGGGATGGTTGCGTCGCAAGTGGGCCCATCTCTAAAGGCTGTGACGTGTATCTCCGTCTCTACGGATGGAGGGGTGCGCCCGTCTCCGAAGAAGACATCGCATGCCCACCCAGCGAGTGGGCACGCCAGGTTTTTCGTCACGGTGAGTGCAAAACAACAGCGCCACCCACAATGGGACAGGGTGGGGCCGGCACCGGTGTGCTGCACGTCTCTGCCACCCACAATGGGACAGGGTGGGGCCGCCACCGGTGTGCTGCACGTCTCTGCCACCCACAATGGGACAGGGTGGGGCCGGCACCGGTGTGCTGCACGTCTCTGGGGCGCGGCGATGGCATGCGAGCTTAGCCTCCCGTCACGACGCTGGCACGTCGTCCCGGCGCCACGCCCAGATCAGCTGACTGGGCTCAGCTGACTGGGATCACTGCCACGACCGTCACGCACGGTCCAGGTCGTCACACCGCACACTGGAAGCCTTCCGAACATTGCGGGAGCTGATTGCAAAGTAGGTTTTCTCGATGCATCGCCACCCTGATCAGGATGCGTTATCGTGTATCCTTACAGTTTGGTCAGATGTTAAATTGCGAACCTTATTTGTGTTGAGCTTGCAACACCAGAAGTGCAGAAGTGCACACAGAAGTGCACACAGAAGTGCACACAGAAGTGCACACGGGCATCTTCTGTACGGCCGCGGGCGGTGGATACCGTGGGATGCTGGTCACCGTGGGATGCTGGTCATCGCATCTCCCTCCCTTGGACAAGATTGTATATCAACTCTAAACTGTCTACCACAAGGAAGCTGCTCCAAGTGTAGCCTACCTTCACCCCGAATTCAGACGGCTACGTCGCTTTCGTTTCTGCCGGCTGGCGAAGGACACCGCGGACCGACAGCAACAACAGCAGGCTGAGGGGGGGGGGGGGATTGCAGTGGCAGGGTGCAGCTGGTTGGCCATAATCTGCTCCCGCCCACCGAGCCCCCCGCTCAGTCGTGGCGCATGTCGAAAAAAGAGGATTTCCGGTGGCCGCAGGTGTGGGCTAAGGAGGACGGCATCCTGCAGCAATATAAGAAAATATAAAAATGCAGCCATGGTGCTGGAAACAGATATGCCTATGTGGCCGTCTTAGTGTCACGACAACGAAGCGTGACGAGGTGCTTGATCGGCTGACTGCAAAACGAGCTCACAAGACCATTGATTGATTGATTATGTGGGTGTGTGGTGGTTATTGGTTTTACGACACATCGACCGTTGCGTCGTGAAGCGTCGCCAATCTCTGACGCCGATTGGTCGCGGGCGAAGAGTAGCGACAGGTGGGACTCCAGCCCACAAGCTTTCGTTTGTGAGACGGGTAACTCACCCCAAGGCTACTCGTGCCCTGATTGTTTGGGTTTCAGGGCGCGCCGACTACAGGGTCACTTGGCGCCAGTAAGCCGACACAATCCCAGCATTGACACATTGGTTGATAGGTGAGGAGCGTAGAAACGTTGTCAGAGTTAGGGTAGGCAGGCGCAAAGGCCGTGTTTAAGTCGCTTCTTTCCATGCGACGCCTTGGGCTTCCTCTTTTCATGCGACGCCCAAAGCTTCCAGCGCATGCACTGTGCCTATCTCTTCCATTGAGGCGCTGCCAGTATTTTCTTGAGGGGAGGCAAGTAAAAATGAGACGAAACAAACGTCCCAGTCGGAGTGCGAAGCATTTCGGAAAGTTATGGACTTGCGTGATGAAAATATAAAAACGCCTTCTTTGATCTACTTTATTTTGGTTGCTAAAGGGGAGGGCTCTGGTGCCCCTCCTGTGGCTGCGGCTCGCCTCTCTCCTCATTTTCCACCGCTGAACTCTTAAGGTATTCTTAAGAATCAAGACATACCTAATATCCAGCTGACTATTTTTCCATGAAAATCCATTTGCACATGTTTAAAAATGTCTAGCCTGCAGAGTAAAAGGAGCTGGTGTCAATAGCGAACAACAAATCACGGGAACAATTGGGTAGGATGAGAGAATAAGTGCTGATGGTGAACCACAAGAGCCGATAAGTATAATATACTGATACACGACCCGGTATATTGAGATTTTCTGTTCTTAGGTGTATTTAAAATTGTTACCTTTGTGGAAATTAATGTGATATTGTCATACATTACCAACAAGGCGCTGAAGATCCACTTTTAATTTGCGTTGCATAAAATTTGCCATCTCTTTCTCTTTCTCTTTCTCTTTCTCTTTCTCTTTCTCTTTCTCTTTCTCTTTCTCCTTCTCTTTCTCTCTCTCTCACTCTTTTTCTTTTCCTTTCCCTTTCCCTTTCACTTTCCCTTTCCTATTCCCCTCCTCACATCCAGCCTGAGCGTGATCGCGTCTCCTAGCACTAACAATGATTGATTGATTAGTTGGGCTTGACGGCGCGCCCACTGGCACTAGCAATGTTTGCGTGCACTATCAGCCAATACGACGCCTTCACACTTCGATATCTGGTGCCATGTGCTGACAAAATGGCTAGTAACCGAAAACGGGTCGCCCTGTCGTTCGCCCGTCACTGCTTGGTTCCAACGTTGTCCAGCACAGGAGACGCGCAACGCGCGCTTCGCTCCGAGCAAAGGCGAAAAGGAGGCGCGTCACGGCGGGATTCTCACCCTTCAGGCTGATACAAGTTTTCCCAATCTCCGCGACTGGAGGTGCTTTCGTGGACAGCCACGCGCGGGCCGCCATCTTTATGAGCGGGGAAATTGAACCGGCATTGGTGGCTGTCAAAAACAACTACCAATAAATTTGCTTTCGATCAGTGATGTGGGAGGACTGGAGATTCATACTATAAGATGGAGATCTGTGGATATATGCAATGCGTGTGCGCTGTGGGGAAGATAAACAGGAAATATATTAATCCCATGATTGTTGACACATGATATACGGCTGAAAAGGTGATTGTGGATGAAAATTATAAAGCTGACACCAATGATTGTTCATGGGCGCATCAAGTGCAAATGTCATCTAGCACATATAGCATACTCATGATGTGAAGAGTCTCAATTTAATTTAGCATACACCTACATACCTAGCGAAACCGGCAAGCCGAACATTAATGTAAATACACAAAGAAAACAAGTGGATACGCGAAGAAACTAACGTTACTGAGTTTGTTGTTGATGAATACAGATTTGAAAAACGGCTTTCCGGTGCACAAGGTGAGTAAACAATGGATATAACTTCATCAATATTCAAAGATAAGGTGACAAAGCACACCTTATTCGCGAGCATACGACGCCAGTGACTGTGCAGCAACGAGGTACACTGTTAGGCAGGGGAGGGGAGGCAAACTTATCATGTCGCCCCCGTTCCCTGCAAATTATGGAGGTCCCAAGCATACAAGGAAGCCCATCACCTTATCTGAGGGCCTCAGGCCAGCAGGCACGTCCGCATCGATAGGAGGCCGGAAAACCTCACGAGAATGTCAAGTATCCGGCAGAAGAACTCTCGCCAAAAGAGCCATGGCTCTCGAAAGGATGGTCCTACATCTTGCGAGAAAATCTCAGCATCCGACGGGAGGGCTAGGCTAGGCGAGGTTAGGCTGCCCGGACGTTCTAGGCTTGGTGCCAAAAAGTTTTGACAGGATGCCCTGAAGATCATGAAAAGTTCACGCTGCCCCTCCCCTTACTCCAAAGCCCGTCCTGTCGTTCGAATGCTCCACATCAGAACTTGACGGGAGGCCCTGGTTATTCCATGGGGATCAAAAATTGCGGGGGCTCCCAGGGCTTGGGGAGAACCCCATTAGCTCAGGAGAGCCTCCCCCGCCTTCCGTCTCCACTCCATGAAGAAACGTTTGAGCTCCTGGAAGAAACTGATGTCACCCCCGTTAGGTATTGTGGTATCCAGGGCGGCTTTTGGCACACCATTTGAAAGGATCGCTTCGTAGCTATGCTAGAGAAGCTGTGAGAACATTGAACAACAGGCAGATACTATTTTATTAATTATCATTGCATGTACCTTCACCTTTACAACCACTTCTATGTTGACTTTACAACTAACTTTTACGGAGGCCTTGTCTGGTAACCTGATGTTTCCTCATGGACATCTGGAATTTTCTGGCGCCGTCAAGACTAAATTGCGCTCACTGAGACCGTTTTCGGTGGAATGGCTCGCATGGTGTGTTTTCGGCTGGGAAAAGAATCCAGCGCGGGATTTTTAGGTCCGAGGAACATATTGTAGATCTCAACTACAATGCATCTTCCGGAAACTTTTATTCTGTTTTATTATCGAAACACAACTCACCCCAGTGGCAGGTTCCTCGTTTATCGCCGCGGGCCGCGTGTCGCATACTTCGGGACCAGCAAATAGAGCACGTCTGTCAGCCATCCGACGAATATCAGCAGCCATCCTGCATGGGCGCCATCATCAATCACACGACGGTGTGCTCTTCAGTCTGGGAGGATACGCCATGAAATATTAAAGTCGCTCGGGCTGAGTGAAGCGCGGACGCAGACGTGGAAGATGAGAGTGCCGAACACGGGCGTAGCAAAGGAGCGGGTCGCAGGGTGAACTGGCCACCCCTCGCCCTCTCTCGCCAGGAAACATGTTCGCTCCGACAAACAATGTGCTTGTTCCATGCTCAAACTTCGTACGTCGTAAAGGAACATCCTTGACCCAATCTCAGAAGCAACAATTTCATTTGTACAGTGGCTTTCCCTATCTACCAATTAAAGCGAGGAACTCCCGAGGCTCGATCTCGCGACCCTGAGGTCGTCGGTTGGTCGTCCGCGACGGCAACGTCCCGACCCGGAAGTCGCCAGGCGTATCGTTTACGGGTCACCTTTTGCCGGGCCGTCTTTCACCCGGTCACGTTAGATTGGATTCTCCGCCTGCTGCGAGTCTGAGATGTAATGGCCAGGCCAGGCCGATCGGGGCGGCGACAGCAAACAATGCGGGGTCGCTGTCAGAGGCGGGACCGCCCGAAACGCTGTCAGAGGAGGGACCGCCGAAACCGCTGTCAGAGGAGGGACCGCCCAAACCGCTGTCAGAACAGGTACCGCCCAAAGCGCTGTCAGAGGAGGGACGGCGGCCGGCCGCGCTGTCAGAGCACGGACAGCGTAAGCGGACCGAGGCGGGCAGTCTCCAAGACGGCCCCATCTCACCCATTGCGCTGCCGATGCCCGCTCTCGTGGCCCGTTCCAGCGACACTCACCCGTTGGTCTTCAGCTCCGGCCTGCTGACGCAGACGGCGGTGAACGAGTCCTCCAGCAGGCACATCTCGTTCGCCCGACACTGCAGTGCGGAGCACAGGCCGTCTGAAACATACGTGCATCGTAAGGCACCGACACAGGCCGTCTGAAACACACGTGCATCGTGAGGCACCGACACAAGCCGTCTGAAACACACGTACATCGTGAGGCACCGACACAGGCCGTCTGAAACACACGTACATCGTGAAACCCCGACACAGGCCGTCTGAAACATACGTGCATCGTGAAACACCCACCACAGGGTCTGAAACACACGTACATCGTGAGGCACCGACACAGGCCGTCTGAAACACACGTACATCGTGAAACCCCGACACAGGCCGTCTGAAGCACACGTACCTCGTGAAACCCCGACACAGGCCGTCTGAAGCACACGTGCATCGTGAATACCGAACAGCCTTGAAACACAGTGCATCGTGAAATACACATACAGGCCGTCTGAAGCACACGCACCCCGTGACACACCAATATAGAACGTCTTAGGCTGAGATACAGCGTGAAAACCGGTATCGGAAGTCAGAAACTGAGCTACGACGTAGAACGTCAACGTAGAACGTCTGAAACACACGTACATCGCAAAACACCGGCACAGGCCGTCTGAAATACACGTACGTCGTGAAACACCAACACAGGAAGTCTGAAACACACGTGCATCGTGGAACACCATCACAGTACGTCTGAAACGCACGTGCACCCGGGAACACCAATACAAAACAGTCTTAGTACAAATGCAGTGCAGTCTCAGTAAAAATACAGTCCAGTTTCAGTACAAATACAGTACAGTCTCAGTGCAGACACAGTACAGTCTCGGTACAAATACAGTACAGTCTTAGAACAAATGCAGTACAGTCTCAGTACATGTACAGTACAGTCTCAGTACAAATGCGGTAGTCCCAGTAAAGTACAGTACAGTCTCGGCCCAAATGCGCATCGGGGTAAAGCGCCGGACATGGTGAAGCTCGAGACACAAAGGCTACCTTAAATTTCGTTGTAGCTGGCTTTAATCATGTGTCAGTAGTTTGAGGGGCGCTAAATGTCGGCTGTTTTGTATTTCTTTCTGGTTTGCATGGCATCCTGTGTCCAACATGTTTTCTTTGTTGTTTTCTGTTTTGTTTTGTTTGCTTCTCGGTGTGCATGGGTGTCCATCGCAATGTGGACTGTTACAGACGTAGGCGTGTACTTAACAAAGTTTGATAGGCGTGTCACTTAACAAAGCGTGGGCTGTTACAGACGTAGGCGTGTCATTTAGCAAAGCGTGGCAAAACGCGATTTGGAAGACGCCACGATGCATCTCCACCGAAGTTGGTCGTTTATTCCGATGCACGAATTTTCGATGCCATCTCAGATATCGCTGTGAGGCGCGCAACGCACTACAGTTTGCACACGGCCGGGGTCACACAAACAAAACACAAGCAGCACCTCGAAATGAACCCGAGCCATTTCGAAGTGCCCGGTGAGGCGTGAGAAACACCTCGACTGGAGCGGCTGAAATTCCAAACGTCCTACGTTTGAATGGTCACATCGACTATCAAGTTGAGCGAACACCAAATATTCCGCACGCTTGCAACACGTGAACGAGCATAAAGAACGGAAGCAGAAAGAACGGAAGGAGACGAGCACGATCCACGAAGTGATCGAAACACACGGCAGTTTGTTGATGCTCAGTAGACGCGGCAGTTTGAGCCCTTGAAACGAGCCGGCGCCGCGGCCCAGCTGGCGTGTCTGGATTCTGCGCGATTTCCCAGAGCCTCGCAGTTTCCGATGGCGTGCGCTCGACCTTTTCCGCCGCGCCCAGCGACGATGACCCGCACGCAACACGTCGATCGCCGGACCACCGGCTTACGAGGCTGTGCACGATGTGAAGCTGCTTCGTGCCAGCTCACAGGGCTGTGCACGATGTGAAGCTGCTTCCTGCCAGCTCACAGGGTTGTGCACGATGTGCCGATGGAGTTCTACTAATGCTAACAGGCAGGCAGGCTGCCGGTCTACTAAATACAACTTTGGAAGTGTATATTGGAGATAGTTGGAGGCAGTGGGAGACAGTGGAGATAGTGGGGGATACAGAGAGATAGTGTGAGATAATGGGAGATGCAAAGATATTGTGAAAATAGTGGAGATAGTGAAGAATAGTGATGGCGGTAAAAGACTGGAGACAGTGGTGAATAGTGAAGACGGTAGAAGGCAGCGGGGATAGTGGGGAACAGTGAACACGGTAGAAGACAGTGGAGATGGTGGGGGATAGTGGTGATAGTGGAGATGGTGGGGATAGTGGGGATAGTGGTGATAGTGGAGAGAGTGGGGATAGTGGTGATAGTGGTGATAGTGGAGATAATGGGGGATAGTGGTGATAGTGGAGATGGTGGTGATAATGGTGATAGTGGAGATGGTGGGGATAGTGGTGATAGTGAGATAGTGGTGATGGTGGTGATAGTGGTGATAGTGGTGATAGTTGAGATGGTGGGGATAGTGGTGATAGTGGAAATGGTGGGGATAGTGGTGATAGTCGTGATAGTTGAGATGGTGGGGCTAGTGGTGATAGTGAGCATGGTGGGAATGGTGGTGGTAGTGGAGATATGCATGATATAACTGTTGTGTGCCAGTTATAAATTATTCGTGAAGCAGAGTTGAATATACAACTTTCTTAACACTCAACCCGCGCCGTCTTTCCTGTCAAATCCTCCCACCCCGTCTCGGGGGGGGGGAGGGGCGGTTGAAGACCCCCATCTAAAATCCAAACTAAGCATCGCACGAAAACGAAAGAGGTGTCATCGGAAAGCGCTTGACGAGTGGGGTCCGGGTCCACCCCCCAAAAACAAATTCCCAAAAGTGACGTCACCAGGGGGTCTAGATTTTCACGACCTTTCACGACTCCCATTATATTTGTTACTCTGGGGAGTTTTTCATTTTTGGGATATGAAAAAACAAAATTTATTTGGAATGAGAAGAGGACAGCGAAATCGACCAGGGCCATAATTTTTTTGCCCCCCCCCCCATTTTTTTGATATTTCAAAATTTTGAGTTTTCAAATTCTCTTTAATTTTCCTTTTCCAATGAGTAGAGCAGACCAATAAACGTTGTTGGAAGTCAACTTACCCTAATAAAAAATGCTTACTTTAGCCAGAATCCTGTGTTTGAACTGCAATATGGCAAATACGCAAAATTTATATGTAGTCAAAAACAAAACAAAATCAACCCATACGTTTTATTGCATCCGTAAAGATAAGCAAACGCTGAAAGTTTCATTAAAATATCTGTATCCGTTAAAGCGCGACGACTGGTTTAACTTATTTGGAGGTGACCTCACTTGACCTTGACTAACTCGTTGATCCTAGATGACCTGACCTAAAAATTTTGAATCAGCATGTCAAATTGATGTGGAAAAAGGTATGCCAAATTTGGGCGGATGCCGCGCGCAGTTCGTCCGCTATCCGCGAAAAACCTGAGGGGCGGTTGAAGACCCCCCTCCCCCGAAACGGGACGGGTTAATAGACATCATTTCCAAGGACGCATCGACATCGTGCTTGTTGTGTGCCTATGAAGTCCCCATGACACGTTCCTAAGAGCATTTCGCGTATAAGTAGCATGCTTATGTTCACCATTACGGATAGATTACACAAGCATTTCTTGACACAATTCCAGATACGAAACTTTATTTATGCTTCTGTCGGATTCACTAGTAAACCAGTCCGAACAATGTTTTGGTTCATATGAATGAAATAATATATTTCAAAAGTCGAGCTAATCGAGAAAAACGGATGCCATTTTCGGAATCAGCATGAAAAACTGACCTAAAAACAGCTGAGACACCCTTGACCTTATAAATCACGCAGACCAGTGTAATCTATGATGGGGTGTGTTAAGCAGGTGATCTGCTGATAACATGGCATTGCAATCGTTACCGTTAACATAGGCATCCATATATTAGTTGTCTCCAAAATTAAGCTAAAAACGTGCACTGATGTGTACACTATTGACTCAAATGGAGCCTGAAGGCTGAAACAATATTTTTATTGGCATCAGTGATAAATTATTCGTGAAATAGGGTGGAATATACCACTTTCTGAACACTCGACCGACATCCTTCTTCAAATAGTATGGACATCTTGCTCCTTAATGCATGCTTATGAAGTATTCATGTCTCCTTTCTAACAGTATCTCGATTGTAAGTGGCACGTGCGTGCTCTCGATTAGAAAACGTGACACGAACATTTCGAAGGCGCAAACATTTTGTAATTGAATTTCAGGTGAAGAGATTACCTGTAATTTGATATGACATACAATGCAAGTTTATTATTCTCCATAACTTAAAAAGAGACATAGTTATTATTCTCCATCTCTTTTTAAGCTATGCATCTCAAAACAAATCATGAAGGTGAAGTTATAACTGCCTACACCACCGGCTCATATTTGAGTATGAAAGGTATCAAAAACGGCTTACATGACACTAATTCAATGGGAAATGTCTACATCCTACTAGGCTCGTTTTGACATCGCACACCTAACGGAAAACCATTATTTTAACCCTGATTGGCATGCTCGCATGGCAGGTTTCCACATCCCACTGTAGTCGTTTCGACATCTCACGCCTGCCGAAAAGCCGTTATGCCAGCACTGCTTTGTGCCCACACACCGCGGCTGAGAAATCCGTCGCAACGTGAGCTCACAAACGGAGCTACTCGCTGACGGCAAGGGACCGGCGGAAAACGAAGTGCTAAGTGTCAATCGGCTAAGTGGTCATCGGCAAGGTAGAATACGACAGGCAGCCGCCGTGGCCGGAAGGTAGACTGTTAGGGAAGCTCCTGTAAGGCCACCCTTTTGGTGGAGTGTTGACTAGCAATTACCGGAGAAAACAGGCAATACAACAATGCAGCAATATAACAGTACAGCAACACAATGAAAGAATACAGAATACACCAATGCAACAACACAACAAAACAGCAATACAACCATCGGGCCATCCAACAATCCAACAATACAGCAATGCAACAATATATAAGCGTAGAAGCGTCTCAAAAAGTGGGAGGGCCAGGGTCAACAGCAGGGGTGGCAACAACAGGGGGTCCAACCTTTTGGGGTCCCCGTTGCGATTTTCAAGAATCTAGACACGACTTTTTCGACACCAGCGTGATTTTCGGGGCCTAGGCGCAAACGTTTGAGGCCCAAAGCGTGATTTTCAGGGGGCCAGCCAGCCTTTTTGCAGTCCCCATCGTGCTTTTCAAGGGCTACGGCACGACTTTTTTTGGTACTCCCAGCGTGATTTCCAGGGGCACCGATCAGACTTTCTGGAGGCCAAAGTGCGAGTATACGCGGACCCGACACGACCTTTTTGGCCCAATTGTGATTTTGACGGTCCGGCGAGCCTTGTTGGTGCCCAGCGTGATTTTCGGGGGTCCGACGCGACTTTTCGGGTTCACGGTGCAACTTTTTTAGAGACTCAGCAGTATTTTCAGGAACTGGTTCCACGCTTGGAAGCCCTCAGCGTCATCTTTAGAGGCCCGGACAGATTTTTCAGTCCCCAATGTGAGGTTCAGGGGCTTTGGTGGGAATTTAGAGACCCCAGCGTCATTTCATGGGTCTCTGTGTGACGGCTTTTTGGGCCCACAATGTGATTTTTATGAACCCCAGTGCGATTGTTGGGGACACCAGCGGGACTTTTAGGGAGCTTGGTGCCATTCTCTCGAGTAATGGCTCGATTACTGAGGGCCCGCAAATTCTTCATATCACTTCATATCACTCCTCATGTGACCTTGACAGCTCACATCACGAACGCCCAATCCTCTCGGGAAATTCTGAATTCCCGAGACGCGTTCTCGCACTTGAAGTTGATATAATATGGTGTGAACTCCACTATTGTATCTATGGTACCATAATACATGACGGAAATAAGTATTTTGCTACGTTGGATGCCAGCAACTATGATACCCGGACATCTCAGTCAAAAGGTTGAATATCTGTGCGCTGTGCCCAACTGCGAAAATACATTGAAAGATGGAAATTGGTACGCTCTATTCCAGACTGCAGCCACGCAATGGATGTATCTTGGCAGTAATTTGTATGCTTTAATAATCAAAATACATGTAAATGTTGAAGTGTATGGCAGGTAGAACCAAGGCCACACATAATACATGGCTATGTAATATCAAGGCAAGAAACTTGCACTTGTGAATTGTATGTCTTACCTTGATTGAGTTACGTTACCGCATTCAGCCAAAATGATTTTCTACTGTAGGCAGCATTAATGAAATCCATGTTAAATATGCTAGCGGTCAAAGAAACACAGTCAAACTCTAATATTAATGTATTTGGTTACTGGCTGGCACGTGATCTGCTTTATATACTTTTCATGACATATTATAACGTTTAAATGTTCACACATATATTGCATTACATCAACTCCTGAATTAGTTGCGTTGTTGTAAGGTCATGTCCAAGAGTGCATGACTTGAAAATGAAGCGCAACGCTGTTTGTTTGTATATAGGATTGCTCTCGCCTTACTTTGTGCACGATCACGGCTAATGGCGCCGCCCACACCGTTTCGCCGGTGGTCTGCGGGATTGGGAAATGTCCCGAGTGGTGCGCTTTTGCTTAGTTATGGATTGCAGGGAGTTTTTTTCTTCACATATTTCAAATGTGTGTATGCTGCTTTTTAGGAAATTTAAATGTCTCGAGAGTGGGAGGGTCTCGAGGAATTTAAATGTCTACCATTGCTGCCCCACCACCCCCACTTTGAAAAGTGGGAGGGCAATGCCCACCCCCCCCGTCCCCTGTGCAACAATACAGCAATACTACAATGCAGCAACACAACAATACAGCAGTACAGCAATACAACAATACAACAAAACAGCAATATAGGAACACAGCAATACAGCAAGTTAACAATACAGCAATACAGCAATATAACTGAGATGTGGTGTTTCACTTACTTTCTGGGTCCCAAATCCATGTCTTCACAGCCGGCTTTTCCTTCTTCTGCTTCTGAAAATATTAGGCATAAATTACAACCCTGCGACGGAAGGTGTCGACCGTGCGCTATCCTTTTGCAATATGCAATTATTTCGAGAAACAATTTCCATCATAATTTAATACCTGAGAGTTGTAGGCTGGGTGTGGGCTGGGTGTGGGCTGGGTGTGGGCTGGACGGGGGCTGGACGGGGGCTGGACGGGGGCTGGACGGGGTCTGGACGGGGCTGGGCGGGGGCCGGGCGGGGGCCGGGCGGGGGCTGGGCGGGGGCTGGACGGGGGGCTGGACGGGGGCTTAGCGGGGCCGGGCGGGGGCTGGGCGGGGGCCGGGCGGGAGTTGGACGGGGGCTGGGTGTGGCTGTACGTGGGCTATGTGTGGCTGGGCGTGGGCTGGGCGTGGGCTGGGCGGGGGCTGGGCGGGGGCGTGGTTCCCTTGTGAGTCGTCCTCACACACTAAGTACCGATGCGGACACCAGTCAACGACCCGCTGAACGTCTGCACGTCACATCTCGTAGAAACTCGAGCCATCTGTTCGGAATGTGGCTTAGCAGCGCCGGCACCTGACATCCTGGCGACAAAATACTTCCCCAGTGTGCCACACTGACGCCCAGGACTGCGTGGGAAAAAAGGCGCACACCAGGAGACGGAGTGTGGTGAAATTGACTGGAAATGTGTATTTTGTCTCACCGAAATGCAGTCGGATGGTGATGTCTTAGAAAGGATGGATCCGCCAAACCTTGGCGTTGCGATCCGAATATCTGGCGGAATTCGGCAAGGACCTCGGCATGAATCTCTGCAAGTGACTGAAGCGACCCCACCGCCCAGATAACGTTCACGTCTACAAAGCTGACCCAACTCGTGTAGCCTAGCTTTCATCAACATCAAGGCGTCAGAAGGTTCTTTGGGTACAATATCGCGCGTTTTTCACTTCCGGAACGTGATTCAAGAGATTTTACAGCACCTCCCAACGCACCTCACCTATTTAACCTCCCACCTTCTTTGTGCAATGGTGTGAATTTCTTGTTGCTGTTGCGATTGTGTCCTATGATATAACTGAAAGAGAAATGACCTTGCTACTATGGTAACTGGCGTTACAATGGTAGCCGGCAGGCGGGTACCTCTCCACTCATTAGTCGGCGCCCGAGTTTTTTTGCCATAATGTGCGGGCCAGGCCTGGCTGCAGTGGGTCGAATCGCCGCCTGTCCGCGGCTTCAACCGGCTTAAATCGGCTGGCGAAAAACGTCCCTCCCGAGGTGACACTCTAGCACGTGATCCGGCAAGGAGTGGCAATCAAATCACAAATAATCCGATAAAGGTGTGCCGCCAGTCGCGGCCACTGGCGCAGCGACGTCGCGGCCACTGGCGCAGCAACGTCGCGGCCACTGGCGCAGCGACGTCGCGGCCACTGGCGCAGCAACGTCGCGGCCACTGGCGCAGCAACGTCGCGGCCACTGGCGCAGCAACGTCGCGGCCACTGGCGCAGCAACGTCGCGGCCACTGGCGCAGCAACGTCGCGGCCACTGGCGCAGCGACGTCGAGCGATGTAGCGGGCCGGCTCCGACAAGGTCGTTTAGTGGTGGTGGCCGTGCCCAGGGACGAGAAGCGCTGAAACCTCTGGTAGTGACCATATTTTGGTAGAAGCCGTGACTAAACCACGCCAATGTCTGGCAACCAGCAACGTGCTCAAGATACTTTCACTGAGGATATCTGGTCCAGAGATATGAACGAAAATGAGGTGGTTGGTTAGCTGAACCGACATCGGCCCAGAATCCTCAGAAATCTTGCCATCACTGTGCGATAATTCCCTCCAGTTACCATAATATTCGAGTCTATATTGGCAACAAACACAGCGAGCACGCCGCGCAACAAACAAGAAACCAACAAACTAACAGAAACCAACAAACCAACAAACCAACAAACCAACAAACCAACAAACTAACAGAAACCAACAAACCAACAAACTAACAGAAACCAACAAACACCACCACACGCCTCACCCAGTCATCCTCCTCGAACAGGAAGTCGCCGTCGTAGCTCTTCCTGTGCTTCCCGGCCAGTGCCACCCCGCACAGCATCAGCGCACACACCGCCAGCTGCAGCCTCATGTTGACGCGCGACGCACCCAAGTCACCACTGCGCAGACAACCCCAGCAGCAGCCGACCACCCTCAGCAGTGCATCTCCGTCACCGCGCGCACCAGAACAACGCGCGAAGACGCGCACACAGAGCGCTGACACGACGCGCGCCGCCGCACCACTGCCGCCGTCCGCCGCATCGACCGGTGCGCTCTTGCTTCGGAGGCGCGCGCAGCCGCATCGGCCGCCGCCGCGCAGCAGGCCCCGCCCACCGGACCGTCTCCAGCCTAGTCAGCGGGACAGTTTGGAAACCGCTGGAATGGTCGAGGCGCGCGAATCGATCGCCGTGCGGCTGACTCCGTGTTGGGTCCGGCAGAGTGGATGTGGGCTGTTAGTTGTTGGAGTTTATGATATGGGGAACAGTGGTGGAGTACTACCTAACTGCGGAGCCTGATGCGTATTACTGGGAGCTTGATTTTGCTTATTTCTACGGACAATAGCATTATCATTTTATCGATGGGGTGTCCTTCGCATATCCTAGCCCGGATTAGTTCTCAGATCGTCCGATGGATGTCGCTGGTATTGGTCGGTGGTCGCAAGCATCGAAGTGCCGCCTGTGAGTTTCCCATCCTTCACTATTATCCGTGTTTTTACTGGGCACTCAGCAATGCTTATTAGTCACTGAAAAGCTCGCAACGGCATTCGAGAGCCAACAATTCGCTTCGAGCGGCGCTAGGTGGGGAATCCTGGGAATCCGGCGGGAAATACTGGGAATCCGGCGGGGAATCCTGCCGTCACCGCATCCGGGGGCGATTCCAAGAACAAGGCCGTCTCCAAAATTGTTCACCACGACACCCCCTCGAATAATCATAAAAACGGCTAGAAATTGTTATCTTCGGCCCAGATTACAATTCGGAGGTTTTAGGTTTCTAGATGAAAGGCATCACGAGAGGTGACAGTATCGAGGTCACGGAGAAAGTTCAAATATAAAATATTTATCAGCGCATTAATGGAAGCAATTGGCTAAACAAATGTAGATATAATTTGAAAGCGGAATGTCTGCCCAATGCAATGCAAATAAGCCTGATATTCTGAAGATAGCATTTGACCACGTGACCTCGTGATGCTTCATTGACCATGTAACTTTTGTTTGAAAAAGTCATATTTTTCGATCTTCCTCTTTTAGGTAATGCGTGCCCAATTAATTGTACATATGAGGACATACATGTCCGTGCAAAGGTGACTCCATCAGAGTCGCAGAGGTGAAATGTCATTGGCTCACGTGAGCTCAAGATATACTTATCGTACGTGAACAGGAGCATAGGCGGTATGGTTGTCATACAAATGCTACTTGCTCATTTACCACGATGGTGATATTGTAAAGCACGACAGTGGTCAAAACGGTAGGATGTGGGTCAGCGACCTGGCCTCAATAGAAGCATTTGTGTGCATTGTAGAAGTGGTCAACATGGGCATTATTGCGAAGCCCTTTGCTAATATATCGCTGGTATATCGGATTCAATTGCATGAGATGTCACGGTGGAAACACTGGGTCGGCAACCTGCCCTTCATCTGAAGCATCAGTTGTGCAGCATAGAAGGTATTTCATGTCGTTTGCGATCAATTTATGTGGCGAAAATAACAAGGCCATACACGTGTCACGAAAGATCATAGATGCCATCATGGTGCACGGCGAAACGGCGTCATCGTGCACGGTGAAACGGCATCGTGGTGCACGGTGAAACGGCATCGTGGTGCACGGTGAAACGGCGTCGTGGTGCACGATGAAACGGCATCATGGTGCACGGTGAAACGGCATCGTGGTGCACGGTGAAACGGCATCGTGGTGCACGGTGAAACGGCGTCATGGTGCACGGTGCCCCGCCGGATTTCGTCCCACGGTGTGGTATTCTCGAGTCGCTGGGGCCTGCTGAGGCCGTGTTGGCGCCATGGTGATGGCCGGTTATTGACTACCCTTCGGTCGTCACCATTTCATCATGCTTTCCAGAGCTGTTGGTGGAAGGTGTTGGTGGAAGGTGTCGATGGAAGGTGTCGGTGGAAGGCGTTGGCGGAAGGTGTTGGTGGAAGGTGTCGGTGGAAGGTGTTGGTGGAAGGTGTCGGTGGATGGTGTCGATGGAAGGTCTCGGTGGAAGGTGTCGGTGGAACGTGTTGGTGGCGAGTGTTGGTGGAAGGTGCTGGCGGAAGTTGCTGTGGAAGCTGTCCCCATCACGAGCGTACCTCAACAGAAATTTAACAGGGAAGTAGTTTAATTGTACGCGGTCCGACGACTAGTGGGTTTTGCCCTGCGCAGCCGGTGCAAAAGGCTTTTTAGTTGGAAACTGGCAGACACGCCATATAATTTTCAACATTTGCAAGTGTCAGGAATTACCATTGTGTGCTGACGACGATGGGGCACTCCTGACGTACCTGTGTGATATGCTGATCTGCTGACGATGACGGGCACTCCTGACGTCTGTGTGTGATCTGGTGATCAGCTGACAGACGGTGGGGCACTCATAACGTCTCTGTGTGGTCTGGTGATCTGCTGACGATGACGAGCACTCCTGACGTCTGTGTGTGATCTGCTGATCTGCTGACGATGACGGGCACTCCTGACGTCTGTGTGTGATCTGCTGATCTGCTGACGATGACGGGGACTCCTGACGTCTCTGTGTGATCTGCTGATCTGCTGACGATGACGGGCACTCCTGACTGTGTGTGTGATCTGGTGATCTGCTGACGATGGGACACTCCTGACGTTTGTTTTTTGATCAGCTGACGATGACGGGGACTCCTGACGTCTCTGTGTGATCTGCTGATCTGCTGACAGACGGTGGGGCACTCCTGACGTCTCTGTGTGATCTGGCTGATCTGCTGACGATGACGGGCACTCCTGACGTCTCTGTGTGATCTGCTGATCTGCTGACGATGACGGGCACTCCTGACGTCTGTGTGTGATCTGGTGATCTGCTGACAGACAGTGGGGCACTCCTGACGTCTCTGTGTGATCTGCTGATCTGCTGATCTGCAACTGCAACTTGGGAGTGCATGTGGGTGCGAAATGAAAATATCTGGAGCAGCGCTAGCGAGGTAATAAATGCTGCGACTCAACACTCCGGGCACAGTCCCTACGTTAATAGTGGCATTTCGCTCCACGGATCTCCTGAGCACATTGTCAAATTATGGAGGACCAAACATCTGAGAGATGATGGTCGAACAAACAACAAACGCTTAGTGGCGCCCACTGGGCAAGCTTAGCCACATATAGGTACATATTGGCGCCCACTGGGCAAGCTTAGCCACATATAGGTACATATTGTACCTGCCTGCTTAGTGGCGCCCACTGGGCAAGCTTAGCCACATATAGGTACATATTGTACCTGCCTGCTTAGTGGCGCCCACTGGGCAAGCTTAGCCACATATAGGTACATATTGGCGCCCACTGGGCAAGCTTAGCCACATATAGGTACATATTGGCGCCCACTGGGCAAGCTTAGCCACATATAGGTACATATTGTACCTGCCTGCTTAGTGGCGCCCACTGGGCAAGCTTAGCCGCATATAGTATGAGGACCAAACATCTGAGAGATGATGGTCGAACAACAACAAACGCTTAGTGGCGCCACTGGGCAAGCTTAGCCACATATAGGTACATATTGGCGCCACTGGGCAAGCTTAGCCGCATATAGGTACATATTGTACCTGCCTGCTTAGTGGCGCCCACTGGGCAAGCTTAGCCACATATAGGTACATATTGTACCTGCCTGCTTAGTGGCGCCCACTGGGCAAGCTTAGCCACATATAGGTACATATTGTACCTGCCTGTTAGTGGCGCCCACTGGGCAAGCTTATCCACATATAGGTACATATTGTACCTGCCTGCTTAGTGGCGCCCACTGGGCAAGCTTAGCCCATATAGGTAATATATTGGCGCCCACTGGGCAAGCTTAGCCACATATAGGTACATATTGGCGCCCACTGGGCAAGCTTAGCCACATATAGGTACATATTGGCGCCCACTGGGCAAGCTTAGCCACATATAGGTACATATTGGCGCCCACTGGGCAAGCTTAGCCACATATAGGTACATATTGTACCTGCCTGCTTAGTGGCGCCCACTGGGCAAGCTTAGCCACATATAGGTACATATTGTACCTGCCTGCTTAGTGGCGCCCACTGGGCAAGCTTAGCCACATATAGGTACATATTGTACCTGCCTGCCAAAGCTGGCTGTTTCCAATCTGAGCAGGCATGTATTGGAGTTATGGACGTGCCATCTGTATTCTGTATTTTATTGAGGTATTATTTTTATGCTTGTTTTCCTTTGGGGAAGTTGTATGCACGCATCTTTGGTCCATGCATACAAAATTGAACCATTCCGGAGTATATGTGTAAATATTTCTGATCACTTGTATGTGACTCACCTTACCCCTTTCACCTGGTTGCACCTAAATTTAGCTATGATATCTTCAGTGGTATCAATAGATCAGCTGATATAAAATGAATCTAAATTAACGATGCCTATGACATGTTTTCTGAATGTCCACTGGACATCTCTTCTGTTTTTCATTATCTTGGTGCCTGCATGAATGCCCAGTTGCCATGTGCTGTGCAGGGTCTACACGCCACTACCCACCTTGGAACTTCTCGATAACCATGAATGGTCGTGAGCACACATGTTTGTTAACCGGGTAGGAGGCGGCCATGATTTTTGGTAGTGATGCTTAGATAATGTATAGCAAATCCATCGACAGTACAAGTTTTCTGTTGAAATAAAGTATAACGTTTTTTAAATCATGAATATTCCCACTACATATGTTGCTAATTTAACTGCAGTACCTCACTCCATACTCTAACTTTTTTTTCAGATGTTATTAACTTAGTCATCACGCAAGCAGCACCTGATGCAATTATTTTGATACGTTAGTACAATATATCTATTCATATGCTTAGGTATCCATCTGTTCCTGGTTAATAAATGAAAAAAATGTACCTACCCATTTTGGATATAGTACAAATTTATAAGTATATTAGTTAAATATACTGAATGAGCAGAATTTCTGTTCTGGCATCCCTGATTTTTGGGTCCCCAAGGAAAGGACACGCTCTTGTCTGAAGTTGATTGGTGGTTTGAGGTGAGGGCTAGTGCAAGGTGTTATTGATATGGATATACTTCAAGTTGAAGCGAACCAGGATAATTTAGGAAAATAGTTACAAGACAAGTTTTGGGATGATTTCTCAAATCATGAACATATTATAACTAATGGTAACTACACACTTCCAAACTCTCTATGTATGGAATGGCGAGTGGGTTTTTCTATAATACATGTGAATGCTAGATCCATTAAGAATAAATTTGATGATAACAAGTTTTCCTAGCTGCCACTGGTATCAAATGGTCAGTGATATACTTATCTGAAACATGGCTGAAGAAGTATACTGAAAAAAAATGTTTTGAAATTAACAATTACACCATGTTTGCATCTAGTCGTTGTTACAGGGAGGGTGGCGGGTGAGAATTTATGTTTGCAATTCCTATGTAGCAAAACGCGTCAATATTATTGAAAGCAACCTCATTGAAGCACCATTTGTTGAAATAAGCCTTGAAATTGAAAACAAAAATAAATCCATAATAATTTGCCAGATATACCGTCCACCATGTTCCTCACACAGTGATTTCTATGGCATGTTTGATGGATTACTAGACAGCCTAGAAAGCAAAGGAAAACTTACTATCATAACAGGAGACTTCAACTATAATTTACTGAATATCAGAAGTGATAGAGACAGTAAAGCCTTTCTGAACTTGCTCACATCATATGGATTTTGGCCTACCATAACAAAGGCCACTTCTTTACATAGTTCTGGTATGACATTGCTGGACAACATATTTATGAATGATCTTTCCTATATCTGTTCTTCTGGGATATTGCTTATCAGATCTGGGACTTATCAGATCATCTTCCCATTGGTATGACTTTAACTTTGGATAAAATCCAAACTTCAACACAGGGTAATAGAACAGCATTTCATTACAACCAGGTGGGTAAACTAAATGATTATTTGGCATTGGCACTGCACAATTTTGATGACAACACTGATGCAAATATTGCATGCTCTCAGCTGATTGAAGCATATATACATGGCATGAAGCTTTGTACTAAAAGATTTACCCACAGTGGAAGAACTCCTATAAAGCCATGGATTACTGCAGGAATATTGTGTTCCATAAACAAACAAAGAAACAAAAATTGAACAAGAAGTGCATAGAAGGTCAATGCATACAAAATGAATTAGAATATGAACAGGATAGAACCATTTTAGTTCATATTTTGAGAGAGGCAAAAAAAACTTTATTATCAAACAGTATTACGTTGCAATCGGCAGGATGGACATGGAGAAACATGGAACATCCTAAATGAACTGATAAATAAGCAAAAAACCAGATTCAAACTTTCTGATGTGTTAGTAGATGAGGATGGCAATGAATATGACAAGAATTGTGTACCTAATGCATTTAATACTTTCTTTGTCTCTGCTGGAGGGAGATTGGAACAAAAGATAGACTTGATAGAAAAAGATCCAACTGAATATATAGCTGAACCTACCTATGCAAGGTTTTCTGATCATATAAGTACTAGTGAAATTAAAGTAGAATCAATTATTAACCCGCGCCGTCTTTCCCTCCAAATCCTCCCACCCCGTCTCGGGGGGGGGGGGGCGGGGCGGTTGAAAGCCGCCCTCTAAAATCCAAACTAAGCATCGCACGAAAACGAAAGAGGTGTCATCGGAAAGCGCTCGTCGAGTCGCATCCGGATCCACCCCCAAAAGTGACATCACCAGGGGGGCTAGATTTCCACGACTTTTCACGACTTAGATTATGTTTTTGACTATGGGGGTTAATTTATGGGGATATATGACAAACAAATTATTCAGAATGAGAATAGGTCACCGAAATCGACTAAGGCTATAATTCCCCCCACCCCCTAAAAATTGACATTTCAAATTGATGAGTTTTCAAGTTTTCTATAATTTGCCTTTTCGGATGGGTAGAGCAGACCGAGAAACGTTGTTGGAAGTCCATTTGCTCTAATAAAAAATGCTTACTTTAGCCAGAATCCTGTATTTGAACTGCAAGTGGGCAAATACGCAAAATTTATAGGTAGTCGAAAACGAAAAAAAAAATTCAACTGGTACGTTTTGTTGCATCCGAAACGATAAGCAAACGCTCAAAGTTTCATTAAAATATCTGTATACGTTAAAGCGTGACGGCTGGTTGAACTTCTTTGGAGGTGACCTCACTTGACCTTGTCTAACTCGTTGACCCTAGATGACCTGACCTAAAAGTTTTCAATCAGCATGTCAAATTGATGTGGGAAAATGTATGCTAAATTTGGGCGCGCTGCCGCGCGCCGTTCGTCCGCTATCCGCGAAAAAAAAAACTCAGAGGGCGGTTGAAGACCCCCCCCCCCCCCGAGACTGGACGGATTAAGAACATGACATCTGTTGGAGGTGGCATAGATGGAATCAGCACAAAAATATTAATGTTTACCTATATAAGTATATTGAAGCAGGTACACCTCTTTAATCTTTGTCTGCATGGTGGAATATTTCCTGATTATTTTAAGAAAGCAGTTGTACCTATTTTCAAGACAGGAGAACATCATGAATTCAAAAATTATTGACCTATATCTTTACTCTCTATCTTTTCAAAAATGTATGGAAAAAATATTGCATGCCTATCTTACAGCATATTTGGAACAAAATAATGGCACAGCTTGACTTGACTTGACACAGCTAGCACAGATATATTAGTCAGAAAATTACCATGCATTGGACTTCAAGTCCAATGTCCCCTTCTTAGAGGAGACATAAAAACATACAGGCATAAACGATTAGCGCAACTATGAGCCACAAGGGCCCTTCTTGGTTGCACTCTGTACATTCAACCAGTTGCCCACCAAATCTTTCAATCAGCCCTCCCTGTAATACTTAAAAGCAAGCCCTCTTTTCTTATAATGATTGTCTATGCTGTTTTTAAACATGTTCAATGTGCAGCTACTGACAATGGTGTCTGGCAGCTAGTTCCAGTGTTCTCCTACCCTGTTGGCGAAGAAAGTCTGTCTTAGCCTTGTTCTGTGTGGTTAACTTTAATTTTGAATGTATGACCTCTAATTGCATCATTTCCGTTAAATTCAGACACTTCCCCAAGATATCCCCTGTCCAGACCATGACCAAATTTAAAGACCTCGATGAGATCACCTCTCAGCCTTCTATATCTACGTGAAAACATATTAAATTTCTTCAATCTTTCCTCATATGCCAGGTTTCTTATACCATTAACCATTTTTGTAGCCCTTTTTTGCTCTCTCTCTCTCTCTAAAAGCCGACAATCTTCTTCATAGCTAGGAGACCTAGCTTGGGTGCAGTATTCCAAATGTGGCCTGACATATGCACAGTAAAGCTTCCTGATGACCTCCTCAATTCTGTATTATACATTCCTCTTTATTTCCCCAAGCATTCTCAGTGCCTTCTTCCTGGCTTCCTTGGTCTGTTCTGATGCCTCCAATTTTGTGTTTAAAACAACACCTAAATCCTTCCCCTGTTGAGTCACTGATAGTACTTCGCCACCCATCAAGTATGGAGCCTTCATATGCTGCTTACCTATATGCATGATTTTGCACTTATCAAAATTTAATTTAATTTGCCATTCTTCGGACCACTTCACAAGTTCGTCTATGTCCTTTTGCAGCGAGATCTGCTCGCTTTGACCTGTTATTGCCCTAAAGACCTTCAAATCATCCGCAAATTTCAAAACTTTACTGCTTAGGCCACTTTCGATGTTATTTACAAATATAATGAACAGTAGTGGCCTCAGTACTGACCCCTGGGGGACTCCACTAAGAACATTTTGCCATGATGACTTTGTACCATTTAGCATCACTCTTTGCTTTCTACCTGAAAGCCACAACTCCATTCATTTTAAGATTCTACCTGCAATACCATGGGCATGAAGCTGTATCTTCAACCGTTTATGGGGTACCTTGTCAAAGGCCTTACTAAAGTCAAAATATCTACATCAACCTGATTTCTCTGATCAAATTGTTCTGTGGCGAAAATAAAAAAGTCCAAGAGATTTGTGAGACACGACCGTCCTTTTATGAACCCATGTTGAGTATCTTGAATCAATCTGTTTCCTTCCAGAGAACTAACTATACTATCCTTGATAATTGATTCGAATACCTTGCAGACTAGGGATGTGAGACTTACTGACCTATAGTTTTCAACTTTCCCTCTTTCTCCTTTCTTGAAAATAGGAACTACATTTGCCCTTTTCCAATCTGTTGGAATTCCATTTTGTGAAGCTGATCTACAAAATATTATATTAAGTGGAAATGCCAGTTCCTTTTCAGGTTCCCGAAATACCCTAGCATAAATTTCATTAGGTCCTGCTGTCTTATTTGGCTTTATTTTCCTGATATGCTTGTAAACAACATCATTATAAATGAAATCAACATCATTTATCAGATCACATGTCCCTGAACTATGGTGTACGGTCGGCAGATTGGTGATATCTTCCAATGTAAACACTATTTTAACTGCTTGCTCAGCTCCTCAACCATCTCACTATCCTCACTCAATGTAGTCCCATTTACTTCCAGTGGACCAATTGTGCTAGAAACTTTACTCAGCTTGTAGAAACTAAAGAACTTTTTACTGTCCCCATTACAGTTTCTAGCTAAATCTAATTCTTTTGCTCGCTTTGCTGCTCTGGGTTTTTGCTTCACAGTGTCTCTAGCTCTTCGATACGCCTTTAGATTAGTGATATTTGAAGCTTCTTTAAACACTAAATGCAGCTTTCTTAGCCTTAATTTCTTTTATCAAGTCTGGTGTATGCCATGCTGGCTTTCCTACCCTTCTTTTGCGTCTTTGCTTTCGGGAGACATGTCTAATCTGAATTTCCTTCAAGTAAGATTTGAACTTTTCCCAAATTTCACAGGCATTTAAATTGGAGAATTCTTCTTTCCATCTGATGGCACTTAACACTCGCACGTCCGGTGGTCCGAGCCAACTTCGCATGTCCGTGGGAGGCAGATGTCTGCCCCCTAAGATCTTTAGAACTACGCTAGCTAGCGACAAACGGAAAACGGTGTTGGATAGCTGGTCACGGTCTCCGTCGAAAGTGTTTCGGTCATTTTTCGCTGAGGTCAACAGTCAGGTCACCGGATCATCATAGGTCAAATTCGACCAGATCAGGTGGGACTCAGATATTCACACATATCTCAGCACCTGTAAGAGATATAAATAAACGGCGAACGCTATTCGACAGTCCTTGAAATGCGCTACCGACAATATGCGGTGTAATTTAAGGTTGGCTCATCCGAAACTCAGATCAAGGTCATGAATTCATGACCCCAGGTCAAGGCCTAGGGAGGTCATGTAATATATCAATCGATACGTATTGACGACACAAGTGCAATGGCCGTAATTTCAGCCTTCTATCTCAAAGCAGTGCGATGTAATGCGCATAAATGTGTAGAGATCTCAGGTGACCTCAGAGAACTTAGTGAGGTCACTGAGCAAAAAATGTCAGCGATAACATTGAGCATGGCTTCCATATACATGCCACAACCGTTGTGAAATCATTCCGAGCGTAAATATGTAACCAGGAAATATTTGTATATTTTACCATAGCCCTATAATGGGGAAGCCATGGCAGCGAACTGACCTAAGGTCAATGCTACGAAAAATATCCGATATACATATTATGGTCCCTGATGAGATCATGACATGTTATAAGTTTGAAATCAATCGCCCAATTATTGTGGAAGTTATTCCACCTAGAACTCCAAGTGTAGTGGGGTCACTTCGCCTGACCTGGTGGCCTGACCTGAGATGACCCAGGATTAAAAATGTTTGAGGATCTGCGATAAAGCCCATTGAACAGCTATGCGAGGTTTGGCCTTGTTGACCCGATTAGTTTGGCGGTAAATGAGGAAAACCCGGAGGGGGGCAGATATCTGCCCCCCCCCCCCCGGACGTCCGCGGGTTAAAGCCGCTCTCATGCAGTCAAAGTCTGCTCTGTTGAAATTTTAGAACCTTCACCAAATTATCCTTAATAATTTCCCCTACGTGTGCCCTGAATCTAACTATGTTATGGCCACTTCTTCCCAGAGTTTTTCCTACAGTCATGTCTTGAACCAAGGCACTTAAATCCGAGAATACAAGGTCCAAGAATGAGCCATGCCTGGTAGGTTCCGATACAAACTGGTGTAAGAACAGGTCCTCTTCAAGGCATTTCCTAAACGTTTTGCATGATTGGGAGCCAGCACAAACATCTTCATACCCTTTTAAAATTAAAGTCACCAAGAATAAGGCACTTCCTCTAAAAGTTCCTACTGATTTCCTCACAAATCACCTTATCAAGCTCCAATTGCTGAGAATGTGGCAGGGTTCCTGATCGGTAGAAAGCTCATATCCGCAGTGTATTGCTGTTGCCTTTTCCCACAGTGACATCAAGCCAAATGGACTCCACAGACACATTTTTATTCCCACCTGCTACGTTTGAGAACTGAATAAGCTATTCACATAGAGCATTACCCCACACCCCTTTTCATTGCTGGACCCCTATTGCACGAAAACATATTGTATCCCTGGATCTCATAGTTCTGCAAGTTATCTCCAAAATACCCTTCACTGACCCATGCCTCCGTAATGCAAACAAAATCTGGTTCCTCCTCAGCAACATAAGACTTGAACTCATCAAATTTGGATCGGATACTCTGAGCATTAAACATCATACACTTAACAAATGCTCCATAACCACCTTTGGTTTTTTATGCTAAGGAGTTCTTTTATCACTAGATGAACTATCACTCTGCCTCCTTGAACTACTGATGTCCCTATTTGCTGACTTTCAGGTTCTATTGCCTTGGCTGACACTATTGGAATATTCCTGAGTTGGCAATGCAATTTTATCCCTCCCCACCCCATTTCCTAGTTTCCCTGGAGGACATGCTCATGCACTTTGCCTAACACATGGACCCCATTCTCGGAGAAATGCAGGCCATCACTCAGATAGAGGTCGCATTATCCACTAAAATCATACCTTAGAAATATATATCAGCAAACTAAAGTATATGAGACTCTATCTCAACCAGAATTAATTTCCATGGGTGTTCCTCAGGGTTCCATTCTGGGGCCATTATTATTTATCATATATATAAACGACTTGCCCAGAATTTTAAATGAAGTAAATATGTACCTTTTTGCTCAGGACACAGCAATTATTGTCAAGGCAAAAAGTATAGATGAATTACAGAATAAAATTAATTGCGTTGTTCCGGAGCTAACACAATGCTTCTAAGCAAATAGGATGTCACGGACTGTAGGGAAGACAAATTACCAAATATATTCTGGAACTCCCATTAATGACATAAATATAATGATCAATTATGTTAAAGTGAAAAGAAAACAAATCAAGTATCTTGGCATAGTGTTGGACGAAAAATTAACTTGGTATGGGTACATCGATTATATTACATCTATCATTAGTAGAAACTTGGGTATTATGGGGAGGGCAAAATACTTCATAACAAGTCTAGAACTGAAGTAGTTATACAACTCTTTAATCCTTCCCTACTTAAATTACTGCGCGGTGATTTGGGGTAATAATTATTACCCCAAATAAAAGGCTAGCTAGTCTCCAGACTAAACCAAGTAATTAAATCCCAGAAACGTGCCTTTCGAATAATTGATTACAGATGTTATACATACCCTACAAATGAATTATTTATCAGGTACAATATATTGAAGTTCACCGACATGGTGCAAGAACAAAACATTAATTCTGCACAAATTTGTCCATGACACATTGCCACATGCTATGACTGACATTTTCGATATACAACACCTTCTAGTACAAGAATCATTCAACATTTCTCTATGCCATTTACCTATCGACAATATAGGTTGTATGCTATTACTCACTCTGCTCCAAAATCATGGAACAATGTAATATGCAAACTATTTCCCAGCATTGAGCAAGTACCAGGGAAAAAAGATGTGCTAAAGAAATGCATTAGACGACACTTTATGGAATTATACAAATCAAGTGAAAACTGAAGTCAGACTATAGTTCATACAATTCACAAAGGTAACTTTAAAGATTGTACCTTCCCAGATTTGGTATCAGTGTTGATGATATACGAAAATGTACAAATGTATGTGATTGATTTGACCCTTTTTGTTCCTTTTTGCGTCAGAGGACATTGGTAGGCTGGTACACACCTATGTTATTCTGCATGAGTCATCCCCATATGAATCTGTTTTCAACATTTCTTTACTCCCCGAACAATTTCATCTTGTGACCCTGGGAACTCTGTGGGTGTTACTAGCTTGCTACCAGGCCGCGGATTTCCCAGGGTCGCATTTCCTTTCTACTAATTGGTGGTGGTCTATCTGCAAAATGAAAAGAAAAAAATAAACAGATGGGATGCAAATTGTATTGATATAATCACATTCTTTTGCATTCTTCTTTGCATCCCGAGGCACTCTTGTGTTGGCTGCCCTGATCTATGGGCAGCTCACCAAGGAATGCCCCACATTGAAAGATCCAATGAAGGTGCATACAGTCAAAGGAGATAGGCTGCTGCTGCATCTGATATGGGGGACGACAATTGAGAAAAAAAAGCTTCAAGTCCGATTCATATGGATGCTAATACCGTTCTTCCCGTTACAGTCTGCGTCTGTGGTAAGGCATGATGTGTGCGTGTTTTATACACAAGCAAGTAACAACTCACCATTGTAGGAACACACAGTTACTATTCATGACAAAATTACACATGCTTATCATGCACATATTTGACCTAACATGACCTTGAAACAGGTCATGAGGAGGCACGATTAGCCTAGCATATCTGACGGAATGATAACCATATCCAAAGGGATTCTTATCCTTGTGTATTGATATTAACTTTCGCTTAATTAGATCATGCATCCACCACATCCACCAACATCCACCACCGATGATTAACATCCACATCCACATCCAGAGTAACATCCACCACCTATGATTTTAAGTGATAATGTCCTGACCTCAAGCTACCTCGAACTAAATTGTGTTCCAAACCGTTTCATGGCCTCCCTCTTACCACTAAGAGTTGGGAATTATGAGCGGTAGGGACCTTGGCGCCGTTCAAGGTATGCTGAAAATCGGCTCAACCATCCTCAGTCCAGTGCGCCGAAGGTTAAAGCACGCGAAGATCAAAGCAGATTTGATCAAACAAACGTGCTCCGGGCCGGATTTGAACCGGCGACTTATCGACGCCTGTTGAAGAGCGCCGCAGTCCACCGCTCTGCAGACATCAAACGGACGTCCAAAACTCCTCCGGGCCGGATTTGAACCAGCGACCTATGGATACCTGTCGACAGCCACTACAGTCCACCGCTCTACCAACTCCAAAACTCCTCCGGGCCGGATTTGAACCAGCGACCTATGGATTCCTGCCGACAGCCACTACAGTCCACCGCTCTACCAACTGAGCTACCAGAGGCACGCCGGGGTGTGATGCTTGGTAAGTGTTCTACTGGTCGGGTTTCCCGAACCACGCCTACGGCACACTCACTTTCACTTTTCACGAATTGGTCCGGTTCTGGGCAGCAGACGCTGGCTCGGCTCCCTCCACTATCGGGCGAAGCCGATGGACATGTCGAGACGGAAAGAGCCTGGGAGTATGAGAGCGGGCTTTGCGATTTCTTGATAATCCGAAGTGAAACTGGGATGCTCGCTTTCCCGCATGCCCCGGCTTCGCAGCCGATGTGTAGCTTTTGAACGTAGCGTTTTCAGTGGCGCGTACATTTTACCTTGCTTCGAAAATTTTTAGGAAGTGGATAGTGATGTCTCCTGAGTTTTCCAAAAGGCGTTTCCGCCACTTCTCCAACAACAATTTTACAACATGATATCTGGCATGCGAATCGGAATGGCAGTCGCCCAAGAAACTGATGTAATCAAGCCATGGCTTCTTTTACACGGTCAGTGTTGCTCACCGTGGTATCAAATCAATACCCCCGAATACAGCTCTCAGCACTGCAGTCTGTCACGGCGACGAGCCTGGCCTGTGCCTGGGTGCCTGACCTGACCTGACCTGACCTGATATGACATGACCTGACCTGACCTGACCGGTACCGTCTGGCAGTGAACTATTTTTGGTCGAAAACTGGCCCGGTCTGATCGACACCGCTCTTCGTAGCATCAGTCACCATCCGTGGCATTTGAAACCAGAGCTGGCCACTTCTTTTCACTCCAGCGCAAAAGTGGATGCCTTGTCGAAGACAGCCATTTCGCAGTGCTTGATGACGATCCCAGTGTCAGAACAATTCGAAGAGGGATCTAGCTCTTAACTCGTAAATGAAACCAATAAATCAGACGGTGTCATCGTCGACGGCTCGCGGTTCACTTTCGTCAGTGCAGCTGAATAACTACATACACAAGCGGCCCAAACTCATACACGTAGTCATGCTCGCCAATAACGACGCCGTACAAGGTGAACAGTCCGCTCATAGAACAGTGGGAGTGTTCTTCTGCAGGCCGGACGGCGAGGTCGTGGCTGTTTCTTCCTGATGCAAGAGTGAGTTAGCTTTCCATGTCCTATGCGTAAAGGCGACTCGCTTTGCTCGTATTGTCAGATGAGTTTGCTAGTCGTTAATGCTATTTATGTTTATTAAATTGTCCATAATACTACCTATGTTTATTTGTGATTATCTAATGGTCACCGAGGACGGACAACGGCTGATCTGACTCCTACAAGCTGAGGAAATCACAGACGGAAATGCCTCGAGTTCACAAAGAGCACTTTCTTGAGGTCACACCGTTTGTTGGCCGATAGTCTGGTTACGAGTGACGTAAACCACTGACCCGGACAGACTGCACACACAGACTGCTGGATGTGTCTGCCCGGTCAGCACACCATGTCTGTAACGGTACAGATGTACATGGTGCATCTGCATGGTGCATCCTGCTGGAGGTTGGTCTAGCTGCCACCTGGGTGACGTACTACTCATGCGAACTGGCAGGCTGTTGGTTTATTAAGTAAACCTTGGCAATATATAAAAAATGGTGATGCTGGTGGTTTGCGCAGACACGGACATGGCCTGGAATGCACGTCTGCTATGGGATTGGTTTCGTGAGTGGATAATGACGCGGTGCCTCTGACGTCAGACCGTGTGTATGTCACGTGGTGTAGTACAAATTGCAGAGTATATCGACGATGGTTGTCATTTGTGTGGCACGTTTATCATTTGTCTGGCAGAAGGAGTTGCGTGAGTGGCGAAAACACGACATTTGCTCTGGTAGGTGAGGTGCGCTCTCGCTCGGAGCAGCGATTATGTTAGGTATTTTAGGCTCCTTGACAATAAGATAGATGTGTGGATATCGACCAGTGAGCTCAAGGAGGTCTACGGTGGCCTGTTTCTACACCTTCACCTCGAGTAGCATGGGGTAATTTTAGGCGCTTAATGCTACATAATCATACATTTTTACCAAGAAAATGAAAACTACCAAACTTTTCCGTGTTGAATAATTCCAAAGTTGAGGTCACCTAATTGACCTGATCTGGCGTCTGATTCTCAGCGTTTCACTTGGCGATCGTTGCTACTTTCGAGAAACATAGGAACATCTACGTACTCATTTGTCTTGTCCTATTATTTATTTTTAAAAAATGAAGACACTGACTGAAAATTAACATACTGTGCCTAAATTTCCCCTTTGACCTGACTCCCATGAGTTCAGCGAATAACTTCAGCAGCATGTTCAAAAGTTAAGTGCTAAGCAAGTATTAATTAACTAAGTTCAGTATTAACTAATCATGTTGAGTATTCAGCATTAACTTATTCAGTTAAGTACGAAATATTAATTACTTAAGCCAATGAAAGTATTAATTAACTAAGCTAAGTGCTCATCAGTAATTAATTAATATATGTATTAAGCACAGCTGATGCAGTTCCTGGCCATGTGCCAGAAGTGGTTTCGTTTGCCAACAATAGTGAGGTGTTTGTTTGTTGACAGTACGTCTGTCAATGGCCTAGAATCAGAGGCGCAGCCAGGATGCCCTGGGGCCTGGCCCCACTAAGCAACAAAAACACATTAAGTCTGACAATACATTTTGAGATTTTCACCCCGCAACGTTCCAAATTGTCGGCGCGCTTCGCGCACCAATGCTGAAAACCTGGCCGCGTCGCAGTTCTGACCTTGACGAAGTATGGTGCCTGGAGCCATTGGGTGACCTGAGCCGTTTCCACGACGTATCAATACTTTGCCAACAATAGCTTTGTATGTCCTCTTGAATGGTAAGAAAAACAATGTATTTGAATCAAGCACTAGCAACCGCTTTGTGGTGGTTATCGATCGTAGCACTGGTTTAAGAAGCAACCTAGTGGTTTACTACATAGCATAGCATAACTTCGTGATATATAGGGTGACATGTTTAGCGTGACATACATAGCGTGACGTATGCAGATTGGCATGCATAGCATGACACATATAGCATATGCATAGCGTGACATATATATATATAGCATGTCACAAATAGCGTGACGCATATAGCGTGAAATAAATATAAAGGGCAAATGTAGTTCCTATTTTCAAGAAAGGAAAGAGAGGGAAAGTTGAAAACCATAGGCAAGTAAGTCTCACGTCTCTAGTCTGCAAGGTACTCGAACCAATTATCAAGGATAGAATAGTAGTTCCTGATCAAATTGTTCTGTGGCGAAGTTCAAAAAGTCCAGAGGTTTGTGAGACACGATCGTCCTTTTCTAAATCCATGTTGAGTATCTTGAATCAATCTGCTACCTTCCAGATAGCTAAATTATTCTTATTCCTTGATAATTGATTCGAGTACCTGCAGACTAGGGATGTGAGACTTATTGGCCTATAGTTTTCAACTTTCCTCTTTTCTCTTCTTTCTTGAAAATAGGAACTACATTTTGCCCTTTTCCAATCGGTTGGAATTTCATTATGTGAAACTGATCTACAAAATCTTATACTAAGTGGAAATGTCAGTTCCTTTTCAGTTTCCCGCAACACTTAGCATAAATATCATCAGGTCCTGCTGCCTTATTTGGCTTTATTTTCCTGATATGATTGTAAACAACATCGCTACCAATGAAATCAACATCATTTGTCAGATCCCATGTAACTGAACTATGGTGTACGGTCGTCAGATTGGTCATATCTTCCAATGTAAACACTGATTTGAACTGCTTGCTCAGCTCCTCAACCATCTCACTATCCTCACCCAATGTAGTCCCGTTTACTTCCAGTGGACCAATTGTGCTAGAAACTTTACTCAGCTTGTAGAAACTGCCCAGGTGGTCGCAGGCCACCAGGTAGCTGAGGTTTCCCCTACTGTGGAGGTGGCTGGGATCTCTCAAGAGGGAGTGTTAATAGTGTTAATAGTGAACAGAGGAGGGGTAGTTCTGGTAGGTCACAGGAGGGAAGTGGCATGAGGTCAGGGGGTGGAGGATTTGGAGACGCGAACCTAAGGAAAGGGTCAGTGAGTGGCAGGTGGCAGGTGGTGGTAGGAGCGGGAGGAAGTGTAGCCGACTGGTCCAGCGGGCAGGCATAGTAACAACAAATATGCTCCAGGCATTGGATGACTGCCCCCAGGATAGCAGTAGTAAGGAGTCAGTGCTGGTCATAGGAGACTCTCGTGGTGCGTCATTTAGAGCGGTATTTTGTAAAGGTAGGAGGGACCGGAAAAATGATTTGAAAGTGTTTAGGGCAATAGCAGGTCAAAACGAGCATATATCGCTGCAAAAGACTTAGACGAACTTGTGAAGTGGTCCGAAGAATGGCAAATTAAATTAAATTTTGATAAGTGCAAAATCATGCATGTGGGTAAGCAGCATATGAAGGCTCCATACTTGATGGGTGGCCAAGTGCTATCAGTGACTTAACAGGAGAAGGATTTAGGTGTTATTTTAAACACAAAATTGTGGGCATCAGAACAGACCAAGGAAGCCAGGAAGAAGGCACTGAGAATGCTCGGGGCAATAAATAGGAATGTATCATACAGAAGTGAGGAAGTCATCAGGAAGCTTTACTGTGGATATGTCAGGCCACATTTGGAATACTGCATCCAAGCTTGGTCTCCTAGATATGAAAAAGATTGTTGGCTTTTAAAGAGAGAGTACACAAGAGGGCTACACTCATGGTTAATGGTATACGCAACCTGACATATGTCACAATATATATAACCTGGCATACCCTGGCATAACACGATATTTATATAGCGTGACGTATACAACGTGGCATTTATAGCTGGACATATATGGCGTGTCGAATATAGCATGCCATATATAACGTCACGTATATCCCGTGACGAATATAGCAGGACATGTATAGCATGACGTATTAAAGCGTGGCATATATGGCATGACATATATATCGTGACATATGTAGGCATATAGATTACATATATAACTATATAACATATAGCGCGCACATATATACATAGTATATAGTGACGTATATAACATGACGTATATATATCATAAATATATATATATATATATATATATATATATATATATATATATATATATATATATATATATATATATATATATATATGTATATATATACGACACACATGGCGTGACATACATAGCGCAACATACATACCGGGACATGTAGCGTGGCATAGCTGGGAGGAATAGTTGAGATTGTTTTGGTCGCACATGTGAACATGTCACATTGGCTTTCACCACCTGGCGCGCAATTTGACCAACAAACATGCATCGTATGCGGCTTTTTAACCCATGTTGGCAGCACATGACCTCATTTGGCCTTAACCTGATCTAACCATATGCATAAGACAAGTGCTAATGGCGCGTTTGGGCCTATATCAGGTCTGACTATTTTAGTACAGGTCGACACATTTACCCATCAGCACTTCGCAGATCAGTGGAAGTAGCACAACTTCCGCAAATTTCCAATGGCCTCTGAGTTGTGAAGCTTACGTTCACGAAGTATTAGTGTGAAATAGATATACATAGACATGGACATGCCCGGTTACTTTTTACCTCCTCAAGTCATTCGCGGTTGGAGACATGGGGATCTTTTATAGAATTGAGTAGGTCGAGTAGGAAGCCAAATTCGATATGGGAAATAGTGGAGGGACTGGGAGATAATGGAGATTTTGGGAGATAGTGATGATAGTGGATATAGTGGGGAATATTGAAGACGGTAGAAGATAGTGGAGATAGTGGTGAATAGTGAAGTCTGTAGAAGATAATGGAGGGAGACGATCCAGCGTTTGTACGCAAGTACCGCCCCGATTGGAACAAAGTGAAAGTAGTCGTGCGGAAGGCATGGTCCGGGAAACTCCGCAAGTAGAACACGTACGGACATCGCCGACCCTCGTGCCTCTGGTAGCTCAGTTGGTAGAGCGGTGGACTGTAGTGGCGTTCGGCAGGCATCCATAGGTCGCTGGTTCAAATCCGGCCCGGAGGACTTTTGAGTTTCTGCTTTCACGCGCGCCGCATACATTGGTGCGCCTCTACTCGCGGGTCATCTGAAGGTGAGGTTTTAGGCACCGTTGGTTCAGATCAGCCAGCCATGATCTGGTAAGGTCGCTGTTCAGAAAAGTTTGAATAACTTTGCAGCGGAAATCGGTTTTGGAATCGGCACTACGGAGGCCGACTTTTGAGTTTCTGCTTTCACGCGCCGCTACATTGGCGCGGCTTCCTACAGGTCATTACTAGGTGAGCACGATGACGCGGTTGGAAACATTTTCAGTTATAGGCACCGTGTCTTTGCTTTTACCAGATCAATTTTGTCCACTCATGATTTGATTGAAGGTCATGTTAGGTCAAATGTTTGCATGCCTTGCATGCTTTCTTTCTGCATGTGTCCTAAGTGCTCGTGAGTACCTACAATGGTAGTGTGTTTTGCATGCGTAAAGCACAAGCATCAGGACGAATCCAGACGCCAAATTGAGCCGTCTGTTGACATTATCATCCATGGGAACATCGGACTGGCAGTTTACGATCCGTGAAATAAAATGCATTCCTGACATAGCAAACATGCCCGGAGTGTTGTAGTCTTCCTTGATTCATTCATTCGTGCTTTCACGGCCCCATGGTTCATTACTTGACTAGCATTGCCGGACATAGTGACCATTTTACGTCCATTTGTACTGGGAACTTCCAGCTGGTAAGCCAGCAGCTTGCCTGTTATCCTGAGTAGTAGCACTATCGTCACCAAAGTAACAACCAGACCCACCCTCAGCAGGACACCACATATGGGCGATCCTGAGACACCCGCTGTGGGGTATGGCAAGGTAATTTGGCATCTTAAGTCTGAATCCAACGGTCAAAGCTACTCTAGAAACCAAGTTAAAAGAGTCCTGTCTTCAAATTACCATAAATGTCTACCAAGTGATACCAGACGACCACTGCGAATTACCTAAGAAGGTCAAAATTCGCACAGCCTGCTCGTGCCCTTTTAGATCAATTCCACACAAATGCTTGACCAATTTAAACTTCACAACTACGAGGGTATAGTATACTTGCACCAGCTATGCTACTTACACTGTTCCCGGAAGTGCAAGTGGAGATGTTTTGATAAATACTATGCTAACCTGACCTGCTACCAGCATGTTGCTGTACAGATTAGCATAGGACACTTGTGGCTTTCATAAACATTTATTGTTTTGTACCTGGAATAGGAGTTAAGTTGTGTCAAACCAATCTTGTCTCTGTGCAATGTACGTACCCTGTCCAACTTGACCGGAGTTTGCGACCTAACATTAGGTAATCAAATATAGTTTTGCATTTTTCCCCTGTCCATTATACGTTGCCAATATGAGCTTCGTAATCGTAGTCCATTTAGTCATTTTTAAAGTAAAATTGCAAACATTGGTCTGAAAGGACAGTCTCGCGAACACAAATTTTTCATTTTTATATCACCTTGCTCAGTGGACTTTTATTACCGGAGTTATAATTATCACCGGGCGATGCGCAGTTTTATCGCAGGGGGTAGACAAAAGGTCAAGGGCGCACCTTCAGCCTTTTATAGGTCATTTCAATCCATAAAAGGTCCCTAAAGGGGCAATGCTTCCCTCTTCCCCTACCGAGCGCTCGCGCATTAATCTAGCAGTCGTTGGCGCATTAATATAATATAAAGACATAAAGACATAAAATATTAGTGCAACTATGAGCCACAAGGGCCCTTCTTGGTTGCACTCTGTACATTGGACACCCTCAAAATCCGTCCCAACCCTCTCATGCAAATCCTAGGCATGCCATTGGCGGGGAGGAGCGGGGGCTGACGCCAAAATCCGAAAGTTTCCCCCCGAAACCGGTGGGCCAGATCCGCCAGTGATCAACACGCAATGCATGGCCGCGAAACACTTTTAAGAAACAAGGAAATAGTGATTCCCAATGTACGTTATTTTCCACATACCTTTCTAACCCTTCCAAAGTATCATTCGAGCCGCGCTTATGGTAACGGAAATTTTGCAGCCGCTGTTTTGCGAATGAGGGGAAGAGCGATTTTTAGAGGCGTATACTGCTAATGAAGCTCCCATTTTAAGAATATATTGGTAGAGTTCGACAGATGGCAAAATATAACCTTGTAACAAATGTGGCGCATAACACGCCGGATGAGACGAAATTGTCCGTTAACATTGGATGCCGGTGTAGGTGTGTCGATGATGGAGTTTTGGTTTTTTTTCAGGTCGGTAGATTCATGTCCCGTTATGATCTGATGGGTTATAATCCCATCGGACAGTCTTGAGCGATTGGTTGTTCGTTCCTCATCCTCATTCGCGGTGATTTAAGTGGATTGCGGAGTTGTTCGAAGTTGAAGTAGCGATTTGAGAAAAATTCAGTGTACAATTTGGAGAATCTACATTATCACAATTATATTCATCTACAATTTCACGATAACGAAGGTGAGTGAAGGCTTAACCTCCAGATTTGTGGGTGACTAAATTATCTGGATGTATGCTGAAAGCAGTGCTAATGCAACAGACCTAGCAGAGTGTTGATTTGATGAGCAGAAAGATAATGTAGGGGAAGAGGGGGATATCTGAACATGTTCTGTTTCCTGAACAGCCACCTTTGGGTGTCCTCCATGTCATGTTCAGAGTGTCAATAAAAGATGGCAGTATTTGTAAATAATGGACCTTTCTCTATTGAAATATGAGGGTCTGATTGCATAATTTTAAAAATGATTTGTGTTCAAAGTACATGGGTGCTCTTTTTGGCTTCCAAGAACAGTTTGCTGAAGAAAACCATCAGGAAGTAACTATATATGTATATATCTCTTTTTTAATTGCACCAGCACTTTAGTGGCCACTAATGTGTACAGCAACAGCTACATTGAGGTAATTCTGCACAACAATTTGGTGCTCAGAATACAGCACATCACTATGACATTTTTATATGTTTTAAGGTTGCTTTTTACTAGTGGTTAGAATATCTTCATTGAAAGGAACTGTTTGAATATGGATAGCTTGTTCATTTTGCATTCAGTAAACACAGTACAATGGATGGTTTGGCCATACTGAAGTAGCAGTAGAGCTATTTGCTGCATGATGTTTTAAGTGTTCAGAAGTATCCCTTATTCCCCATTTCTCAGCTTGGAACAGGCCACTCAGAATGCTGGGACTCATTAATAGGGCATGGGATATATGAGCAAGGAAGTCATGAAAAACTGTACCTAGCATATGTGCAACCCAGTACCAACCATGGAGCCCTTCTTGGAAAAACATATAGACATGGTGGAAAGAGTGCAGTGCAAGGTTTTTATTGATTATTTGGGCTTAGGGTACATCAACTGCTACTGGTTATGTAGTGACCATTGAACTACAAAGTCACTGGACTGATCAGTGGAATAGGTAACTTAGAAGATGGTGGAATGCTTATGACATTAGATATGTACTAACTGAAGTGGAGGAAATAAGGGAGACATGATTGAAATGTACAACATTTTTAAAGGGCTAGATCAGGTCAATTTAGACAATGTTTATATTTATTTAGACTATCATATAGTAGTCATCAATTCAGGTTAAACCAGTTGAGGTATAGGACAGTTAAGTGACAGCAGTTCTTCAGTCATAGTTGTTGATCAATGAAATAGGCTGCCTGGTGATGTGGGAAGTCCATCATTGAATGCAATTTCAAATAGGATGGACACATTTTTGTCATGCTGGAAAATTTGGTTTTAAAGTTCTAATTAGGAATGGGTGGGGCAATATTTTGGTCAAGTAGGTGTGCATGATACAGGCATGGATGTAGTTTGAAAATTGCTGGTGCATTGCACATTGGTACAATTATTGAGCATGCAAACTGTGTCTCAGAGACGGAATAGGAGGGTGGCTGCCACCAGCGAGTAGCTCTGGGCCATTGGTCTGACATGGGAGGTGGGGAGGGAAGGAAGGATGCACCACAGTGTCACAGAGACAGGGACGATGGTGGTTGGTCACTCTCCTGATTGGACACTGGGTTCTGATCATGATGGTGGTGGTGATCATGATAGTGGTAATCAGCATGATCACCACTATGTTGGTGATAATAATTGAGATGGTGATTATAATGATGATAAAGTAGCACATGCAGCCTCCTGGGTTCAAGTGTGGGCAGTAAGAGAACAAATCAGGGTTGTGCATGTAGTATTGGTCACATGCATATGTGATTCTTCTATTCTTCAAAAATATTGTGTTAGTGCCCACCCACAATACACTGAGGACAGCATGCTTAACATAGTCAATCTCCAGGGATGCTTATAACAGGGGGCATGTGTGCAAGGAACAAAGCATATTGCCACCAAACAGCAGGAATATTTTACAGCACCATACCACTCATACGATGCACTGTTAGCTGTCTTTATTCACAGCTCAGAAATGAGAAATGTTGGCAAACTTAAATTAAGGAGACCAGATTCACTTCCCTGAGAAATGGAAGAAATTCATCAAGCATGTGGTGGCCAGAATTCCAAGCAGCAGTTTTGGAGATAGAAGTACTTTCCAAACACCACATACTGGCAGTAAGGGGTGGATGTAAGGGGGCAATATGGACATGTGCCTCCCCCACCCACAATTGAAAGGTGGCACCCCTCTGACTGGGAAGCTCACCCAGTCAGGAAGGCTTGTGTGCACCCTGCCACTCATTTTGTTTGTTGTTGTGCCAGCAGAGAAGACTGGGAGGGTCAGTTGGCAACTGGCCTGATACAGTCTCAGACTCAGCATAGAGTGGCTCTGCCCTGAAGTGATGGCATGTTCAGCTCTCAGTCAAAATCCTGCCCTTCAGCTATAATTCACTGGTTTGGTCATGGGACACTAATTATACTTATCAAAAGGTACATAAGGCTGTTCTGGGGAAAATTCTGAATGCTTTTTTTTCAAATAGTGAGAATATAACATTTCTGCAGCTTATTTTTTGTGTCCATTTTCGGTCAGTCAGTGTAGCAAAATGATGGTCATACCATTCAAGAATGGCTAGAAAATGTGTTGTATGGCAAGGTATGTGTCAGATTCAGCATGTGTATCCACACATCAGTTTGGTGCTGGCACATTTTATGTGCATTCCTAGAACAATGGACATCATTTTTTTTTATATCTTTAAAAAAACTTTTGAAGAATGGAATACTTGTATTTTGAGCTGACCAGCATTGTGACAGCTGCTGTGCATCTCGTGAGAATCCAGAGCAGGACCATTTATCCAGCCCTGTATGTAGCCCATGTGTCCTGATGTTGCCCCAGTGGATGGCTGCATGTCACATTTACAGTCAGTGTCTGACCTGCATGTAGCCCCATGTGTCCTGATGTAGTACCAGACGACCCATAGCAATATAACCAGAGTAGTCAAAGCACCAGACAGCCAAGGCGACCCATGTGCTCTGATGTAGACAATCTGACCCATATCGCCCTGTATGTTCTGATGTAGCCCATCTGACCTGTAGTGCCCCACGTATCCTGAGGTAGCTCCAAGCACCCCACGTGCTCTGATGTAGCCAACCTGACTGGTATCACCCTGTGTGTCCTGATGTACCCCAGGTGCCCCTTGTGTCCTGGTGTAGCTCCAGAGCACGGTTGGGTGTTGCATTGGCGACCGACGTGTGACCATATCGCCCGCGCGCCCCCAGGGCGTGTCAGCGGATGACCTTCTCACCAGCCAGCGTGCGCAGTATGACTGTCGAGTGCGCGGCGGGCGACGGCACCGGCAGCGGCACCGGCAACGGCAGCAGCGGCGAGTCGCGCGCCAACCTGACCCACTCGCTGCTGCACCGCTTCAACGCCAACACGGCCCGCCACGCGGCCGCCGCGCTGGTGGTGCTCTTCATCAGCTACCACGGCCTGGTGCGGCTGGTGTACGGCACGGACAGCTGCGTCTGGCTGCTCGCCAGGGGAGAGTACCACGCCGGCGAGGCCTGGCAGGTGGGTGGCGGGGGAGGGTGCCGCGCTGGTGGTGCTCTTCATCAGCTACCACGGCCTGGTGCGGCTGGTGTACGGCACGGACAGCTGCGTCTGGCTGCTCGCCAGGGGAGAGTACCACGCCGGCGAGGCCTGGCAGGTGGGTGGCGGGGGAGAGTACCACGCCGGCGAGGCCTGGCAGGTGGGTGGTGGGGGAGAGTACCACGCGGCGCCTGGCAGGTGGGTGGTGGGGAGAGTACCACGCCGGCGAGGCCTGGCAGGTGGGTGGCGGGGAGAGTACCACGCCGGCGAGGCCTGGCAGGTGGGTGGTGGGGGAGAGTACCACGCCGGCGAGGCCTGGCAGGTGGGTGGTGGGGGAGAGTACCACGCCGGCGAGGCCTGGCAGGTGGGTGGTGGGGGAGAGTACCACGCCGGCGAGGCCTGGCAGGTGGGTGGCGGGGAGAGTATCACGCCGGCGAGGCCTGGCAGGTGGGTGGTGGGGAGAGTACCACGCTGGCGAGGCCTGGCAGGTGGGTGGTGGGGGAGAGTACCACGCCGGCGAGGCCTGGCAGGTGGGTGGCGGGGGAGAGTACCACGCCGGCGAGGCCTGGCAGGTGGGTGGTGGGGAGAGTACCACGCCGGCGAGGCCTGGCAGGTGGGTGGCGGGGAGAGTACCACGCCGGCGAGGCCTGGCAGGTGGGTGGGGGGGAGAGTACCACGCGGGCGAGGCCTGGCAGGTGGGTGGGGGGGGAGAGTACCACGCCGGCGAGGCCTGGCAGGTGGGTGGGGGGGGAGAGTACCACGCCGGCGAGGCCTGGCAGGTGGGTGGTGGGGGAGAGTACCACGCCGGCGAGGCCTGGCAGGTGGGTGGCGGGGGAGAGTACCACGCCGGCGAGGCCTGGCAGGTGGGTGGTGGGGAGAGTACCACGCCGGCGAGGCCTGGCAGGTGGGTGGTGGGGAGAGTACCACGCCGGCGAGGCCTGGCAGGTGGGTGGGGGGGAGAGTACCACGCCGGCGAGGCCTGGCAGGTGGGTGGTGGGGGAGAGTACCACGCCGGCGAGGCCTGGCAGGTGGGTGGTGGGGGGAGAGTACCACGCCGGCGAGGCCTGGCAGGTGGGTGGTGGGGGGAGAGTACCACGCCGGCGAGGCCTGGCAGGTGGGTGGTGGGGGAGAGTACCACGCCGGCGAGGCCTGGCAGGTGGGTGGTGGGGGGAGAGTACCACGCCGGCGAGGCCTGGCAGGTGGGTGGTGGGGGGAGAGTACCACGCCGGCGAGGCCTGGCAGGTGGGTGGTGGGGGAGAGTACCACGCCGGCGAGGCCTGGCAGGTGGGTGGTGGGGGAGAGTACCACGCCGGCGAGGCCTGGCAGGTGGGTGGTGGGGGAGAGTACCACGCCGGCGAGGCCTGGCAGGTGGGTGGCGGGGAGAGTACCACGCTGGCGAGGCCTGGCAGGTGGGTGGTGGGGGAGAGTACCACGCCGGCGAGGCCTGGCAGGTGGGTGGTGGGGGGAGAGTACCACGCCGGCGAGGCCTGGCAGGTGGGTGGTGGGGAGAGTACCACGCCGGCGAGGCCTGGCAGGTGGGTGGTGGGGGGAGAGTACCACGCCGGCGAGGCCTGGCAGGTGGGTGGCGGGGGAGAGTACCACGCCGGCGAGGCCTGGCAGGTGGGTGGTGGGGGAGAGTACCACGCTGGCGAGGCCTGGCAGGTGGGTGGTGGGGGAGAGTACCACGCCGGCGAGGCCTGGCAGGTGGGTGGTGGGGAGAGTACCACGCTGGGGAGGCCTGGCAGGTGGGTGGTGGGGGAGAGTACCACGCCGGCGAGGCCTGGCAGGTGGGTGGTGGGGGAGAGTACCACGCTGGCGAGGCCTGGCAGGTGGGTGGTGGGGGAGAGTACCACGCCGGCGAGGCCTGGCAGGTGGGTGGGGGGGAGAGTACCACGCCGGCGAGGCCTGGCAGGTGGGTGGTGGGGGAGAGTACCACGCTGGCGAGGCCTGGCAGGTGGGTGGTGGGGGAGAGTACCACGCCGGCGAGGCCTGGCAGGTGGGTGGTGGGGAGAGTACCACGCCGGCGAAGCCTGGCAGGTGGGTGGCGGGGGAGAGTACCACGCCGGCGAGGCCTGGCAGGGGGGGGGAGGGTACCACGCCGGCGAGGCCTGGCAGGTGGGTGGTGGGGGAGAGTACCACGCTGGCGAGGCCTGGCAGGTGGGTGGCGGGGAGAGTACCACGCCGGCGAGGCCTGGCAGGTGGGTGGCGGGGGATAGTACCACGCCGGCGAAGCCTGGCAGGTGGGTGGCGGGGGATAGTACCACGCCGGCGAGGCCTGGCAGGTGGGTGGTGGGGAGAGTACCACGCCGGCGAGGCCTGGCAGGTGGGTGGTGGGGAGAGTACCACGCCGGCGAGGCCTGGCAGGTGGGTGGTGGGGGAGAGTACCACGCCGGCGAGGCCTGGCAGGTGGGGTGGTGGGGGAGAGTACCACGCCGGCGAGGCCTGGCAGGTGGGTGGTGGGGAGAGTACCACGCCGGCGAGGCCTGGCAGGTGGGTGGTGGGGAGAGTACCACGCCGGCGAGGCCTGGCAGGTGGGTGGTGGGGAGAGTACCACGCCGGCGAGGCCTGCAGGTGGGGAGAGTACCACGCTGGCGAGGCCTGGCAGGTGGGGGGGGAGAGTACCACGCCGGCGAGGCCTGGCAGGTGGGTGGTGGTGGGGGAGAGTACCACGCCGGCGAGACCTGGCAGGTGGGTGGGTGGGGAGAGTACCACGTCGGCGAGGCCTGGCAGGTGGGTGGTGGGGAGAGTACCACGCCGGCGAGGCCTGGCAGGTGGGTGGCGGGGAGAGTACCACGCCGGCGAGGCCTGGCAGGTGGGTGGCGGGGGAGAGTACCACGCCAGCGGGCCTGGCACGTGGGTGGCGGGGGAGAGTACCACGCCGGCGAGGCCTGGCAGGTGGGTGGTGGGGGAGAGTACCCACGCCGGCGAGGCCTGGCAGGTGGGTGGTGGTGGAGAGTACCACCGCCGGCGAGGCCTGGCAGGTGGGTGGTGGGGGAGAGTACCACGCCGGCGAGGCCTGGCAGGTGGGTGGTGGGGGAGTACCACGCCGGCGAGGCCTGGCAGGTGGGTGGCGGGGGAGATGTAATCACGTCGGCGAGGTCTGGCAGGTGGGTGGCGGGGATAGTACCAATGTCGGCGAGGCCTGGCAGGTGGGTGGTGGGGGGAGAGTACCACGCCGGCGAGGCCTGGCAGGTGGGTGGCGGGGGAGAGCACCCACGTCGGGCGAGGCCTGGCAGTGGGTGGTGGGGGGAGAGTACCATGCCGGGCGAGGCCCTGGCAGGTGGGTGGCGGGGAGAGTACCATGCCGGCGAGGCCTGGCAGGTGGGTGGCGGGGATAGGTACCACGCCGGCGAGGCCTGGCAGGTGGAAGGTGGGGGGAGAGTACCACGCCGGCGAGGCCTGGCAGGTGGGTGGCGGGGGAGAGTACCACGTCGGCGAGGCCCGGGCAGGTGGGTGGCGGGGATAGTACTACGCCGGCGAGGCCTGGCAGGTGGGTGGTGGGGGGAGAGTATCACGCCGGCGAGGCCTGGCAGGTGGTGGCGGGGAGAGTACCACGCCGGCGAGGCCTAGCAGGGGAGAGTACCACGCCGGCGAGGCCTGGCAGGTGGGGAGTACCTACGGCTGGCGAGGCCTGGCAGGTGGGTGGTGGGGGGAGATACCCATGTCGGCGAGGCCTGGCAGGTGGGTGGCGGGGGGAGAGTACCACGCCGGCGAGGCCTGGCAGGTGGGTGGTGGGGGGGAGTACCACGCTGGCGAGGCCTGGCAGGTGGGTGGCGGGGGGAGAGTACCACGCCGGCGAGGCCCGGCAGGTGGGAGAGTACACACGTCGGCGAGGCCTGGCAGGTGGGGGAGAGTACCACGCTGGCGAGGCCTGGCAGGTGGGTGGTGGGGAGAGAGTACCACGCTGGCGAGGCCTGGCAGGTGGGTGGCGGGGGAGAGTACCACGCCGGCGAGGCCTGGCAGGTGGGTGGTGGGGAGAGTACCACTGGCGAGGCCTGGCAGGTGGGTGGCGGGGGAGAGTACCACGCCGGCGAAGCCTGGCAGGCGGGGGAGTACCACGCCGGCGAGGCCTGGCAGGTGGGTGGTGGGGAGAGTACCACGCCGGCGAGGCCTGGCAGGTGGGGTGGCGGGGAGAGGAACCACGCCGGCGAGGCCTGGCAGGGTCGCTGGCGAGGCCTGGCAGGTGGGTGGCGGGGGAGAGTACAATGTCGGCGAGGCCTGGCAGGTGGGGAGAGTACCACGCTGGCGAGGCCTGGCAGGTGGGTGGCGGGGAGAGTACCACGCCGGCGAGGCCTGGCAGGTGGGTGGTGGGGGAGAGTACCACGCTGGCGAGGCCTGGCAGATGGGTGGTGGGGAGGTGGTGGCGGGGGGAGAGTACCACGCCGGCGAGGTCTGGCAGGTGGGTGGTGGGGAGAGTACCACGCGTGGCTGGCAGGTGGGGAGAGTACCACGCCGGCAGGCCTGGCAGGTGGGTGGTGGCGGGGGTACCATGCCGGCGAGGCCTGGCAAGTGGGGAGAGAGTACCACGTCGGCGAGGCCTGGCAGGTGGGTGGTGGGGAGAGTACTACGCCGGCGGGGCCTGGCAGGTGGTGGCGGGGAGTACCACGCTGGCGAGGCCTGCAGGTGGGTGGGGGGGGCGAGGCCTGGCAGGTGGGTGGTCCACGCCGGCGAGGCCTGGCAGGTGGGTGGTGGGGAGAGTACCACGCCGGCGAGGCCTGGCAGGTGGGTGGTGGGGGAGGTACCACGCCGGCGAGGCCTGGCAGGTGGGTGGCGGTGGAGAGTACCACGCCGGCGAGGCCTGGCAGGTGGGTGGCGGGGAGAGTACCACTGCCTGGCAGGTGGGTGGCGGTGGAGAGTACCACGCTGGCAGGTGGGTGGTGGTGGGGGAGACCACGTGAGGTCTGGCAGGTGGGTGGTGGGGAGAGAGTACCACGCCGGCGAGGCCTGGCAGGTGGTGGTGGGGGAGAGTGCCGGCGGGCCGGTGGGTGGCGGGGGAGAGTACCACGCCGGCAGGCGTGGGGTGGTGGGGCGCTGGCGAGGCCTGGCAGGTGGGTGGCGGTGGAGAGTACCACGCCGGCGAGGCCTGGCAGGTGGGTGGCGGGGGAGAGTACCACGCTGGCGAGGCCTGGCAGGTGGGTGGTGGGGGGAGAGTACCACGCCGGGAGGCCTGGCAGGTGGGTGGTGGGGAGAGTACCACGCCGGCGAGGCCTGGCAGGTGGGGGGGAGAGACACTCGGGAGGCCTGGCAGGTGGGTGGTGGGGGAGAGTACCACGCTCGGCGAGGCCTGGCAGGTGGGTGGTGGGGAGAGTACCACGCGGGAGGCCTGGCAGGTGGGTGGTGGGGAGAGTACCACGCTGGCGAGGCCTGGCAGGTGGGTGGGGGGAGTACCACGCCGGCGAGGCCTGGCAGGTGGGTGGTGGGGGAGAGTACCACGCCGGCGAGGCCTGGCAGGTGGGGCGGGGGAGAGTACCACGCCGGCGAGGCCTGGCAGGTGGGTGGTGGGGGAGAGTACCACGCCGGCGAGGCCTGGCAGGTGGGTGGCGGGGGAGAGTACCACGCTGGCGAGGCCTGGCAGGTGGGTGGCGGGGAGAGTACCACGCCGGCGAGGCCTGGCAGGTGGGTGGTGGGGGAGAGTACCACGCCGGCGAGGCCTGGCAGGTGGGTGGCGGGGAGAGTACCACGCCGGCGAGGCCTGGCAGGTGGGTGGTGGGGAGAGTACCACTGGCGAGGCCTGGCAGGTGGGTGGTGGGGGGAGAGTACCACGCCGGCGAGGCCTGGCAGGTGGGTGGTGGGGAGAGTACCACGCCGGCGAGGCCTGGCAGGTGGGTGGGGGGAGAGTACCACGCCGGCGAGGCCTGGCAGGGTGGGTGGTGGGGGAGTACCACGCTGGCGAGGCCTGGCAGGTGGGTGGGGGGAGAGTACCACGCCGGCGAGGCCTGGCAGGTGGGTGGCGGGGAGAGTACCACGCCGGCGAGGCCTGGCAGGTGGGTGGCGGGGGAGAGTACCACGCTGGCGAGGCCTGGCAGGTGGTGGCGGGGAGAGTGCCACGCGGCGAGCTGGCAGGTGGTGGGGGGAGAGTACCACGCCGGCGAGGCCTGGCAGGTGGGTGGTGGGGGAGAGTACCACGCTGGCGAGGCCTGGCAGGTGGGTGGTGGGGAGAGTACCACGCCGGCGAGGCCTGGCAGGTGGGTGGGGGGGGAGAGTACCACGCTGGCGAGGCCTGGCAGGTGGGGGGGAGAGTACCACGCTGGCGAGGCCTGGCAGGTGGGTGGTGGGGGAGAGTACCACGCCGGCGAGGCCTGGCAGGTGGGTGGTGGGGGAGAGTACCACGCTGGCGAGGCCTGGCAGGTGGGTGGTGGGGAGAGTACCACGCCGGCGAGGCCTGGCAGGTGGGTGGTGGGGGAGAGTACCACGCCGGCGAGGCCTGGCAGGTGGGTGGTGGGGAGAGTACCCGCTCGGCGAGGCCTGGCAGGTGGGTGGTGGGGAGAGTACCACGCCGGCGAGGCCTGGCAGGTGGGTGGCGGGGAGAGTACCACGCTGGCGAGGCCTGGCAGGTGGGTGGGGGAGAGTACCACGCCGGCGAGGCCTGGCAGGTGGGTGGTGGGGAGAGTACCACGCCGGCGAGGCCTGGCAGGTGGGTGGTGGGGGGAGAGTACCACGCTGGCGAGGCCTGGCAGGTGGGGGGAGGACGCGCTGGCGAGGCCTGGCAGGTGGGTGGTGGGGGAGAGTACCACGCTGGCGAGGCCTGGCAGGTGGGTGGCGGGGGAGAGTACCACGCCGGCGAGGCCTGGCAGGTGGGTGGTGGGGGAGAGTACCACGCCGGCGAGGCCTGGCAGGTGGGCGGGTGGGTGGCGGGGAGAGTACCACGCCGGCGAGGCCTGGCAGGTGGGTGGTGGGGGAGAGTACCACGCCGGCGAGGCCTGGCAGGTGGGTGGTGGGGGAGAGTACCACGCTGGCGAGGCCTGGCAGGTGGGTGGCGGGGGAGAGTACCACGCCGGCGAGGCCTGGCAGGTGGGTGGCGGGGAGAGTACCGCGCTGGTGGTGCTCTTCATCAGCTGCCACGGCCTGCTGACCTACAGCGGCAGACGAGGTGTGCATGCCGTCGACATGTCATCGTGGTGTGAACCAGCGCGGATCCAGACCAGTGGATGTGGGCAAGGAGACAACTGTACCATCGCTCACCTGAGTTACGAACCTGAGGTGTCGACATGCTTCACAGATCTGACGGACACATTTCCCTGATAGGCAGACACTCCAGATAGTCGAGTGCAACGAAACGCATTCATTGGTACATGCGTGCAACAATTAATGTATGGCAGGGTTAAAGTCATTGTTATTTGTTAGGTGTGAGATGTCGAAACCAGCACAGTAGGATGTCGAAATTTGGCATGGAATTAGTGTCATTTAAAATGCTTTTGACGTCTTCCGACTAAAATTTGTGCCATTGGTGTGGGTGGTTATAATGACACCTTTATCATTTGCTTTGAGATTCATAATTTATTAAGAGCTATAGCTGGGATATGATAGGGAGAATGATAGCTAGGCTAGAAACTGGTATTGCATGCCATACCATACCTGATATAGGTAATACATGTATCTGAAATTGCATTGTGAAATGTACGTGTATCACCATTCCTTACCGAGAGCATGCAAATGCTACTTATAAACGATATACTATCAGAAAGGATACTTCAAGACTTGATAAGCATGTATTAAGGAGCAGGATGTTGATGTCGGGATGTCGGATGTCGATTGAGTGTTGAGAAAGTGGTATATTCCACCATGTAATGCATAAATGAATGAATGGGTAATGTATGAATGAATGTAACATATGAATTAATGCGATTTATGTATTAATGAATGAATTAATGAATGTAATGCATAAATGAATGAATGGGTAGTGTATGAATGAACGTGCAATGTATGAATGAATGTAATGTATGAATGAATGGAATGTATGAATGAATGTAATATACGAATGATTGTAACATATGAATGAATGTAATGTATGAATTAATGAATGGGTAATGTATGAATTAATGTAATGTATGAACTGATGTAATATATGAATGAATGTAATGTATAAATATACGAATGAATGTAATGTATAAATTAATGAATGGGTAATGTATGAATGAATGTAGTGTATGAGGGAATGTGTCGGCGCTGAGTGACAAAACCTGGCCGGTGCGTCCTGAAACCCAAATGGCCAACCAGCCAACTATGAATGAATGTAGCATATGAATGAATGTATTGTATGAGCGTATGTGATGTATGAGTGTATGTGACGTAATACTGTGCGTCGTTGCAGCCCTACGGCTGCATGGTGCACTCGTACACAGTGCGCGACTCGCGCCGCTGCATGCGCTACCTGCACTTCCTCGGACAGCGCAACCAGCTGGCGTTCGTGGGCGACTCGCGCGTGCGTCAGCTGTACGCGGCGTTCGTGACGCAGTTTGGCGAGACGGTGCCGCCGGCAGAGGGCGAGGAGCGCCACAAGGTGGGTGTGGAGCAGTGCAGGGGGACGGGCGGGGTGTTATTGGGGGATGAATCGATGCAGGACGGACGATTCTGTGACAAATGTACGTAAGGACAAATGTACGTAAGGACAAATGTACGTATGGCAGATGTACGTAAGCAAATGTACGTAAGGACAAATGTACGTAAGCAAATGTACGTAACGACAAATGTACGTATGGCAGATGTACGTAAGCAAATGTACGTAAGGAAAAATGTACGTAAGGACAAATGCACGTATGACGGATGTACGTAAGTACATGTACATAAGGACAAATGTACGTGTGACAGATGTACGTTAGTAAATGTACGTAAGCGCAGATGTACGTACGGCAAATATACGTATGCGCAAATGTACGTATGCGCAAAGGTACGCAAGTGCCAAAGTGCGTATGCCCAAATGTACGTAAGCGCAAATGTACTTATATGGAAGTGTATGTAAGCGCAAACGTACGTAAGCGCAAATACACCTAAGCGGAACAGTACGGAAACGTAAAAGAATGCAAGAACAAATGTACGTATGAGCCAATGTGCGTGCATTTAGGCATACGTGCTTTTGCGTTTAAACACATTTGGTTAGGTGCATGTGCCTTGCGTAAATTTGCTCTAATGTACATTTCCAATACATATATTTGCGCTTAGCTAAATTGGGCATATGTGCATCTGCACTTACGTGCAATTGCATACGTACATTTGCGCATTCGTACGTTTGCGCTTACGTACATTTGCGCTTACGTACATTTCCGCATACGTACATTTCCGCATATGTACTGCGCATGCATACATTAGCAGTACGTACACCTACGCTTATGTACAATTGTCATACGTACATCTGCGCTTGCGTACATTTGCTTACGTACATTTGCTGACGTACATCTGACATGCGTACATTTGTCCCTGCGTACATTTGTCCCTGCGTACATTTGTCCCTGCGTACATTTGTCCCTGCGTACATTTACCCGGTTACAGGACGGACGCGGCCGGCAGAGGCTGAGGAGTGCCACAATGTTGTGGAGCTGTGCAGGGGAGGGATGGAGTTGGGGTCTTCTCTGGGAGGGAGGGGCGCCACCCCCCGGGAAGGGGGTCGCGGAGAGGTTTGTTGAGGCATGTTTGTTTGGTGTCACAGCGTTTGTTGTCGCCATTGACTTCCCGGGCGCTGGATATTGGTCAGAAGACCATGGCCTGTTCGGAAATCACGTATTCCACTTCTTTTCACGCTAATTTTCGACACTGATGCCTGTGCGCTGTATGACCGAAGCAGTCGAAGCGCCCCTACGCCCAAATAACTAAACTAACTAACTCGACTCTGATGCTGTCTTTTAAGCACTAATTTTTGCGTCTGGTGTCCGGGCTTGTGACACTGCATGCCTCCGGCCTGTCTCTCTGGTATTGTGTCTTGTCTTGCATGTTTTCTCTGTCCCGGGACCTTGTGTGCGACAGCTACACTGCCAGGCATCTGGCCCCTACCGCCTCGTTATCTTTGACTCAATAGCTACCCTTACCCCAAACTCCCTCTGTTGATACTTTTTAATGGCTTGCTGTTCCTCGATCTATGGCGCACCTCTGTCCTATGATGTCTATCTTACACAGTGTCCTATGAGGTCTATCCTACACAGTGTCCTATGAGGTCTATCCCACACAGTGTCCTATGAGGTCTATCCCACAGTATCCTATGAGGTCTATTACACAGTGTCCTATGAGGTCTATCACACACAGTGTCCTATGAGATCTATTCCACACAGTGTCCTATGAGGTCTATCCCACACAGTGTCCTATGAGGTCTATCCCACACAGTGTCCTATGAGGTCTATCCCACACAGTGTCCTATGAGGTCTATCCCACACAGTGTCCTATGAGGTCTATCCCACACAGTGTCCTATGAGGTCTATCCCACACAGTGTCCTATGAGGTCTATCCCACACAGTGTCCTATGAGGTCTATCCCACACAGTGTCCTATGAGGTCTATCCCACACAGTGTTAAAATAATGAGTTCTCGTTAGGTGTGAGATGTCGAAACGAGCACAGTATGATGTCGAAGTTTGTGATGGAATTAGTGTCATTTCACATCCTTTGGATGTCTTTCAGATTCAAATTTGAGCCAACGGTGTGCTTATGACTGCACCTTCATTAGTTGTTTTGAGATTCATAGTTTAGGAAAAGCTGTGTTCCGGGCAGCTAGAAAAAGCCTATTCTATGCACTGATGTCGTGAGCCATGTCACATTATGGATATTCTTACCTGAAATTGAATTGCGAAATGTTCGTGCATCATCTCTCATCGAGAGCATGATAATGATACTTAACAAGGTACTCTTAGAAGATAGGCACGAAGACTTCATAGGCACGAATCAAGAAGCAGGATGTCGATACTTCCTTGGAGAAAGATGACGGTTGAGTGTTCAGAAAGTGGTATATTCCACCCTATTTGACAAATAATTTAGCACTTATCCCACACCGTAACATTGTCACAGAATCTGACTAACGAGCCACCTACGTCCAAAAGTATTCGGTTGGCTTCTAATTCATGGCCTACCGTTGACCAACGACCTCTAAGGCATAGCCCACAGATGACTTATGACATCTAATGTATGGCCTAACGTTGGCCTATGACCTCTAACTCAGGGCTCACTTTTGACCTATGTCCTATAACTCAGGGCCTATCATTGGCCTATGGCCTATAACTCAGGGCCTAATGGGCACTGCGTGACCTCTGTAGTCGATGCGCCCCTAAACCCCAATAACCAACCAACCAACTCAGGGCCTATTGTTAACCTATGGCGTCTAACTCAGTGCCTACCGCTAACCTATGACTTCTAACTCAGGGCCTATTGTTAACCTATGGCGTCTAACTCAGTGCCTACCGCTAACCTATGACTTCTAACTCCGGGCCCACCAGTGACCTATGACCTCTGCCCAGAGACCTCAGGTTGCGGTTGGCCTATTGTCCGCCCAGAGGGCGTTCACAGGGACCGATGTACCTATGACCTGTGGTGATGCACCCATGTAATAACGGCTCCTTGTGCAGATCCTATCATTGGTCTATGAACTATGCAGCAGGCCTTCGTTTGGCCTCTGTTAAAGACATTTTAGCTGACGTATGACTTCCACCACACATACTTTATCTGGCTTACGCACATGATCTGTACCGCATACCCTGACACAGCGAACAATTCGGTTTTGGGTAACATGAAAGTGTATTTATAATGCTTAGATTCTTTGTCGAACTATCAGTCTGATCCACACAGCATTCTTTCAACCTATTATGGATATGCTTCCAGGATCTACCCTCCAGCATGTATGGTACATCCAGACGATGTAGGGTATGATAGATCATGTTGGATCCAGCCAGCCTCTGTTCCTGTCCCTTTGGCATCTTCCAACCCTCGTCTCAGGACTTGTGGTACAGCAGTTATAACCCTTCGAATTGTATCCGGGACCTTTCCGTTCACCTATGATCCCTGGCTCAGGATTTGTGATGCGACGCTTCTGTCCCCGTTCGGCAGCCTTGCCGGCGCCTGTGATTCTTCCACGGCTCGCGACCTTTGTCAGACACTTTGTTTGCCTCCGACCTCCTGGTCTGTGGTGCGACGTGCATATCCCATTACATTTTGTCGCATACCCTGCTTTTACTTGTGACCGCTTTCTCAAGATATGCAGACCATCCATACATGTGATCTCTGCCTCAGAGTCTGCGGCGTAACGTCCATAGATTGGGCCTTGTTCGCACAACCTCCGTTGACCCTGGACCATTTCCTCATGACCTGTGGTACCTAATGCAGTTGATGCGTCCTACCCCCCCCGTGATACAATGTCCTCGGACTCGTGACCCTCTCCTCATGTCCTGCGATACGGCGTCCACAACTCGTGATCCTCACCAGGACCTGCGATACGGCGTCCACAACTCGTGATCCTCACCCCAGGACCTACGGTACGGCGTCCACAACTCGTGACTCTCTCCTCATGCCCTGAGGTACGACGTCCACAACTCGTGACCGTCCTCTGACTTGTGACCCTCTCCCGTGACCTGCGGTACCGCGTGCACAACTCGTGACCCTCTCCTCATGCCCTGAGGTACGACGTCCACAACTCGTGACCCTCCTCTGACTCGTGACTCTCTCCTCATGCCCTGAGGTACGACGTCCACAACTCGCGACCCTCTCCTCATGACCTGCGGTACGACGTCCACAACTCGCGACCGTCCGTTGACCCGTGCTGCCCTCTGGCCAGGACCTGCGCTACGACGACGCTCAGCTGGCGCTGCGCGTGCAGTTCCTGTGGCGGCCGCTGGTCGACGAGCGGCTGCTGGCCGACGTGATCGGCTGGCGCGAGTCGGCCGCCGACCAGCTGCCGCGCGTGCTGGTGCTGGGCAGCGCCACGCACACCATCAAGACCAACAACGGCTCGCGGGCGGCGCTGCTGGCCTACACGCGCAACGTGACGCGGCTGGGCGCGGTGCTGGACCAGCTGGCGGGCGCCGGCGTGCGCGTCGTCTGGGCCGTGCAGGAGCCAGTCTTCTACGACCGGCTGGCTACCGAGAGACGCGCCATCACCAACGAGCAGGTGGGTAGCCGTCATCGAGAGGAGGGCCATCACCAATGGGCAGGTGGGCAGCCGTCATCGAGAGGAGGGCCATCACCAATGAGCAGGTGGGCAACAGCTACCGAGAGGAGGGCCATCACCAATGGGCAGGTGGGCAGCGGCCATCGAGGGGAGGGTCATCGCCAATGAGCAGGTGGGCAGCGGCCATCGAGAGGAGGGCCATCGCCAATGGGCAGGTGGGCAGCGGCCATCGAGGGGAGGGCCATCGCCAATGGGCAGGTGGGCAGCGGCCATCGAGAGGAGGGCCATCACCAATGGGTAGGTGGGCAGCAGCTACCGAGAGGAGGGCCATCGCCAATGGGCAGGTGGGCAGGTGGGCGGTCTGGCGGTTTGTGGCTGTGGGGGGCGACGGCAGGTTCGTGGCTGTGAGGACTCGTGGCATCGTTTGTGTTTGGAGATCGCTGGTCGGTGTAAGAACTGCATTTCGGCTCGCCCGAGGCTGATCAATGGAAGAATCACGGGAGTAAAAATAATATTCAGGTTTCGTAAGATGCGCTATGATGGGTGTGCAGT
>JAOTOL010000992.1:0-132500 GCA_034440575.1 Imbricaverruca yamaguchii
GCTACACCCTACGTCCTGCTCACTGCCTGTTGTCATCTGGTACATGGTTATCCTTACTCTGTTGCACTGTTACACTTACTCTGTTACACTGCTACACCATATGCCCTGCACACTGCCTGATATCCTCTGGTACACTGCTACATTTACTCTGTTACACTGCTACACCATATGCCCTGCGCACTGCCTGCTACCCTTGCATCACTGCGCACATCGTTGCTCTTAGCCAATCTTCTCGCCCGTCAAAAAGCCCGGCAATACATTCTGTCGTTCCACCAGTGTTGTGCCTGGCGGGAGTAAGCACAAGATAGAGCTTAATCTGGCAGCCAGGCCGAGTCAACTTCAGGCTGAAATATGCACGCATGCAAAATGCAATGCCGCATGCATTTTGGTGGTGAACGTGGAGAGGCAGCAGATGCCTCCGACGGAGTATAACGCTGCGCGAGCAAGAACCATGAGATGCCGTTAGCCGCTGTACAGATGGAATATTTTACCATGCTATCAGCATTTCATTGTCGCCGATGCGGAGAAAAATGTGCTGAGGCACCAGTGGGTAATGGCGTATGCTGGGCTATGTGGGCGTATCATCCTAAGCACTAGTGGTTGACGGTGTACACTGGGCTATGTGGGCGTATTTCCCGAGGAACCAGTGGTTTACAGTTTGCATTGGACTACGCGGGTGCATCCTCCGAGGAACCAGTGTTTGACGTTGTGCGCTGAGCTATGTGGCAATGTATTCACAAGCAATCTTATGGTCTGGTCATGCGTACCAAAACTGTGATCTCGAGCGGGTATTTCGGAGCCGAAATCGCAGCTTATTTCGACTGGAGTCAACTCTGGGGTGTTCCAGTAGGTAATATTACTCTCAGGATGCATTGTTGATCGCACTCCCCCCTCCCAATCTCCTCCCCCGCCCTCTGCTGCGATATGACGTCGCACAATACCGCGTGCATTTCGAATTCAGCGCCGATGAATGGAATTTCGCTCAGTGTGAATGCAACCTTTATCTGACGGATATATTCGGCAAGCGTATGTGGCTCAGTGGAAATACGGCTTATTGCTGACCAGTGAATAGGAAGAAGCTGATGAACACAGTGTTCATAAGCATGCTGGCGATGTGTGAAAGACGTGTTGAGAATTGGTGAACGCCCAACTACCGACTGGCTGCATGTCGTCTGGCCAGAGCTGGAGTTGGTCTGTGCAGACCATATGGGCTCAGGATCGTGCTTTTTGAGATTGCCACTGAGTACCTTGTGTGATCGCGCTCATATTTCACATAGCTTCAGACAATTCAATAGCGTTCAAATTTTGTCTGGGAAGCCAGGTATTAGATGAGGTAAAAATCGGATCATCGGTTTACGAAAGTGTCATTTCTTTGGGTACTTTTCCAAGAGATGCTAATGGCAGGATTTCAAAGATGCCAAACCGTTGTTCCTATTAATGTGTATATATTTGTTCATCGAAAAGCACAATAGTTTTGTTGTTGTTATTTAAGTTTAAGGGCGCTTGAACCAAAGCGTGATCATTTAGCGACCCTGTCAAGAATAGTTTGAGTGACTTTAAATCGGCTTCCGAGGTTAGATCAAGATCAAAATGCATATTTGTTTCCATGCTTAAAGCTTCCTGTCCGATAATCATGGCGCGAAAACTGGATCATAGCTGATCAAATGTCTTGCCTAACTATAGGTGTGTGCCGTTTCAGTATACAGTTTCAGATCGCTATCAGGTCATGTCACGGAGTCACGCCCCAATATGTGCACCAGCACCCCTCACCACACATATGGCGAATTGCCGAAATGCTATTTGATTACCCTTATAAGCATCAACATTATACTGCGTGCTCTTATTACATCAGTGCATACCATACATTGATGACATATGGCATCTATATGTGGATGGCAATGCTTGCATCTTTGCACGGCCATCTTAGTTAAATCACCCCGGCGAATCGCACTGGTCTAAATTAAACCTCTTCATCGCGGCAATCAGCTGGTTAAGACATTTTTCAGCGTTCGATTAGAATTTAACACTTTTTGTGTACATGGAAAACAAATAATAGGGATGAAGGTAGTGCCAGGTGAATGACACAGGTGGCCTGGTGTGAACAAAGTTGACCTTTGTGCATGACATTATTTTTATAGGGTAATTTTGTGCATGCTGAATATAAATGAGTTTCCTTTTTACCTCAGAAATGCACACATGCAAATCGATGGCGTGTGCAAAGTGTACCCTGAATGTGGGTTATCTTGCTCCGACAATGTTACTATGTTGATTTTCGTTAACGCTTTGAACACCATGGGCTGCGGGGCATCGCTCGAAGTCCATTTATGTTTGTTTGGTCGCTTTATCGTACGATGTTTGGAGGGTACGGTACAATTAAGTTCGAATGCGGACAGACTATGTTGATTCGCACCGCTCCGATATCTTGTCTTGACTTGAATTCGCATTTTGATGACGTCACGGTGATTGCAAGAATACCAACTAGCTACTGATGCCGCACTTTTCTCGAACATCTCATTCGGTTGAAGGTTCTGGATCTAAATCTGGAAAAATAGACCTGTCAGTCGGCAACATCCCGACGGCGAACTTTTCGACTCGACCTATAGGATCAGCGACAAAAGGTAGACAAAATGTTGTTTCGCCACTGAACACGTGAAGGATGGGCCACGCGCCGGCGAAAAACCATGAGGTCTCGTGCAAAAGTTGGAGGTTGAGATTCACTCCGGCAGAAGTGGAGATATGGCTTGTGGGAGGCATCTCGTTTGGTTAAGCTGGTTAATCATTTCAATTTTGATATGTCAAACAGTAGGGAAGCAAGCGAGAGGGCAACGCATAAATTGACGGCATCGTCCAAGCAGACATTCAATCGCCTACCTGGAGACAACATCTTCCCGTTCTAAAACCATCAAGTTATGCAATACCTGGCAGTGTAAATGGAAGCAAGGTATGCTAGATAAGTGTCATTTATGTGTCTGTGAGTTAAGGTAGATGATTAGGTTGGAATACCTTTGAAGACTATGATGCAGGCAGTCTTTACACATGGGCCACATGTACTTGGTACTGCACCTGAACGCTGTGCAGGCAGCATAACTTGTTTATGAAGAATTCACAACTGTGTGAATTGCATTTGGCATGGCAGGAGAAAGTAAATATGGCTGGGTTACCTTATGTTAGATAAGATTGCCTTTTAGTGGAGAAATTCGTAGCATATTGATAAGAGAAGGACATCAGGTAGTATTTACTTATCATACACACCTGTTATCTACGGCATATTCCTGTAAGCCAATATTCTAATTTATGTGTTTTTGATAATGTAGAGAGCAATACTCCTCAACTACCGATATTATTACATGTTCTGCGAGCATCACTGAGCCGGTCTTTTAAGGCACGATCTGCTAATCCGCGAGACCAGTAAAATGATATCTTGAAATTGCAACGAATATCCTTCACGTCGTGTTTGAGCAGGACTGGGTACGGGTCCCATCCAGGTGAAATTTGACTGGTCCAGATAGGGCTCGGTACATGGGTTCATAGGATGGGCCAGGGAAAAAAATTTGGTCATTTCGAAATTCTGAAGAGCGACAATTCACCTTGGATGACCTGGTGAGCGACCTCTCGAATACTGCATTTCGGAAGAAAGAAGGTCTGGGAAACCCTGGGAAGGTCTCGGGAGGTTAGGGAAGGTTTGAGAAGTTCGCTGTGTTAGGACTAGGGCAAGTGACCGGTGGCTGCGAATAAGTGCCGATTGATTGCGTGGGCTGAACGGCAGTCGAAAACTGGCTCTACGTGCCACAGCCGCTTGGAAAGAGCGGGAGGAGAATGGCGCTGAGGAAGCGCGGCAAACACGAGCCGGTATCACACCCAGGTGATGAGAGCTGCCTTAAGGCATGCGGCGCCGCCGCCGCCGCCGCCGCCGCCGCCAACGGCGCCTATGAATACAATCTCCATCAGCGCCAACACTTCTCATCCGCGTCTGAGCTGGTCGACCGTCTCGGCGCGTCTCGGTGAGCTGGCTGCGGGCTCCCGAAGGGCCGCCCCCCACTCACCCCCGACCTGGGATCGGCATAGCTAACGACTCGGCTCAGGGCGACGCTCGGGCCACACAGGCGCCGTCACGGCGTGTGCGGACGACGCACCCGACCGCCGAATGGCACAGGGGCCCGAGGCGTTCAGCTCGGGTGGAGAGGTCTTCGGGCAGAAGGCGACTCGGTCGTTTTACTGGATAGAAAAAACTAGGTTTTGACCTTGACGGTGATAGTGACAGACCGGCAACTATCTGTCAGAACCGGGACGGACAAAATGGCCCCGAAGCACACACACAGCTAAACAGATAATGCTTGAAGTGTACGCAAAGCGTGGAATATGGTATCAATATCAATTTATTTTACCCAAAGTGTAGAATCAAAGTTTTTTAGGACGAAAAACCATAAGTAGAAACAATCACATGAATGATCTACATAGGCACAAGTTATCACAAGTACAACTTCATGGTTGCGAAATCTGGACAAGTGCAAAATGAAGCATGTTTAATTTTGCAAATAGCAGGCTCGGCTGTTGTGTGAGCCGCCTGTTTCGGCTACTTTAATCCTTCAATTTTATGTTCAATGTACACCCTAAAGACTTAGCAGCAACATTTTTGGGACGTATTTCTTTAGAACCAATATTGGTTGTTCGAATCCTACCAGCGGCACTTTTTGTTCGCTGCTGAAGCTGCAATATGTTCGGTAATATCGTCCATGGACTTCATGCGGGTGATTATTATCTATTATTTCTTCGGGTGATTATTATTATCTACTCCCACCTAAGTACCACGAAGTGACTCAAGCGAACGCTGAGTTTGTAAGCGGTCAGTGGCGGAACATGGGTTTGAGTCCTACGAGGAGCTTAACATTCTGACCGATGGTGTTTGGCTGGTGGCTGGTCAGTGAAGTTCTTGGATATATGGGCCGTGTCGGTGCATTGGCGACGTGCTAAGCCCTCGGTTTCACTTGAGTGAAGTGGACCTTCTAGACGGGGACTGGTTCATGGCCTTGTGACAATGAGCTTGTATGGTTGTTTTGGGCTGGCCTTGTGGGCTTAGTATGGGCTTCGTTCCCCCCACCCCCCAACAAAAACACAATCACCGTAGCCACATTTGGATCCTTTTCTTGCAGTGTTTATAACATTTATCACTTAGAACACTTTCTCTTGTCAGAATTATGCAACCCATCAATCCGGGATAAATCAGGTAAAGCATTAGCAAAAGTGATGATTTGCACTTTGGCCCGGGTTGACCAAGGATCGCTTTAACAGTTTGACGTTATCGGTCTCATGCTGAATAATGTACTGAGCCAAAACCACCATACACATAGCTATGTTGACCCTACCAGGTTTGTAGCTCTGGATACCTCTAGGTACAATCCAGTCTCTACTCCATCTATTTCTTACCCGTGCATGGCTAAGCTGGAACTCCGGCCCGAGAAGTTCAGCACGTTCTTGGCATCCTCTCTATTGCGTTTAGTTCTATTTCTTTTGCTTTTCAGCTGTCATCTCGGTTTGTATTTTTTATTTCAGCTATGCAACTACACTACTATCGGTAACATGAGCGATATCGGATAACCATGTCGGGCTCAGCCTGCCACCATATTCTGCTTGAATGGCCATCGTCCACGAGTATTTTGTGAGTATCATACACGGAACCTCAGAAAACGCAAACCGATGGTTTGCATCGGGGAATCACCGCCACGGTCATCCTACAAGAGCACAGACCCTATAGTCTTATGAGAGCCAAATCCCGTTGCACCTGATGCATGCTACTAGATTTTCTTCTATAGAGAACATAACTTTGAGCGCCTCTGGTAGTAAAGCCTTCGAGGATAATGGTTGCCGAGTGAAGTCGGCGATAACACAGCGGCAGGTGAATGGGACCACGAGCAAGACCCTCCCTTTCGACGTTGAAGCACCTCCTGCATCATATTCAGTCAATGGCTAGTGCAGCCGGCTGCCCAGGATGACGCGGAAATATTTCCAGCCAAAACCTTCAGGACGGAATTAAAAGCTTTTCTTCACAATCTAACTAGCTATGAGAATGCATGTATCTTGTCCCTAAGCTGAATCTAAGCATGTGCCAGGCTCCCGAGATCGAATTTTGAATCATTTCAATCTTTTGCAAACTCAATTGTTTAGAATCTGTATTCTTTCGAATCTTTTGACAAAGTTGACAGCAATCAATCTCGGATCTTCTGACTGTTCAGGTAAGCTTACTTTTTGGGATATTGAATCTTTGGAATCTTTCGTTAGCATCACCAAAGTTGAATCTTGATGCTTTTCATTCACAAACCCTAATGTTTGAGCATGGAATATTTCGAATCTTTCGACAAAATTGCCAACTTGGAATCTCTTTTGTTTTTGTTTTCCACAATGATTAGCATTTTTAATCATAATCCGTTTGATCTTTGGACAAAGTTGCCAATTTTCAAGCATGCATCTTTGAAGTATCTGGATTCCAAAGATTCATTGAGGGCATCTAAAGTAAACATTGAAGGGAAGATTCGGATTTTGGTCTATGTCACAGTTCTCGTTGAAACAGCACGTAAGTACGCAAATGAAAGCACAAATAATCACTGATTTGATGGCATGTTCCGCCTCAATTTCTGTACCATGCCAGTCTCTGTTAAGCGTCTGGAAGCCAAATGTTCAGGTTGGCTCAGCCATCTTTATCATTTCTGTGAAAGAGCAGGCGGGAATTACGCCAAAAAGGATGCCATGAACTGAGACAATATAGTTGCCCAAAGTTTAGTTCTCTACGACTTTCTCCTTGTATAGCCGTGACGTGCAGGTTGAAAGTTCCCAGACGGGCTGACATTTCCAAATATGGGCATGTTTGAAACCACTCATATACCTGAGGCCCGAGGGCTCGGTGCGTACTGCGCAGTGAAATTCGTGCTAGTGTGACAGAGTGCCATACGTTGCGGCTAATTTACACAGTTCCGGCGCCATTACGGAGTCACTACGGTGCGGCACATTGTTAATTTGATGTGTTGTGAGCGTCGCGGCATGGCTTTGCTTTTGCTTATATATATATATATATATATATATATATATATATATATATATATATATATATATATATATATATATATATATATATATATATATATATATATATATATATATATATATATATATACATATATATATATATTTATATATATATATATATATATAAATATATATATATATATATATATATATATATATATATATATATATATATATTTATATATATATATATATATATATATATATATATATATATATATATATATATATACATATATATATATATATATATGTGTGTGTGTGTGTGTGTGTGTGTGTGTGTGTGTGTGTGTGTGTACACATATGCCTACACTTCGAAAATGAATCTAAATGTATGGAGAGTAATCCATACAGCAGCATTTCACCTTATCATGATCATTGCATTGTGTTAATGAGTGTTCTCTGAGAATGCCATCCCGATGGGTGGTGTACCGCTGTGCCAGACCTGCACCGCACCACAGTACAGAGTGACGCAGTACAGCACGGCACCAGTCCATTACTCACCTATAACGGTAAGGTTGACTCGCGCGTTCAGCGTGGGCGACGTTCGGAAGTCGGCGCGACATCGGTACACACCCTGATCTTCTTCCACCACATCCGTGATCTTGAGAATGGGCGTCTTGGGGCGCGGGTCGAACTCGGACCGCTGACCGAGAGATTCCTTGTTGGACCAGTGCGTTCCCCGGGTCGATTTTCTGCCACGCGTGTCGTAACTGAAAATAAGCAAAATGATTGCTGGTTAAAAACAAAAACAATCCTTCCAAGTGGCGTACTGTCCTCGTCCTGCGCCTTTTCCATCAACTACCGCACGCCTAAAGGGATATATGTGACGATATAGGGATATAGGAATATAAAGGGATATAGGAAGTGCCTACGATCCTCCGAGTCGCCACTAAGGAAGTGAGTGGTGAGGAAGGATTCATCTCCCATCTCAATCCTATCTATGTCTTTCCCGGCTCACCATTACGGTCAAAATCAGCTGTCACTTCCACAGCTCGGAAGCCAAACACTTCAGTCACACCAAACGTTAGCCTTCTTCAAATTCGAAGGCAGCCACACAACTGATTTGGTGGAAGGGAGCGGGAGACCTGCGTTGCAGTCGTCTGGAATGATTTGTACCTTCACCGGGGCTGGAGTGTACCTGAAACCATAAGCCGATGTGTGACATTCACAAGGAGTTATCGAGGTGGCTGTGAAAAGAGACAGCAGTTGCAGGAAGGCTTGCACGAAAAAAATGCGGTCGAATTCACAATCACATTGCTATTGAGAACATGACTGCATTTCTTCTGAAACTCTCGAAATTGACTGCATTATTGGACTGAGGATATTGCAATTCGAGTCCTGACGATTCCTGCACGATAGGTGTGAGCTCCGACGTCACATGGATTTGATTTTATTTATCAATTAGAGCAAGGGTCTGTGTGACACAATAAGAGGGTGTTTGAACCCGCATAATGTTCTTGTCGCAGTAATGCTATCGCGAAGTAGATTCCTCTGGCATATGAAACTTGTTGAATTGTTTGGTAAGCTTGCGCATTAAATGGCGGCCGACAAGCTAAGCCTCGGGTAAGGGTTCTATTGACCCTCGGAAAATGTTGTCGAAACTCAAGAAGAACCGCTGGGCGCAACACCTCGAAAGACATCATGGCTGTGGAAAATTGAACAGCGGATTAGCCTTTGGTAATGTAGTCTGGATAGCAACAATAGTCAGGTAGCCAGACGTCAAATTCACAGCGTCGGTTCTAAGAAGTGTTGTTTTTTATTAGAACCGCATTAAAAGTACTCCTAATGTTAGTTTTAGGATGCATCGAATGTTTGTATGTCGCTGTAATTAAAAGTGACCAAGAAAAGGCGATCTGGGATTAAGCATTGGGGTTGAACCAACGCCAACTTCAAACTTTTAGACTTTGCTTTCCTGCCTCATAGTCCCAAACAAAATATCTGTATATTATGGCAGAACACGATGTATTCAACTATTGTGAAATGCTTCAGATAAATGCAGGGTCAAATCATGGAGTTATGACCCCGACGGTGTGCTGGACTACTGGCCTAGTTGATGTGTAAGCGGAATAAGAATGAAGTTGCTTAATATTGCATGCATTTCGTCGAGCCCAGGTGGTGCAAAATAATATTCTTAGATAATGGGCCACATGTTGACACATCCTTGACCTCTTCGGAGTTATCTCAGATAACTGACCTGAGCTGTGTCAGCTCCATGATATGACACCGCACAAGAATATATGCTCATATTATGGAGCAGCCTAAAGTTGAACTTAGGATGCCAAATTACAAAATGTGTTTCGGCAATGGGTACAATAAATGGATAAAATGTGCTTCATTTCATCATCGGAAGCTCGGCTATCTACAAACTAGCATTATCTCCAATCGATCGCATAAGAAACAAAGAATGAACAAGCCACAAGGAAAGAAAATCGCAAAGTTAGGATGCTTTACCTTATTTTACCTTGCAGTTTGTGACCCAAAACGTTCCAACTTACACACATGATTGTTTCCTCAAACATCACTTAACATATTAGCATAGCTTATCTAACCCCCATTGGCTTTCGGAATCTCGTTGGGAGTCACACTAGCCACCAATCACCGCCAGAGTTCGCTGCGATGGCCATCTATCCGACCGAGATTACAAGTATTCCAACTATCAACAAAATCTGACAACCAATTGACGATTAAAAAATACCTAAATAGCTTCACCAACTCCTAACACAATGAAATTTATTTCTGCTTAGCTTTGTCATATTCTACACCCACATTCCCAAAAAAATAATGCCTGGTGTACTTCCGCGAGGAAACCTTAGAGCCATTTGAACAGAACATTAGACATCCACATGAGAACGTCAGATTTAGGACAGAACATTAGACATGAACATCATAACGTCAGATACAGAACAGAAATTTTACGTGAACGTTCGCAACTCAGACATAATATATAATATTATGCACGTCATTATTATCCAAAGGAAGCTAACTGAATAACACAAGACAATATATTCTATGGACATTTCACTCAGAAATGGCGAGCTCCATCATCCACCCGGAAACATCTACTTCCGAAGATTAGTCGCGGCGGTGGAACTCTGACCTTGGTCCACGTCCCCTCCCCCCACTCCCTACCCGTCTACAGCGGCACGGCCACACCATTGTCACCGCCATTACCATGTATCGGTAACACGCCCACCCACCCACCCACTGCACAAACGCGATTATATGCTGACGCGGCCGGGCACTTACAGTGTCGAGCAAATAATCGCGGCCGTCGTCGGCACGAGACGACCTCGGCATCGAAACGGCAGCGGCGGCAGCGGTGGCGGCGGCGGCGGCGGCGACGGCTATTGATCGGAACGACGCTCCTCTCGGACGGACCGAGCTGACCAGAGACTGCCGCCGGGGATGCCGCCGGGGATGCCGCCGGGGATGCCGCCAGGGATGCTGCCGGGGATGCCGCCGGGGATGCTGCCGGGGATGCCGCCGGGGATGCTGCTGGGGATGCCGCCGGGGATGCCGCCACGGATGCCGCCGGGGATGCCGCCGATGTCCGTCGCAGGGCGACTCTACGCTTCCCACGGCTGCGCGGTCATGCGTCACGCGGCACGTCACGTGGTGTGTCACGTGACAGCCGCGTCACGTCACGTCAAGACGCCGCGCCGCTGCAGGAGCGGCGCCGCGACTCGAGCGCGATTGGTGCGAGGCTGTGCGGTCGTCCGCGGCCGTGGGGCCACGTGGCCCGACAGGCGCCGCTGCGTGGGCCGGAAGGTGTCCGGATATTTCGACTGGTTATCGTGCGGGCCGAGCTGATTCACGCTGCATGCGAAGTTCCCGAACGAGCCGCACAGCCAAAGGTCATTATGACGCGCGAGAGGTAACGGGTGACTGTTAAATGACATGAAACATTGCGGCGACACAATTACTAAAGCATCACTAAATCACATTGGAGATTATTTGTAGATTGCATGTGCCTCACGAAGTAACGTAGATGTTCGTTCATATCCTTTAAACTAAAAGCTAGATGATGACAATTACACACGCAGTTTTGCCATGTATATTTTTGTGCGCCATTAATGCTACCGAGAGTCGACCTGCGTGGGCAATACGTGGCAAGCCTCATTGCTCTTCCAGTTTCTTCTGCTTGGGGGAATCCTATGTAGTTCTTACCATGCCAAATATATCGGAATTATGTAATCTAGACGTTTCAGTGCATTCATTTTCCTATCTTCCAGGAATGCTTGAAGCCATCCTGACACTTCTTTTTCGCTGTATCCATGGTGTAACCCGCGCCGTCTCTCCGGTAAAATCCTCCCACCCCGTCTCGGGGGGGGGGGGGGTCGGAGAGTAGTCCCCCTCTAAAATCCAAACTGAGCGTCGCACGAAAACGAAAGAGGTGTCATCGGAAAGCGCTCGACGAGTAGGGTCTGAATCCGCCCCCAAAGCAAATTTGCCCCCAAAGTGACGTCACCAGGGGCTAGATTTTCACGACTTTTCACGACTTACATTATGTTTTGGGCTCGGGGAAGTTTATTTTGGGATATATCAAAAACAACATTTATTTGGAATGAGAAAAGGACAGCGAAATCGATCGGGGCCATTCAATCTTTTGGAACCCCCCCCCCCCACACAAAAACATTTTTCTTTCAAAATTTTGAGTTTTCATGTTGTCTTTAATTTTCCTTTTCCATTGGGTAGAGCACACCGAGAAACGTTGTTAGAAGTCAACTTACCCCAATAAAAATGCTTGTTTTAGCCAGAATCTTCTATTTGAACTGCAATTGGCAAATATGCAAAATTTAAATGTAGTCAAAAACGAACAAAAATGAAACATTCCACTGATACGTGTTGTTGCATCCCTAAAGATAAGCAAACGCTGAAAGTTTCATTAAAATATATGTATCCGTTAAAGCGTGACGACTGGTTGAACATTTTTGGAGGTGACGTCACTTGACCTTGACTAACTAGTTGACCCTAGGTGACCTGACTTCATAATTTTGAATCTGCATGCCAAATTGATGTGAGAATAGGCATGCTAAATTTGGAAGTGCTGCCGTTTGCCGTTGGTCCACTATCCACGAAAAACCTGAGGGGGCGGTTGAAGACCCCGCTCCCCGAGACGGGACGGGTTAAGATACTCGCATTTTATCCTTGCATACTATTCGTTTACGTACTGCTCGTTCAAACAGCTTATTTACACTAGCGTAGGTCACCAGGCCTCTCTGCCGTTGCGTAAAGACGAAATATTCGTACATCATTCCATCCACCACACATCCTTGGAGATACCGCATACAATGCAGGTTTTGATGGTGACATGGTGAAACTTCAGAGGGTCACGTCATGAATATGTTTATTCGGATAACTTCGCTCTCCATGCGACTTTATGCTCTTGGCAGTTGCAAACCTATGAACTAGTACTTGAGAAAATTTCGAGCAAACGTCACGCTCATCAATTGTCACCAAAGTGTACAGCTACCCTGCATGACTGAAGAACAACTAGCTGTGTTGGCGGAGGCTAAAGAAATTGTCCACTGCACTGACCTATGCGTATGTTTGCAAATCTGGTGATTATAAACGAAAATGTTTTATCAATGGGTCACCAGAAGACATCTGTTAAATATCAATATCTGCAAGGTTAAACCAGCATTAATTGGGGTCTCCAGCCACACACCATTAACTGGAAGGAGTTCGGGGGGGGAGGTACGGGGCTGTACGCCCCGGCTATCTCCGAATCCACGCAGCCAATTTGAACGATTCAAACGGAAATTGATAACGATATGCCGTGTGACTTCAGGGTGCATAAAGCTTATCATAAGCTGAATAAAGCTGAAGGTCACAGGTCAATGTCGAACACGCAAACAAGATACTTGCCTTGGTCGCCATTCCAATGGCCTGAAATACAACTGCATTAGGTAGAAAATATATCAGAATAATGTAATTGCAATTGCATCTTCCCCTGGGCCAGGCGCCGTCGGTCGGGCCCTGCTCCTATTGCTGCGGCTGCCGTCTATCCGACCACCCTGCCGCCCGGCCACCCGGCCACCCGGCCACCCTGCTACCCGGCCACCCTGCCACCCGGCCACCCTGCCACCCTGCCGCCCGGCCACCATGGAGCCCGGCCACCCTGCCGCCCGGCCACCCTGCAGCCCGGCCACCCTGCCAACCGGCCACCCTGCCACCCAGCCACCCTGCCACCCGACCACCCTGCCGCCCGGCCACCCTGCCACCCTGCCACCCGGCCACCCTGCCGCCTGGCCACCCTGCCTCCCGGTCACCCGGCCGCCCGGCCACCCTGCCACCCGGCCACCCTGCCGCCCGGCCACCCTGCCAACCGGCCACCCTGCCAACCGGCCACCCTGCCACCCGGCCACACTGCGCCCGGCCACCCTGCCGCCTACGTGGCCTTTGAATGACATAGCTCGATCATGCTGTAGTCCACTGACTTCAAATTTGGTACCCATGTACATGGATTTATATTCTAATACACACGTCGGCTTTCATGAAGTGGTTATTAATAGCAAAAAAAAAAAGAATGTGTGGTCATATCAGAGATGCTTGATGTTCAGGCAATCGTGAATGCAAGGATTACGAGTTGCAGTTTGAAGAACCTTCTCTGGGTTGCAAATGAACATCAGGAATGTCATTTTACGTTCACAATGGTAATATCAACACTTTCTTTATGCATGCCTTCTTAAGAACTTGGGGGGTGATTTACGGTTGCCGCATGTGAGCTGGACATTTCTACTTTGCCCGCGCATGCATACTTTATATCGAGAAGGTACTTAAACTACACCTAGATATTGGAATTGGCCTTGGAAATACCGCAAAGATTCGACCGGAGTAGACGACCCTCTCCAGTGAATGGCGGATTAAGCAAATCCTGAGTAATCTTAGCTCACACTCTCTTAAGCTTTTCCACAGAGGCTCATATTCTAAAGCTGCATGCGGCTTGATCGCCCCTCACCTATGCAGCTCGGTGCTGTGCATAATTCGCATTGCGCTGCCTTAGCACGGGGTTGACCTTTAGCTGGGTGTCCTGGGCTATGCTATGCTTTTGCCAATGCTTTTTCATTATTCAAAGCGCGCTGAACCCTTGCCATTCTGGTACCGCTTATGGAAACAGCTTGGACAACTTCCAGACCGAGCCCGCCATGCATGGCATAAGGACACGTTCATTTTTGGATTAAGACCAGATGTTCAAGATGGCAATCAATCATGCTTCACCATCGTTACTCGCATGGAACGGGCACGCAGGGCTATATATATATATATATATATATATATATATATATATATATATATATATATATATATATATATATATATATATATATGTGTGTATATATATATAGGGCTCGCCTCCAGACCAGAAGTTTGTGGGTTCGAGGCCCATATTTCGCTAATCTTCGCCGACAGCCAGTCGGCGTATGACTGGTCACGCTTTGTGACCCAAAACAGTGCACACGTCGTACAGCCGAACCTAACCTGATCACCACATGCACGACACAGGTGTGCAGCCAGGGTTTTCCATGGGAGGGTCAAGAAAATGTCGAAGGAATGGGAAGGACTCCATCTCGATCAGTCGATCGGAAAACAGGATACGGTTAAACTCAAGAGTAGGCAGACGCCCCCTGCTCCTCATCCCTTTGCATGCGCTACGAAACGCGAGTGCTCCATAATGAGCTGATGAGACGAGGCGGTGCGCGTCTGACCTGTAGAAGGGCGCTCCCTTGCTGTCCTTGTACCACAGCACCAGCCGCATGATGTCCCTGCTGGCGTCCGGCTCCACCCGACACGGCAGCTCGGCCACGCCCCCCGTCACGGCCGTCACGCGCACCACATGACCTGTGAAGAGCGAAGGCGCGTCACGCACGGGTGGCCACAACACCAGCCGTCACGCGCACCACCTGACCTGTGAAGAGCGAAGGCGCGTCACGCACGGGTGGACACAACACCAGCCGTCACGCGCACCACCTGACCTGTGAAGAGCGAAGGCGCGTCACGCACGGGTGGACACAACACCAGCCGTCACGAGCGACAATGGTAGACACGGTGGGCGGAGACTTGAATATGCTCGCATTTGCATTAAAAAAAAAGAATACTTTCCGATTTGGATAGAACTCAAAGTTGATTTTCAAGGCACGCTGCTGCTCTGTTTCCTACACCAGACCATGCAGCGTCAGATAAATGTGTTCAGTATGTATATATATATATACATTTATATAGATATGTATATATATATATATATATATATATATATATATATATATATATATATATATATATATATATGATACATATATATCGGTATATTTTGGTAGGAAAACTTCTTTTATGCATTGGCTGTTGAAGAGAAGAGCTAATTTCGCCTTAGCAAGTTTTCTGTCTATGTTTTCGATTGATCGTATTGTTTTCTTCGTTTCGTTTAAACGAACAAAACGAACGAACGAAAAAATGAATACGATCAATATATATATATATATATATATATATATATGTATATTGATACGTCTATATTGATACGTCAATATATACGTCTCGATTCGTTTCGTTTGATCAAACGAAACGAAGAAAATCGAAAACCTAGACAGAAAACTTGCTCAGGCTAAATGCGCTCTTCTCTTCAACAGCCAATACATATATATAAAGTATGAAAGTATATTCGAACAACTTCTCTCATTAAATGTGTTAGATGGAACAGGACCAGTTGCTTCTCCGGTAGTCGTCGAGCGTTCTGCCCGTGGGCAGAACAAGCATTTGTCGCCATTTCCCCGAGCCGCATATGTCGGAGCGCTTCCGGGCTTGAGAAATCCAAACCCGGGTCGCCGCATCGGAAATATGAAATCCTAAGAACGGCGCTTTTCAGACGACAAGCAACACTAAGCTAGAAGTGCGTGCTATTCAGATCCTCTGATATTCCTATTTGGGACACCGGTTATTATACCAGACTGTCAGACCCGCCGAAGGGACTAGTGGTCAGAACAGGCGCTACATGACCAATGAAATAGATGCGCCCAAAAGATCAAATAACAACAACTAGTGGTCACAGCTGTGTGTTACCTCTTGGATCTTTTTCGGCTTCCAGTGGGATCCTATGTCCAGGCTGGTTGTGACGTCCCATGCTGTTTGGCGTCTTATCAGGCGTAGCCCACAAGGTCCAAGCGGTCAAGTGCGTCTCGATTCGCCCCGAGCGGTCTCTTCTTATGTTCCGTCATCCAGATTGGCAGTGGATGCAACGCTTGTATGATCTCCCGCGATTGCATCACGCGATATACCTACACGCTATATACCTTCTTTTTAATTAAGGAATTTTCACCAAATTTTAAGAATAAAAAAAAAGTGAACTGACCAAAAGGAAAAAAAAAACAAAAAAAAAAAAAAAAAAAAAAAAAAAAAAAAAATTAAAATAAAAAAATAAAAATGAAAAAAAAAAAAAATAAAATTAAAAAAAATAATAAAAAAAAAAAAAAAAAAAAAAAAAAAAAAAAATAAAAAAAAAAAAAAAAAAAAAAAAAAAAAAAAAAAAAAAAAAAAAAAAAAAAAAAAAAAAAAAAAAAAAAAAAAAAAAAAAAAAAAAAAAAAAAAGAAAATGAGTTTTGAAAAGAAAATTTATAGTAAAAAGAAGTAAAATGTGTAGATGAGAAGTTGATACTTCTATTTGTATATAATTCCTATTTATTGGAGATTTAGTGCTTTTCTGTTCTTGGTTTTCTGATGCCCCAATTTGTGTTTAGAATAACACCTAAATCCTTCTCCTGTTGAGTACTGATAGCACTTGGCCACCCATAAGTATGGAGCTTTATGTGCTTACTACATGCATGATTTTGCACTTATCAAAGTTAAATTTCATTTGCCATTCTTCGGACCACTTCACAAGTTCGTCTAAGTCTTTTGAGCGAGATATGCTCATCCTGACCTGTTATTGCCCTAAAGACCTTCAAATCATCTGCAAATTTCAAACTTTACTGCTTAGGCCACTTTCAATGTTATTTACAAATATAATGAACAGTAATGGCCCTAGTACTGACCCCTGGGGGACTCCACTAAGAACATTTTGCCATGATGACTTTGTACCATTTAGCATCACTCTTTGCTGTCTATCTGAAAGCCACAACTCTATCCATTTTAAGATGCTACCTGCAATACCATGGGACTGAAGCTGTATCATTAACCGTTTATGGGGTACCTTGTCAAAGGCCTTACTAAAGTCAAGATATGCTACATCAACCTGATTTCCTGATCAAATTGTTCTGTGGCGAAGTTCAAAAAGTCCAAGAGGTTTGTGAGACACGATCGTCCTTTTCTAAATCCATGTTGAGTATCTTGAATCAATCTGCTACCTTCCAGATAACTAACTATTCTATCCTTGATAATTGATTCGAGTACCTTGCAGACTAGGATGTGAGACTTATTGGCCTATAGTTTTCAACTTTCCCTCTTTCTCCTTTCTTGAAAATAGGAACTACATTTGCCCTTTTCCAATCGGTTGGAATTTCATTATGTGAAACTGATCTACAAAATATTATACTAAGTGGAAATGCCAGTTCCTTTTCAGTTTCCCGCAACACCCTAGCATAAATGTCATCAGGTCCTGCTGCCTTATTTGGCTTTATTTTCCTGATATGATTGTAAACAACATCACTACCAATGAAATCAACATCATTTGTCAGATCCCATGTATCTGAACTATGGTGTACGGTCGGCAGATTGGTCATATCTTCCAATGTAAACACTGATTTGAACTGCTTGCTCAGCTCCTCAACCATCTCACTATCCTCACCCAATGTAGTCCCGTTTACTTCCAGTGGACCAATTGTGTTAGAAACTTTACTCAGCTTGTAGAAACTAAAGAACTTTTTACTGTCCCCATTACAGTTTCTAGCTAAATCCAGTTCCTTTGCTCGCTTTGCTGCTCTGGTTTTTGCTTCACAGTGTCTCTAGCTTTTCGATACGCCTTTAGATTAATGACATTTGAGGCTTCTTTAAAAACTCTAAATGCAGTTTTCTTAGCCCTAATTGCTTTTATCACGTCTGGTGTAAGCCATGCTGGCTTTCCTACCCTTCTTTGCGTCTTTGCTTTTGGGGGACATGTCTAATCTGAGTTTCCTTTAAGTAGATTTGAACTTTTCCCACATTTCACAGGCATTTAAATTGAGAATTCTTCTTCCCATCTGATGGCACTTAAGCCGTTCATGCCGTTAAGTCTGCTTTGTTGAAATTTGGAACCTTTACCAATTATCCTTGATAGTTTCTCTGTGCCTTGAATCTACTATGTTTGGTCTTTTTCAGTTTGTGTGTTTAGTTTATTTCTTGTTCGGGTAGATGTATGTACCAAGGTTCCATTGCTGAGCAAGGCGCGTTGTGTGAACCCTGGCCCCATCACAAGATCAATGAAGTTCAACGGCAGAATTTTATCCGGAAGCTTAACAATGTACCGGAACGGCTACCCCGGAAGCTCGTCCATGGCCGTATCGGGTCAGCTGCCAGCCGACCACAGCTGGGGACTAAATGTGAGCGCTTGAAGCGACTCGAATCCGTGTTGCCAGGACAGGAGAGACCAGTGCAGGCCATCATTCTAACCAACTACGCTGCTGGGGCGGCGAATGGACACGCTATATACCAACACGCAGAATATTGACGTGCGAAGTATCGACAGGCAGTACATTGATATGCAAAATATCGACACGCAAAGTATCAACACGACACGCAAAGTATCGCTGCGAAACATCGACATGTAAAACATGGACCCGCAATATATCGACCCACAAAATATGAACTCAGTAATTATCGAAAATCGAAATATCGCCAAGCAAACTATCGAATTCAAGGCTATCCTGGACTATTTGCCTACTGAATGAAGAAATGAAGACTACTGTAATAGGAAAAGCATGAAATGTAATATGCCGACAGCCTTAAAACCCCCTCAGTCCATCTAGGAATTCCCACATGGAAACAAGTTGGATTTCAAATATAGCTAGATCCAGCGATGGAACATCACGGAGGTTGATGTCGGCTAACAGGGTCCGTAGGAAGCTTTGCAATAGTTGTTCATCGGTAGACAAATTCATGTTTTCTTGACGAGATGCGAACTGTTTCTTATCGCGCATCATTCAGATGCATATACTGCTGCCCGCAAGGTAGCTGAATCTAAGGGCTTCCTTGAGTACCTTCCGCTTTCGTATATTTTATTGCGACGCAAATTGCATCATTCACATCAATAATGAAAGCAATAATAATTTGCAAGCTAAAACAATCAATAAGAGCAAATAAGCTACGCTAAGCTATGCGAGGAAGCCGCATGACCGTTTTTGTGGGATTTAACGAAGTTTCCTGCAAATCCCTAAGGTAATGATGTAATTTTGACTGCCACTGCTGCTATTTTGGAATGTCACTTGGTCCGATAATTGAATGAAATCGTCCTGAGAGAGCGAGAACGAGAACGAGAACGACAGCGAGAGCGAGACCGAAAGTGAGAATGTGAGTGATAGTGAGGGAGGAGGAATTTAACAAACTGGAAGTCACCCTCTCATTATCTCCTTCCCCTCCTCTATCTCTCTATCTCTCTATCTCTCTTTCTTTTTCCCTCTCTCTCTTTCTCTCTCTCGCTCTCCCCCCTCTCTCTCTCTCTGTCTCTTGCGCAGTTCTCTTTCCTCTCTGGTGATGCCTATCGTCGTCCAAGCAGATTCTGCTGACTACCACACGAGCGGCTGTCAGGATGTGACCGTTGTTATAAGATGAAACACTTTTGACTCATGTTGTGAGTAGCTCCTTTCCCTGCCGAATTGCTGGTGCAATTGAGCGACACCATGGTTCAGTGGCCAACGCCTGGTTACTGACACCACTCGTCAGTAGAAAACGGTTCTGTCGGTGAATCTATAAATATTGGTGGTGCCTAAATGTGCACTACTGTTGCGACTCCTGTGGACTCGTCCAGTGCATACGTTATCTGATCCAGCCGGGCAGTTCCAAGCCACACGTCAGTGGGATTTTCCTTTCCTTTTCCGTTTGTGTTTGACTGCCGATAGCTCGTTGCCAGTCAGTCTGGTGGTAATGGTTACTGTGCCGGACAATGGTTACTGTGCCGGACAATCGTTGTCCAGGCAATGCAAAGCTACGCGAAAGGTAGAAAAACAAATGATTTTTAGACTGGTGTTTTAGACTGGCCTTGCTAAATTCCTGTGAATAAATGTTCAATATTCGTATGTTCAGAATGTTCAGTTGATATTCTTGATGTCGGAATATTTCCCGTCGTTATTGTGCCTGTCGACATTTTACATTGTTGATAGTTTGCGGAGTCGATACGTAACATCTCGGTAATCATTGTGTTGATGCTCAAGCGAGAACAGCACTGAGAATCCAAATAAAATCAGATTTGGCTTCAAGACTGTGCAACGTAGCATGCATAACTGTGGCCTTTGTGATGGACTCTGGTGGGTTTTCGGAGGATAAAAGAACCACTAGCTTATTTACACGAGGCTACGCAGATAACGTAGGCTTTTTCAGCCTAAAATTACAACATAGGTAATTGACCTTGCGTGATCTTAAAAAGATTCATGACTTCGTTTGTGTCAAGTGCGAAAGGTCAATGCCACTACATAGGACAAACTAGCTGCATAGGAATAACTAACCACTAATTAAATATGGTTAGATATAGTCCACTAATATTGCATTCTGCGCGAAATATTGTCGCAGTTTTAACACACATTCGCCAGGCATGCTCATCAGATTGATGTCACATCTAAGCGACCTAATATACTCCGGATTTTTTGTATCAAAATACGCAAAAAACATCATCAGGCATTGGGAATTCCAGATGGCTGCCCGAAGTGCATTGGCGCCCATAACTAAAATCAAACTCCTGAAAGAGCGGGGTGTCGTCCAATATGTCCATTCCACCAGTGAGCGAAGGACAGCATTAACTGTGCGGTAGATCAAACGCTTAAGATAACCGGCGTCAAGTCTGCGAACGGAGCGGACGTGCCGCCAGCGGCGTACGTGCGTGACATCACGAAGCGAGCGATGTGTGGACTAGGCGCCAAGCAGCCCCGGGCTATGCCTAATTGCATAATCGCCACGGGTCTCGACATGCACCGCCCGATAAAATCAGCTCATGAATGGTAGATTCGGAAAGCTAATTGGCGCAATATCTTGCCGTAAATCAAATCGGACTTTTGCCGGAATGCTGTTTCACGCCACCTTTCCTGAGAGCTGGTGGTTACGGTTTGACGCGCTGTCTGTCCGCCGGAGATGTCAAGGTTGGACCCTGTGTAAGCATTGTGGCATTTGCAGCGGGAAGGGAATAGGCGGGGTCTGCTCCTGGCGTCTTGTTATCTTGATTTTAGTTGGTTAAACAAACGTGTGCTACCAAAACTAGAAAACGCTTAAGCTGACATTCATGGTGTATAACTCCTTCGCTTACTAGACATAAAGACATAAAAAGATTAGTGCAACTATTAGCCACAAGGGTCCTTCTTGGTTGCACTCTGTACACTGAACCAGTTGCCCACCTAATCTGTCAATCAGCCCTCCCTGTAATACTGAAAAGCAAGCCCTCTATTCTTATAATGATTGTCTATGCTGCTTTTAAAGATGTTCAATGTGCTGCTACTGACAATGTTTTCTGGCAGCTGGTTCCAGTGTTCTACCACCCTGTTGGTGAAGAAAGTCTGCCTTAACCTTGTTCTGTTGTGGTTAGCTATAATTTTGAATCTATGACCTCTAATTGCATCATTTCTGTTCAATTCAAACATTTCCCCAAGATATCCCCTCTCCAGACCCTGGACAAATTTAAAGACGTGGATGAGATCTCCTCTCAGCCTTCTATATCTAAGTGAAAACATATTCATTTTCTTCAATCTTTCCTCATATGCCAGGTTGCTCATGCCATTAACCATTTTTGTAGCCCTCTTTTGTACTCTCTCTAAAAGCCAACAATCTTTTTCATAGCTAGGAGACCAAGCTTGGATGCAGTATTCCAAATGTGGCCTGACATATGCAGTGCCATATTATTTGCCATATTCATTTGCCATTCTTCGGACCACTTCACAAGTACGTCTAAGTCTTTTTGCAGCGAGATATGCTCATCTTGACCTGTTATTGCCCTAAAGACCTTCAAATCATCCGCAAATTTCAAAACTTTACTGCTTAGGCCACTTTCAATGTTATTTACAAACATAATGGACAGTAGTGGCCCCAGTACTGACCCCTGGGGGACTCCACAAAGAACATTTTGCCATGATGACTTTGTACCATTTAGCATCACTCTTTGCTGTCTATCTGAAAGCCACAACTCTATCCATTTTAAGATGCTACCTGCAATCCCATGGGACTGAAGCTGTATCATTAACCGTTTATTAACCTTTAACCTTGTCGAAGGTCTTACTAAAGTCAAGATATGCTACATCAACCTGATTTACCTGATCAAATTGTTTTGTGGCGAAGTTCAAAAAGTCCAAGAAATTTGTGAGACACGATCGTCCTTTTCTAAACCCATGTTGAGTATCTTGAATCAATCTGCTACCTTCCAGATAACTAACTATTCTATCCTTGATAATTGATTCGAGTGCCTTGCATACTAGGGATGTGGGACTTACTGGCCTATAGTTCTCAACTTTCCCTCTTTCTCCTTTCTTGAAAATAGGAACTACATTTGCCCTTTTCCAATCGGTTGGAATTTCATTTTGTGAAACTGATGTACAAAATATTATACAAAGTGGAAATGCCAGTTCCTTTTCAGTTTCCCGCAACACCCTAGCATAAACATCATCAGTTAGCTTATCAGCAGAACAAAAAAGGATGATCAAAATAAATGGCATCTACGTCGCCAGGTGGTATATTAAAAGTGGAGACAACCAATAAGGTTACAACATGTCAAACAAAACAAACAAAAAACGTGCAGTGCAGAAATCGGCAATTCGATGTAACAAAATCAGTGAAGAGACTGTAAAAGCATTGCAATTGAAACTTGTCTAATTCACCCCTCTTCTCGTTACTTCCCATCACCCCAGATAACCGCCTGTTAGTATCAGCCGCCTTCCAGATGATCGACCGTTCTAAGCCCCCACTCCGAATTATAAACCCATTCTACCATCCTAAGCCCATCGCCCCCACTGGAATGAGACCTCTTTAACAACTCTGCATCTTGAGATACCCGGCGGAAGGAAATGCCTTGAAGCCACGTAAATCCGCGGTGAAGGGAGCTGCGCCCACTTAAAGAGCAGCACCTCGCTGAGCCCAGCGCAAAGCCAGCACGATGTGTCAACCTTTGACAGCGGCCTCATGAGCAGCTGAAAACCTGGTTGAATTTGTCTTCTCACAATCTAAGTTGTCACGAGGCCGTCGCTGGTAGCATGCAGCCGGCCCGGCCGTGCAGCCGTATATATATATATATATATATATATATATATATATATATATATATATATATATATATATATATATATATAGGTGTGTGTATATGTGTCTGTTCATAAATGCACATGCATGTACCGTACCAAGAAACCGCACACATCGCATTGGAACATTGATATATACCTACATACCCATGCATGAGTATGCATAGCACATGTGCAGCTATGCAAATTAAAATGTATGGCATCCTCATACATTCGGCGTCTTTGCGATCGCTCAAAGGAATGTGATCGCTTGTGCTTGTGTGTGTGTGTATTCGTGCATGTATATGCGCATGTGTATGCGTATGCTTATGCGTATGAGTATGCGAATGAGGATGTATATGTATGCACATGTATATGCGAATGCATAATCCCAGTCGTGTTCGTAGTTCCCCGAAATACAAACAGGTGCCAATGTAGTATTCATTTCGGTAAAAAAGAGAGCTCAGTATCTCGAATGTATCGTTTTATATTCTAAGGCTAGACAAATAGTTGGTATCAGAAATACTACAAACATCCAGACCCAATGCAGCTGGATTTATAACTTACGTTTTGTGGCATATGCATTAAACGAGTCGCGAATGTGCAACTTAATAAGTGCCGGCAAAAGAAAGATGTCATCTAAAGACACGAGCCACTAGCGCATCACGTTCTCTGCAATTTAAAATAAAGCGCATAGCCATTCGGACCGTCCCACAGTTTCATCACACCCACAAAAAAACCGCCTTGGTGTCTCCAACAGAATAACACTTGAGTGCCTCCGTGCGTTCGTTTGTATGCAGCTGGGCTGATATAAGTCACCGTTTGCATGTGCGAGTGGTTCATAAATCGTATCCACTGTCCGAATAACGAATAAAGATGGCCAATTTGTCATCGCAGTGATATACCCGAAGAAAACTGAGGCTCTGCATCAGCACTCACGTGACTGGCATTTTGTATGAGAGCCGACATCAGGAACGCTACAGCAAACACGGTTTAGGCTATGTTTATGCCGTGGGGATTTGAACACCCTAGTAGATGTTGTTTTTGTATGTATAATCGATGACAGCCAAATTGCTGGGCACACACTTTGGTAGTCATTGATGTAGATCCCGCACTTGTCGCGCTTCGTTTCTCTATTCGTTAAGGGAGAATCGGCGGATGGCCGTGACCGGAAGCTCCTACAGGTCGTCGCGATTGTTCGGTCGATGGGACGTTCCGATCTTGATCGTAGGATCGTGGGTTCGAGTCCCGCAAACAGCGAGGTTTCCGAGATCATCTGCGGACAATCGGCGCAAGAGGTTGGCGACGCTACATGGCCGAATGCGTTGTAAGACAACTAAAGGTTCAACTGGGAAGCGTTCATAGGCTGCCGTGACCTTTCCCCAGGCAGGTCACGGCAGATCGTGAGCTGACCGGAACATTGTGCGGTGCCAGGCAGCCTGAGTAGGTGATGAGGTGAGACACTCGCCGAACTAATTAATTGTGCTAACTAACCAGCTGGCTGTCTGGAGCCTGCAGCCGGTGCGCGTCAGGGTGAGCGAGAGGACGGTATCCGCCCAGCCGTGTGGTTTGTTGGTGACAGTCGAATAACACCGGCTGATAACGCGCTCAGTGTTGGAACCCACTTCGCGGCATCAATTGCATGTTCCACAGAAAAACAACCTGGGCGGCTCAGAGCAAACACCTTAGCTGTGGTAGAACCGAGCCACAATACACAGGGCGATAGGTAATGGGCTGGTCGGACATGCGGGTTAAGATGGGGTGCTCCAGGAATTGCGCTGGGGCTATGGTGCATGTGCACAGTGCACAGCGTGCGGGAATTTCCTGGGGATCTGGAACACCACGGTGTGTTGCGCTACAAAACAAGATGCAATTTTAGAGATTAAAAAAGTTAGGACGGATAGCCAAGTTCACAAAATAACGACGACAAAAACCAAATGAGTGTGAATGAATAAGTAAATGACATTAGTTCACAAAATCACGGCAAGAGCCAAATGGGTGTGAATGAATAGGTAAATGACTCTAGTTCACAAAATCACGATCACAAGAAACAAATGAGTGTGAACGCATAGGCAAATGACACTAATAGATTAGGTGCTGGTAAGGCAACGTAATGTTCTGAAGCCGGTGTGCCACATGCACCGACAGCTTCGATGATGCTTCTAAAGCAAGTATGATTATACGTATTTTCGATCTCTCCATGGTCACGCATGCTTGCAAAAGTGAGATCACGCAATAGCAGCAGCTGCAGTCAGAAGCAAATTGGCCATGCAAAAACTCCGGATTGGCAGACTCAAATCGGCCGTGTAGCTCGTTTCTACCAGATGAGCACCGGAATGGCCGCTGTGGACATTGCCGCCGACTGTGCCGCCGATTGCTAAGGCCGCATCGCCACAGGAACACTTCACCAGCGTGGCATGTGGCGTCGCAGAGGCACTTCTCCGGCGCAGAAATTCCCTCTGCCACTTCGCAGCGACACTCGCCACACATTGACTAGCATCGAACCGACTTCCGTTCGACACTCATATTGCATTGTACCTTGGTATATTGCGCAATTACCAAGCTCCGACCTCCGACAAACGACTGCGCAGACCACACCGGCACGACACGACACGACCTCCGACAAACGACTGCTCAGACCACACCGACACGACACGACACGACCTCCGACAAACGACTGCGCAGACCACACCGACACGACACGACACGACCTCTGACAAACGACTGCTCACACCACACCGACACGACACGACACGACACGACACGACCTCCGACAAACGATTGCTCAGACCACACAAACACGACACGACACGACCTCTGACTGCTCAGACCACACTGACACGACACGACACGACCTCCGACAAACGATTGCTCAGACCACACAAACACGACACGACACGACCTCTGACAAACGACTGCTCAGACCACACTGACACGACACGACACGACCTCCGACAAACGACTGCGCAGACCACACTGATCCAGCTAGAGTGGTGACTACATCGGATTAGCAGCAACATTTCGTCACGCGAAGGCCTGCATGGATGCACACCAGCCGACTAGGGTAGTGCCGGGGTTGGCGTGCCTGGAGGCCCAGATTCAGAGTGCAGATTAGTTTATTGGTGTTGCCTCCGAGCCGACGGCTTTTCATGTTAGCAAGTCATTTGCGCATAAAAGGGAATGTAACTATTACAGTCCGCCACACACCACGCAAACCATTCACGCATCTTAGTCAAATGTTCGCCTGTTTATTAATACTTGCATTTCACTGGTTCGAAAACTAGTCCCAGCCACCACGCCAAGGTACGACTGTTTTCGTTGTACTTCTGCACACCAGTACAAGCGAGCTGTCTATTATGACTATTTCGGTTTTATTCTTGGCAGTCGAAGTGCATGATCTGTGCGGGTGTGCTGCTCGTCTTCAATTTTAATTAGTCGGGCTGCGATTGATTCAGGTGGTCCTGATTTAATCGCGCGGTGGGCGGCCCATATGCGATGATACACGGCTAAATTTGTCACCGTCAGCCGTTTCAGCTCACGCAGTACGTCTGAGGTGTGATCGAATGTTCCTCGGCCGCTCACCGCCGGACCACGTGCACACAGTTCCAGTCGACTGGCTGGTGGCAGAAGCGGGTCTGTGACGCTCGCTGAGGCCAGAGGGATTGGACTCGTGGTCGTGATGTCAGAGCGAGTGAACTTGTGCTGGTGATGTCAGAGCAAGTGGACTCGTGGTGGGGAGGTCAGAGCGGGTGGACTCGTGGTGTTGAGATCGGAGTGGCACAGATGAACTTGTGGTGAGCGAGTGAACTCGTGACGGCGCCGCGTCTGTGCCACTCGGTAAGGTCAGAGCGAGCCGCCGGACGCGTTATCCCGTGTCTCTCCTGTCAAATCATTACAACCCGTCCCGGGGGTCGAAAGAAACCCCCTCTAATCTCCAAACTAAGCTTCGCAGGAAAACAAACTAGGTGTCATCGGAAAGCATTCGACGAGTAGGGTCAGACACCACCACCCAAAACAATTTTCCACAAAAGTCACGTCATTACGGGCCCTAGAGTTTCACGACTTACATGATGTGTGTCGCTCTGAGGAGGAAGGTTCATTTTGAGGGAGATTTGAAGAAATAAAAATTATTTTGAATCGGAAAAAGAAACAGAAATCGACTAGGACCATACACTTTTTAGACATAAAAAACCTTTCTTTTTTATTTAAAAAAAAATTGAGTTTTTAAGCTTTCATTAATTTTCCCTTCCTAATGGGTAGAGCGGACCGAAAAATGTTGTTTGAAGTCAACTTCCTTCAAAAACACTTTCTGTAGCCAGAATCTTCGATTTTAACTCTGAGGAGCAAAAATATAAAACTAATAACTAATCAAAAACATAAAAATGAAGAATTCCTCTGGTGCGTTTTGTTGCATCCATAAAGATAAACAAACGCTAAAAGTGTCATTGAAATATCTGTATCCGTTAAAACGTGACGACTGGTTGAGCTTGTTTGGAGGTGACCTCACTTGACCTTGAATACCTCGTTGACCCTAAACGACCTGACTTCAATATTTTAACACAACATGCCAAATTGATGTGGGAAGAGGTATACCACAATTCGGTGCACTGACAGGCGCCATTCTTTGACAGTCCGTGGTAGACCTCACGGGGGTCGTCAACGACCCCCCCTCGGGGCGGCGCGGGTTAGCGTCGTTACGTCGGACGCGGGACGCGCCAGACTGTCGGCGAGGCCGACGGCGTCAGTCAGTGACGGCGACCCCATCCACACAGCTTAGTAGGAGGTGGGGGTGGGGGTAGCGGATGACTTTGCGAACGCAGTTGCTTTATTCCCATAGTACATTTCCATCGTCGCTTATTTCCAAAGCATACGGACAGGCGTGAGACGAAATGTACGACCCTCAATATACCAGGAGGTGCTGGGTTTATTCAACATCAAAAGTAGCGTTAGGGATCATGCTATATTACTCAACGTTTCGGCCAGGGGCCATCATCAGGAGTGATATAAAAAATGGCAGGGTTAGCATTTGAAAAACGCGGGAAGAAAGCGTGCAAAAATACACGTGAAACACATAAAAGCATCATCATTGCTGCAGACACTACAAGAAACTCCAAATCAGAAATCAACTAGGTCAAGATAGAATCCTCTGAGGAAGCCCGGGCCGATGGTCCATATACATATCGACACATATATAAACATATATCAAATGTAACTCGTAATACATAAAATATAATTTATGTTTATGTAATTTTATGTGATATACCAGTGTAGGTCCTGGACTAGCGGACCTACACTGAAATCTTACCTGGTCCGCTCAGCCCTGGAATTGTCGCCATGCCCTGCTGGTAGACGAACATGCCACACCTGCAGTAACGGGCTCAAAGGTAGATGCACGCGGAAAAACGTAGTTTATAAAATAACGTGCAACCGCTGTCTTGGAATATTTTATGTCGGAGAAACCAAGCGTAGAATCAGGGAGAATAAAGTACAATGAGCACTTGGGAGATGCCAGACTTCGGAGAGAATACACACCTTTAGGCGAACACACGATCGGCAAACATTCTAACATGGAACACAGCGACACTAACACAAACTTCAAAGTAGAAATTCTAGCAACAGCCAGGGACAACGCTGATCTGAAGGTCCTCGAATCTCTACACATGCGCAATATACGGCCGCAACTAAACACGCAAACGACGTCTTGGTATATCACATAAAATTACATAAACATAAATTATATTTGAGGTATTACGAGTTACATTCGATATATGTTTATATATGTGTCGATATGTATATGGACCATCGGCCCGGGCTTCCTCAGAGGATTCTATCTTGACCTAGTTGATTTCTGGTTTGGAGTTTCTTGTAGTGTCTGCAGCAATGAAGATGCTTTTATGTGTTTCACGTGTATTTTTGCACGCTTTCTTCCAGCGTTTTTTCAAATGTTAACCCTGCCATTTTTTATATCACTCCTGATGATGGCCCCTGGCCGAAACGTTGAGTAATATAGCATGATCCCTAACGCTACTTTTGATGTTGAGTAAACCCAGCACCTCCTGGTATATTGAGGGTCGTACATTTCGTCTCACGCAATGTCTAAAACCCAGGAGCACCTAAGAGCCATTCTTCGTTGTATTAAACATACGGACAGGAATGCATTAGATGTTTTAGTGCAAGTATGCGGTTGCTGTATGAGGAAGGAAGCCGAAGAAGTCTTACATGAAGATGCAGTCGTGTAAGACTCGGATGCTTCGAAAGGGTTTCTCCCGCCTTTGATGGAGACGTCAGTTGTCGCCACTCATGAGGTTCGGCAGCCGCGAGAAGAGGGGGAGGGGCGGGGAGGTGCCGACAGTTGAGTGAACTGAGATTGGGGCACCGATGCTGTGGCTGTCCAGACGTTCACTCTCCTTGCATGCTTCCTTTCTAAGCTTGGCTCATACTGGGCGGTAGCGCAGGCTCTCGTCTCCGGCGACGTGGGCGCACCCACACCACTGCAGCTGCGGAGGAGAAGCGGCGCATTCGTCCAGCCAGAGGGCGTGGATGTGCTACATGACACCACTCTAGATGAAAGGAACACGCTGGAGGAACCTGTTCCGGTGTAGCACGTAGCGGGTAGTGAATGAGCGACACCTCCCTTTCTTCGCTTCCCGTGCCTCTGGAACTAAGAGTGCCATCAGCACGCAGCTTCCAGGACTGACACCGAGAGGTGGGCACTATCCCATTTGAATCGAAAACAGCCTGTAAACACGTGCGCTTTCGTGTCACGGAATCAATTGTGCCCCGGTCTTTTGTGAAACAATACGAGCTGGGATGATATTTGGCATGGTGCAGAATTCTGATACGTATCCGTAGCCGTATCTCGATACGAGAATGTGTGCGTGTTGGATATCATGATGGCTGGCATTTATGGAGTATGGGAGTTCTGATCACATGCTGTATGATCAAATACGGCATCATAGGAACACGCTCATTGATGTATCAAACTTAGTGCACTGTATATGTTTCATTCCCAATTTCAGTTGATTGGAAAAGGTGTAACTTTGGTATATGTAAACTTCTTATGCAAATGCAATGGGATTGTTTTGAACTGAAATAAAACAATAAACAAATATGATCTAATTCTGTCCATATCAGCTATTAATGTTACGTTTTATAAAGCTTGATGTAAAACTAGATTTAAGTTACTTTATAAAGAGCCAATAACATGACCTTCACCTTTAAAAATATTTTCAAGTAACAAGCTCCAGGAAGGACCAAATATTGTGAACAAAGGTGAATCCTTTGTTCCACTTCCCTACAAAAACCAGTGGTGTTGACTTCTATAGTGTAGGTTTCCAGAATTGCCATCGGAAATATACACCACCCCAATAAGCGGTTCATTAAATATAACCAAAGAACGAAATTGGTTCAGTAAATACTGAACTGCTAGTGGTCATCCAGCGCCAATTTTCCGTTCAACATGAACGTTGTCAAAGTTTGCATTGCTTATCTTAATGTGCAGCATCAACATTTGTCGTTTCACGGCGCAAACTTTACAGTTTGGAAAATTTGCCGGCAATATTTCATCTATGACTGTACCTTCATATGGTGCGTGCTCATGTTGATTCATTCAAGCATAGATGGGATCACCAGCAAATATAATTAAGTAATTAGGTGTATCTACTCTTGTCATACCAATGTGGTCGTTGTCCGTTGACATCTTATGATACCAAAGTGGCTCCGGTCAGTTAGCTGAGTATAAAGAAAACCTACACGAAACTAATGTTGCCAAAGTCCATTAATCAAATGTGAAGAAAGCCTGCACCTTATTATATTCTTCTCCAAGCACCTAATCGGAAGTATTGCATATTGTAATAAGCAATCATCAGGATTCATAAATTATAGACAACCTGACCTAACCTATAACCTGACCTATATATATATACATGTCTGTGCTCTGACACCCTGATACAAGACATACTTGCTGACACTGCCTTCATATACATCACATCCTTATAATGCTGAGTATGTTCCTGCAGGGTAAAACATTGGGATAAACCCTGCTTCTGAAAAAAAATACAAGCAACTGAACTGTTATAATTGGCACAGCAACTCGAGCAACATGCAATGCACAACATCCATCGGTATGAAGCAGCATATCAGGCCTGACATATTGTTATCACAGTGCCACAGTAATTGTGGTGCGAGTTCTCCCAATGGTGTGCATCGACAGCTAAATAATATCAGGGATGCGTAAATTGAATTGCCCAGCCCCAACGTCACAATTCCACCCGGGACACATTGGTCAAGATGACATCTCACTATCTGGCACCCATAGCACGTACAGCTCTTGTTAATATTTGGGCATGAGGTATTGACCGGAACTATAATTCCAGGAAAATGAGCACAGTGAAGGTATCAGCACCCCGAGGGAGGAAACTGAGACCTCAGCTTTTCGTTTGGAGAAAACCATGGGCGGTGAGGTGTAGGTAGCTTTGATGCCATTACCTTTGATGGTGCTCGACCGTCAGATGGATGGAATGTTAACACTGGACATCGACCGGACAGGCCTGGTACGCGCACTGCAGGAAGACTAACAGGAGAAACAAAATGCGTCCTGTTCGACTCTTCACTTTTCATTCCATTCCATTTGTTAACCCGCGCCGTCTTTCCGGTCAGATCCTCACACCCGTCTCGGGGTAGGGGGGATTAGTACCCCCCCTCTAAAATCCAAACTAAACATCGCACGAAACCGAAAGAGGGTCATCGGAAAGCGCTCCACGAGTAGGGTCCGGGCCCACCGCCGAAACAATTTCCCCCCAAAAGTGACGTCACCAGGGGGTTAGATTTTCACGACTTTTCACAATTTACATTATGTCTTTGTCTCATTATGTCTTTGGGGAGTTCATTTTGTGGATGTATGAGAAAAAAATATTAGGAATTAGAAAAGGACAGCGAAATCGACCAGGGGCATACATTTGTTGCCCCCGCCCCGATGTTCCTTTTGAAATTTCAAAGTTTTGAGTTTTCAAGTTTTCTTTAATTTTCCTTTTCCAATGGGTAGAGCAGACCGAGAAACATTGTTGGAAGACAACTTGCCCTAATACAAAGTACTTACTTTAGCCAGCATCTTCTATTTGAATTGCAATTGGCAAATATGATAATTTATATGTAGTGAAAAAAATTCCTCTCGTACGTTTTGTTGCATCCCTAAAGATAAGCAAACGCTGAAAGTTACATTAAAATACCTGTATTCGTTAAAGCGTGACCACTGGTTAAACTTTTTTGGAGGTGACCTCACTTGACCTTGACTAACTCGTTGACCCTGGATGATCTGACTTTTAAATTTTGAAACAGCATGCCAAATTGATGTGGGAAAAGGTATTCCAAATTTGGGCGCGCTGTCGTGCGCCGTTCGTCCACTGTCCTGGAAAAACCTGAGGGGGGAGGTTGAAGACCCCCGAGATGGAACGGGTTTTCCCAACCAGTTTTCAGTCAAAGGGTGGGGAATCAGCGAAAAAAACTGACTCCTGATGTGATTGGGAGCTCTTGGGGTAGACAAATGCTTTAGGTTGGATAATCTTATTTTTCAGTTTTAATCGGTGGTAGATAAGGTGGACATGATCTGTGCAGGCCCTTTTAAGCAATCATGGATGGAGTAGTTTGAAAATTATTCATGATTCCCGGATGTGGAGTGTGCTATGCCATATCAAGTGAGTGGTATTATGTAAGTTGTGGCAGACAGCTCCTTTGGAAGAGGGTTGTGGTATTCATTTGGATGTGATAGTGCAACTTGAATCCTCTATACTATCTCTTCTTCATAGGCTTTACTCAGACAAGTTCCTGTTGTTCTTGTTAAGCCTGATCACTTGATGACTTAATCCGATGTATTTGGTTTGCAAACATTGTCGTTTCTTGTGTAGAATACCTCGATAGAGTAGAGCTGTCTATATAGCCAAGGAATATATCGAAATGCGAGGACAATTTCCTGAAGTCACTGTTTAGACTAATTTGGAGGATTTATAGTTTGTAATTTACAGGGACAGGGAGCTGTTTTTGCATTGTCACATGCTACATTGGATATATGGCAACGAATAGCATGTTAGCCATACCAAGGTGTGCCTGGAAGCAAAAAATAACAACATAATTTGGACTTAGCTCAGTTTGTAATTTGAATAGGTCACACATACAGCACCCACAGATACCTCTTGAGTGCCGACCAAAGGCCACTGTGCCCAAGGTGTCATGTTCCACTAACAGTTCAGCATGTCTTGGTTGCGTGTCCCAGACTTGCCCAGGAACGACGACGACATTTCGGACGCACTTCAGTCTCGTTACGGGACTTGCTGGGGGATGAATCGCCGTTTATTCAAACGGAACAACTCTTTCGCTTTATCTCAGAAATAAAGTTTTATGTAGTGTATGCTCCCCATTAACCCCTTGCATATTACGTAGTAAGACTATTACGTTCCAATCTCTATCTCGAACGGAACTCGTTTTGAAATGTAGTGTATGTGACTAGCCTTCGCTTAGTCAATACCGTGTGACACACTATGTTATGGGCGCTGCATGACCACTGCAGTCGATGCGCCCCTAAGCCCCAATAAACAAACAAACAAACAGTTTGTAATTTGTTTGGTTGTGTTCACCTAGGGACAAGCATATCTTCGAACAGTGAAATTGAATCTAAAGGTTCACTTCGATTCTTTGTCAGATTGTCTTAGTTATCGTACAGTGTCTTGTACCTTGCCACAGTGCACTGCTGCCTGTATGACATTTGGACAGTTATCACTAAGACATGGTGCGTGATCCTCTCGGGATGTCGGTTTTAAAATCCTGTGAAGGCGACTTCTCGTGAGGACTAAATGAAGACGAGAGGCGAAAAGCCATCTGAACGGACCTGTGGTGACACCACTCACTGTGATAGCCAAACGTCAGCTCAGTGCTGCCCAGGAAGGATTACATCAGTGCATTCCACACGCAGATTGCGCGACGAAAATAGTTCTGAACTCGGTGATGACAGACTCGGGGATGAGAGACTGCTGGCGCAACTCACTAAACCGGACAGCAGCCTTATGCCCTGCATCGGCTTCCGTCGGATTACACAAGTGGAGGTTCTCGCGATAACACTAAGACATGGCCCTCGATTGTCTCGTAAACTGTTGGGCCTGGCTTCCGTGGTTGATGACGTCGCAGGCGTGAGACGCCGCGAGACAGCGTGTGGTGATTGGGTCACGAAATCGAGTACCACGCCAGGCGAATATCATGCTGTAGACCCAGGTCAGTGGCATCGAGGTTCTTGGTGCTGAGGTCTTCCGAGATGGGGATCGTACGTCGTCGTGATTATCAATACCATCAATGTGGCATGTGCATTTGTGTCCATCTCGTTAATCTATGCGTCTATCACCAACCACATGTGCATTTGTGTGCCCACCACCAGCAATAATTGAGAGACCCCTATTTTATTATGTCGCCCTCGTTCTTTTCGTCGTATACTTCAGATGCATATTCTAGCATTTGCAGTTTCATAGGCTAAGTCGGGATCACTCAGTTAGTGAAGACTTTAGCGCACACAAATGCACACAAACATTCACGGCACTGAGAGCATAGCGCATAGAACACATGCATAACATTCTCATTCACATATCTTTTCTCACTGCATTGATACATGGAGTAGACTTTGTTACTAATCCGCGCCGTCTTTCCGGTCAAATCCTCCCATGCCGTCTCGGGGGGTAATTGAAAACCCCTCCTCTAAAATCCAAACTAAGCATCGTACGAAGACAAAGAGATGTCATCGGAAAGTACTTGATGAGTAGGGTCCGGATCCACCCTCCAAAACAATTTCCCCTCAAATGTGACGTCACCAGGGGTCTATATTTTCACGACTATTCACGACTTACATTATGTGACTCTGGGGAGTTCATTTTGGGGGATACATGAAAAACAAAATTTATTTGGAATGAGAAAAGCATAGCGAAATCGACCAGGGCTATATATTTTTACGCCCCTTCAAAAAATTTCCTTTTTCTATTAAATTTTTTTGAGTTTTCAGAGTTTCTATAATTTTACCTTTCCAATGGGTAGAGCAGACCAAAGAACGTTGTTGGAAGTCGACTTGCCACAATAAAAAATGCTTACTTTAGCTAGAATCTTGTATCTGAACTTCAATTTGGCAATTACGCAAAATTTATATGTAGTCAAAAACGAAAAAAAGAGAAATATTCCACTGATACGCTGTTATTGCATACGCAAAGATAAGCAAACGCTGAAAGCTTCATTAAAATGTCTGCATCCGTTAAAGCGTGACGACTGGTTGAACTTTTTTGGAGGTGACCTCACTTGACATTGACTAACTCGTTGACCCTAGGTGACTAGACCTGAATCACCTGCATTTTGAATCAGCATGTCAAATTGATGTGCGAAAAGGTATAACAAATTTGGGCGCGCTGCCGCGCGCCGTTCGTCCGCTATCCGCGAAACATTGGAGGGGGTGGGGGGCGGTCGAAGAACCACCCGAGACGGGCCGGGTTAAAATAATGTGGCTCAATGCATATTCAGTAGGTTTCTCCACTTTGAGCAAACGCTTCCCGTCTGTTAGTTATTGGTGCGATGAGTCTTCCCAGGCTTATCTGGTGGTTCAGAAAATGTCCCAGTCCTACATGCTTTTGCTCAGTCGCATTATAGGAAAACTTGCATCTAACCCTGCATTGATTAGTTAATGTCATTAGATTAGTAGCGTACCATCCAACCACAAATCCAAGTAAAGTGTGCGCAAGATTGGCATTGGCAACGAGGACACTTATGAATGATATGTAGATTAATAAATATAGTAGAATGATGAAAATATTGTACTTTGATAAAAATATTAAAAGAAAATTATCGACGGTTCGACTGTATTGCATTCATCAGGAAAATATTTCCATAATGAAGACATTGCAGTCGAAACGTCGGGAAATGTCTTCAAATGTTTTTTTTTATCGAAGTATTAATTTTTCACTCCCTTGATATATAGCCCAAGTTCATAATTCTACTACTATTGCCAATCTGTCTATAAACAGTACGATATGTAGGTTCCAGATGAACTTGACAGCTTAGTATTCACATACACCTTGGACCAGTGCATCAGTTTCGTTGAAGTGTGTGCATTGAGACAAGTCAACCACGCCCGCAGAATAACGATATCGCTGGATTGGTATTTGCCTATGAAGCCCTCGATGTTGAAATGCTCGCAATTTTGTTGTCTTTTTGCATTCGTGTGATTTTTAAACATCCTACCATTGGCTGCATACAAAGAATTAACCTTTTCACACAGAAATAGCGATTGGAGAATCAGCGCAAGTCATAATGCAATGCGAGGGCTGACTGATTATTGGGGGAGATGTTGCGCCGCGTTCAGAGGATCTGAATCGAGTAGTTCTCATTAGTGTGCTGATGTATGATATGATGTATTTTCAAAATGATATTTTTACACTTCATCCTTAGTATAGACCGTTGAAAAATAATTATTTATTGCTGAGAAGCATGTATATATTGTTCCACGTTCATTCTCGCTGCACGTTGTTCTCACAATGTAGTGAAATTGTTGCGTGCAGTTGGAATTGCCAAGCGTTTTCCTATTCGACTGTGGAATATTGAATCATTTAAATTCGCCTACACCAGAGAGCGACTTAATTAAGTTGAGCCGAGATGTGCCGACATGTGCCTGGATGACTTTAAATCTGATGTGGCTTCACTTTATGAGCAGCTACGTGTCTATGGCAGTTGTAATGAAGTTCAGAATAACTACACGTTTGTTGCCTTTCGTGTCCGTGCCTAATTTCCGGAGGCAGGGAACGTTTCGCAACGTTTGGTGGACGGCTTCACCGAACAACCACGGTATTTTACTTTGAATCGCTAATATGTACTTTGGGCTTTTCATATATTGTCACGTATACCGGCTGAGAAGCCATACGCTGTTTTGTATTGCATACATCGATATGATTATTCATCGCTAACGACCACTGACTTCCATTAAGAATATTTTCTGTTCTCTGAGAGATTCTACTTGATTGCCAACATAACATGCAGAGATATTGATATGCGTGTCTAATATTTGACATTTATGAATCAGCATTGGTACTGTATACTGTTATTGTACTTCCTTCTGGAGCTCTAGGCCACACCCCGCGGCCTTTATTCACGTTTAATTGCAGGCCAACTACTTCCCTAAGCTCTTCTATGACATTTGGTGCTGTTTTCCAGCGCATAAATCACGAAAAAGCACAATTATATCATCTCCATGCACAGATGCAAAGCTTCACTTCAACATTCCCGATTACTGTTTCACGCATGTCGTCGTTGCCTCGAATGTTTGCTATCGTTGGCTGAAATATCGGCTGTCGTTGGCTCTACCATCTGCCGTCATTAGCTGTAATATCTGCTGTCGTTGGCTCTAACATCTGCTGTCATTAGCTGTAATATTTGTGTCGTTGGCTTTACAATCTGCTGTCGTTCGCTCTAATATCTGCTATAGTTGGCTTTAACCCGCGCCGTTTCACTAGTCAGATCCCCACACCCCGTCTCGGGGGGATAGTAACCCACCTCTAAAATCCAAACTAAGCGTCGGACGAAAACGAAAAAGTGTCATCGGAAAGGACTCGATGAGTAGGGCCGGATCCACCCCCCAAAACAATTTTCCCGAAAAGTGACGTCACTACGGGACTAGATTTTCACTTTTCACGACTTACATTATGTTTTTGGTTCGAGGGTCCCAAACATCCATTTGGGGGATATTTGAGAGAGAGAAAAAAATTGAATCAGAAAAGGACAGCGAAATCGACCAGGGCAATATAATTTACCCCCATAAAAAAGAAATCTTCCAAAAATTTGGAGTTTTCAAGCTTTCTCTAATTTTCTTTCTCCAATGGGTAGAGCAGACAGAGACACGTTGCTTGAAGTCAATTTGCCCTAATAAAATGTGTTTACTTTAACCAGTATCTTCTATTTGAACTGCAGTTGGGAAATATGAAAAATTTATATGTAGTGAAAAACGAGAAAGAAATTACACTCGTACGTTTTGTTGCATCCCAAAAGATAAGCAAATGCTGAAAGTTTCAATACAATACCTGTATCCGTTAAAGCGTGATGACTGGTTTAACTTTTTTGGAGGTGACCTCACTTGACCCTGACTAACTCGTTGACCCTAGATGATCTGACTTCAAAATTTTGAAACAGCAAGCCAAATTGATGTGGAAAAAGGTATGCCAAATTTGGGAGCGCTGCCGCGCGCCGTTCGTCCGCTATCCGGTAAAAACTTGAGGGGGTTGTTGAAGACCCCCACCGAGACGGGACGGGTTAACATCAGATAGCATGAGCGCTTGCTGCAGTCACCATTGACGACTTTGCGACTGGATGGATTAATTTGGATGGTGAACATCAGATAGCGAATATCTAGACAAAGCAGCATACGATGTAGCATAGCTACTTCGACATAAAAAAAACATTTAGTAAGGCATACATCATAAATCAAATTGGCATCATTCATTTCAATTTGATATTGTTCAATTTATCAGTCAAAACTTGAGCATGAATCATTTGTCGCGCGACGTCGTCGCGCAGTGTACTACATGTTGATTCTGATATTGTAATAACGTGATAGCAGTGGAATCGTTGCCGGTCTGCTGCTGACCGCTGATGAGGTCACATGTATGCCGGGTACCCACCACACATGAGTCGACAACGGTGATTTCTTAGGCTGAAATTTTCCGCGAACACCAGTGGCGTGGCGAGTGAAGCGTCAGCTGTTGGGTGTAGTGCTCTCACAGCATGCCCGAGGTTGAGAACCTAAGAGCGGCCCTCATTGCCTACACGGAAGCGTCGCGGTGGTGGTGACCGTAACGTCTCTTCCCCAGCCAATCGTACGGGGGTGGGGGATTGGAGGAAACCGTGACTGCAGCAACTGCATCAGACGAAGTGCAATTCCAAGACTTGCAAAGATAGTTGATAAGGAAAATTCCCGGGGGAAGTAATATTGAACAATGCTCTCGCAAGCTCTATCTAAATATACCGGGAATGCCAGCAAAAGAAAGCAACGACAAGATCATTCTGGAACTGTCTAGAAGCATTAGTGTGTCTTTCAGTACCGGCGACATGGACATTGCTTGCAGTATTGGAAGACAAAAACAAGAAAACCAAAAATGATAGTTGTCAAATAGCTTGGAATGGCTACGGTCGTGCGTCGTTCTCCGAGGGCTACGAGATATGCAGGCGCCCCGAGATTAGCTCTTAACTGACAATGTTCTGGCAAGCACGTCGTACATGTTGGAAAACCTCGCTCAAGGACACGAGTTCTACATGTACACAGCGAGGCAGCTGAAGGAAAGCCCATCCCGGTCAATGTCCAGTGTTAGCACATCATCAAATATGATGGATGAGCATTATTAAAGATGAGGATATCCAAATATTTGCACAGGAAGATTCCCAAAAATAGCCCAAACTTGCATTCGACAATCACAAATTCCGGTTATAATAGCATAAACATTTTGGATTAAACTTATCAAAGTATGTTCGCTTTCACGCACACATCAATGTACTGCACGTTATTCATACAGCTCTCAGTTTTACGCACCCGACTGCACAACACGCCTCTGGTCCCATTCTCCAAGAAATGCATGCCAGTTGCGCACAACCATGTTTCGAATGCTGCGATACAATTATCGACGGACTTATTACGGTGACAGGTACCCGGGGACTTGAGCGCTCTTCAAATCGGGCGGCCAGACCTAAACCACTACACTTCGAGAACACCGACCAACAGAACAACCTAAATGCACATATATATTAACTCCAACTAATCGACCCCCGCCCCCTAGTGTGGTTGAGGCTACAAGTTGAAAACCGTAGCGCAATTCATTCTGCACTGCTCCATACATACTCGTCACCGAACTCGTCGGCGCGGGTTTTTCAGCACTATAACGAGGCAGAGCGAGCACAATATATAGCCCGTTGACACTGGCGCGTTGGTGAGCAGTAGTTGACTGTCGATGGTTCGGCGGGCGTTCCATGACCAGCGACGGGCTCCTGCCGACATTTGTCTTGGCTAATCTCGTACCTCACACGTGCACGTGAGTGTGGGTGTGTGTGTCTGTGTGTTGTGTGTATTGTGTGTATTGTTTGTGTGTGTTGTCTGTGTGTGTGTGTTGTGTGTGTGTTGTTTGTGTGTGTTGTGTGTGTGTGTGTTTGTGGGTGTGTTGTGTGTGTATGTGTGGGCATGTGTGTTGTTTGTGTGTGTGTGTGTGTGTGTGTGTGTGTGTGTGTGTGTGTGTGTGTGTGTGTGTGTGTGTGTGTGTTGTGTGTGTATGTTGTTTGTGTGTGTTGTGCGTATGTGTGTGTTTGTGGGTGTGTGTTTGTGGGTGTGTGTTTGTGGGTGTGTTTGTGGGTGTGTGTTTGTGGGTGTGTGTTTGTGGGTGTGTGTTTGTGGGTGTGTGTTTGTGGGTGGGTGTTTGTGTTGGGTGTCTGTGTGTGTGGCTGAGGGAGGGTCATGTGTGGTGCTTTAGTATATGTGTGTGCTGTGCATGTGTCGTGTGTTGCATGTTTGCATGTGTGCTGTGCATGTGTCGTGTGTTGCATGTTTGCATGTGTGCTGTGCATGTGTCGTGTGTTGCATGTTTGCATGTGTGCTGTGCATGTGTCGTGTGTTGCATGTTTGCATGTGTGCTGTGCATGTGTCGTGTGTTGCATGTTTGCATGTGTGCTGTGCATGTGTCGTGTGTTGCATGTTTGCATGTGTGCTGTGCATGTGTCGTGTGTTGCATGTTTGCATGTGTGCTGTGCATGTGTCGTGTGTTGCATGTTTGCATGTGTGCTGTGCATGTGTTTTTGTTGCATGTTTGCATGTGTGCTGTGATTGTGTGTGTTGCTGTTTGCATGTGTGCTGTGCATGTGTCGTGTGTTGCATGTTTGCATGTGTGCTGTGCATGTGTCGTGTGTTGCATGTTTGCATGTGTGCTGTGCATGTGTTTGTGCTTGCATGTTCGTTGTTATTGATTGTGTTGCATGTCGTTTTGCATTTGTGTGCTGTGCATGTGTCGTGTGTTGCATGTTTGCATGTGTGCTGTATGTGCTCGTCTGTATGTGGTGTGTGCTTGTATTTGTGTGTATGTGTGTGTGTACTTATGTTTGTGTGTGTGTGGGTTACGTGTTTGTGTGTGCGTGACTTTGTGTGTGTGTTGTATGTTTGTGTATGTGTGTGAATGTATGCATGTGTGCGCGTTCGTGTGTGCCTGCACAAGCGACCTGAGAAAAAGCCACAGACGCCTTAAAGTCAAGCCACTAGGGCTCTTATGCCAGTCTTTAACGCTGCATGTGCACTTTTCATGGATACAAATGTATATCATCCATCTGTCAAATGATATACACTGCCAGATCCTCCGTCAAAACATTAGTTGTCTCCGAAAACCAACTACAATACATTTACCTTGTGTGCGTTGTACATCTATAGTGAGCCAAATATAGATCATTTCTGGATGGACCCTCTGCCTGCTAGATTGTCAGCCACCCCCTCCTTACGTCGATATTCAAATGTACGTTTCTAAGCTCCGTCGAACATTCTCCGAGGTGACCTCGAGAGCAGGCCAGAGGGTCGATGAAATATGGCTGGCAATGAAAGCAACACCACAATGATTTTGCAGTGTGATAAACTACGCCGTGCTGAACTCATGGACACGGAGGACCGCCTCCAAGGTCGGTGACCGGGGCGTTAACCAGCTGACAAAATATATGCAGAATGTCACTTCACGTTCCGTTACAGAGCGTGAGATGATCACGTCGGGGCAGCAGATGATTTATAGACGAGCTAATGTGTCAGACACATGCAACAATTCGTAGATTAACTGTGGCTGGTATTTTACCGATCAGCATAAGTCACGAATATATTTCGCAATGTAAACGTCCGACCAAAATTATCACCCGTTCAATGTGAACCTTTTTGACAGGTTGAAGAATCTCGAATGCATGTCTGCTTTCCCCATACCGTAGCGAAGCGCTTCCGGTTGTCCAGCGTATTCAATCTGCCAACATTGAGGACAAAACAATCATTTCATGATTCAACATTTGCCGCGTGAATCTAGTTGTCGGATATTGCCAACACGACAGTGCTGGTGTCGGTTTCCAATGACAGCTAGCATTTGCTGTCATGATTGTACTGTGGTTCATATTCGTGTTAGCAGCTTCACATTTTTGTGCTAGTTTAGTCATACAAATGCTCTACTTTGGTCAATCCGACGGATTGCACGAGGGTATCCCTGACTGTTCATGCAATTTCGCCCCTAAAACCAAATATACCTAAATGTGTTTTCGTTTTGTCTGCGGAAGGACTGCCCCGCACCTAGCGGTTGAAAACAAACACAGTGCGCATATCGCATGGCAATTGAAGCGAAACCACATTATGAAGCTGGTGCAGTCTATTCAGCATGCTCACCGGAGGGGGACGATAACGGGAAGTGGGGAGGGGCGGACCAAGGGGATTAACGACCCCGTCCTGAAATCTCGGAGGCTGTTGAGACTAGAACCGCGAAATTGGAAGGAGAGCTTACACCTGTAGTAAACTATGTGCAGTATATATTTTACGATCCTATGTGAACCCTTCCCGGGTCAAATGAGGTCGACTGATCAAAGAGGCTAGAGGTGACCAACTCGAAATATATTAAGCAATACGTCGGGCTTTGGTGCATCCTACCCGTTCACGTTTTACTTGGGCCCGGATGATTTGTTGTTGAAATACTGGCATGCAAAACAAGGCATTCACATTTGCCATTTACCAGGTAGGTATGAATATAATGTAACGGCCAAACCTATGCAAAATGATGTGATTAATTGCTCATTTTGCAATGAAGGTATTTTGTGCGCATGGGCTGATAATTACTAATCGTGCACAATAAACAAGGGGCAAAGCGTCAGTTTGTAGTGCCACCAATCGCCTCTAGGGACGCTGTCGACTTAACGACATGTCCGTGGTCGTTCCCTATCGCAGCCGATCGGAGCTGCCACGAGCCGAGCAGCAGCGTCTTCGGCACGTACGAGCGCGGTGTAAAATAAAGCGCGGACACTAGCACCTACTGCATGCTATGCAGGGCGCCGTAAACTTTTATAGTCCACGACCCAACCCCACCTTCTCCAACGGTCGTAAATACGTCCAGCTATCTGTTCCATCACAGTGGCAAATAGCGTTTCGTTTGTGGCTCCGTTGACGACCCGAAGGTCGAGTGCGGGGTGTCTTTTATGGCCAACAGTCCACAAGAGGCCAGTGCTTGCCATTGATTGAAGACGGAAACCACTGAAGGGAATCGATGCGGAGGTGGTCGCAAGCCGTCGAGCAGGTGAACTCCACATGGGTGCAGGTGTATGGATGGGGGTGTGGGCTCGTGTGTGTGTGTATGTGTGTGTGTGTGTGTGTGTGTGTGTGTGTGTGTGTGTGTGTGTGTGTGTGTGTGTGTGTGTGTGTGTGTGTGTGTGTGTGTGTGTGTGTGTGTGTCTGTGTCTGTGTCTGTGTCTGTGTCTGTGTCTGTGTCTGTGTCTGTGTCTGTGTCTGTGTCTGTGTCTGTGTCTGTGTCTGTGTCTGTGTCTGTGTCTGTGTCTGTGTCTGTGTCTGTGTCTGTGTCTGTGTCTGTGTCTGTGTCTGTGTCTGTGTCTGTGTCTGTGTCTGTGTCTGTGTCTGTGTCTGTGTCTGTGTCTGTGTCTGTGTCTGTGTCTGTGTCTGTGTATGTGTCTGTGTCTGTGTCTGTGTCTGTGTCTGTGTCTGTGTCTGTGTCTGTGTCTGTGTCTGTGTCTGTGTCTGTGTCTGTGTCTGTGTCTGTGTCTGTGTCTGTGTCTGTGTCTGTGTCTGTGTCTGTGTCTGTGTCTGTGTCTGTGTCTGTGTCTGTGTCTGTGTCTGTGTCTGTGTCTGTGTCTGTGTCTGTGTCTGTGTCTGTGTCTGTGTCTGTGTCTGTGTTTGTGTCTGTGTCTGTGTCTGTGTCTGTGTCTGTGTCTGTGTCTGTGTCTGTGTCTGTGTCTGTGTCTGTGTCTGTGTGTATGTGTGTGTGTGTACATGTGTGTGTGTATGTGTGTGTGTCTGTGTCTGTGTCTGTGTCTGTGTCTGTGTGTCGGTGTATGTGCACGTGTGGCTACGGCTGAATATTCTGGTCTGTTTTTAATATTCAGTCAATTTTCTACCCGTTTTAAGTGTTATCCTAATCGCCTGTGTGTCATGATTCGGCCTAAAGTCAGAACTTCGACGGATGTCAATCCGTCGAAGTTCTGATATGACATAGCAGTACCGGCTATGCAGAGCAGCGGGAGCACCTCCATGACCGCGTGGCTGCATCCGCTCTTGGCGTGGCTTTTACGCGCTGTCCACGTGGCCGCCACATCGGTCCCCACGAAAACGAAGCGAGCAGCTGGAACCCCCGCCCCTCATCACTTCCTCCACCCTGGCCGATAGGCGAAAACAGTCGTCTGTGGATCATCAAAGCGACCAGAACGTGTCCCGCAGTACATCCGGGAACCAGGCGGGGCTGGACGCCAGTGTGTAATTTGCAGAAGGTAGACTTTAAGTGGCATTCACTTTCAGATTCAACATGATTTTCGAGGCTTGTTTAGGAAAATATATAAAAAATGCAAAACGTCACAAGTAAGGTCGCTATGTCCAATGACGTTTTAGACTAGGAAGATGTGTTTGGAGTTTAGTCGTGTGGCTGATGAATACTTCTACAACAGCTGGAATGTATGTGGTGGCAGATTACGTGCATAAGACGTATTCTTGGGTTCACGTTATCCGGTCAGGTCCTGGGATATGATGCGACATGTCCCGAGTGCATACGCATGGCAGGCGCTCTGGAGGCTAACATAGACATTATTACGAGCAATGGCATGACTAAAGCAGCGTTATTTTACATGTCGATTTCATTTCTAATGTGACTACTGTCCTAATATTCGGCGTTGAAATCTTGCATTACTTTGCGAGAAAAAGTGTGAATGTTTCCTTCAAGAGTTAAAACTGCGGTGACGCTTTGAAAATTTTATAGTATGGCGGAAGACATGGTTTACCTTTTGTGCCACTCATTTACCTTTCCCTCAGCGCCATTTCTTTCGAAAATTATTATCCTCAACAAGTCACAGAATTCATGGTGTTCAACACTTACGAGATCAGTGACCTGGACCTATACACGTGTCGTCTGTGTTGGATGATGTCTTCCGATTGCATATCATCAATGTTGAAGCACGAAATCGCATTTAGTTCGTGATCAGGATTCTAAAACTACGGCGAAGATGGGTGACCGACTGCACTGACCGCCTTCACCTGACCTGAAAGGTCAGCGAAAAAAAAGATAGGGAAATTGCATCGAGTAAACCGAAACGTTCACAGGTGGAGACACCTCATGCGGTTTGCCGCATCTCTCTGTCTTAATTAGAGCCAACAGCGTACGGGTTCCCAGTTCCACCAGCCACATTCGGGATCGTTGACGCTCAACTGCCGAGCAGCCCGACAATGCTCGACACGGACTATTTCACTGGAACTTTCTGCCGTTTAGTGGCACTGCCTTTGAGTTAGACCTACCAAGTGGCATTGAGCCTTCCTAGATGTGCGCGGGACTGAAGTGCGGCCGGTGCACTGCCCACTGGCGACTGCTGCTCCACTGGCACTGCCCACTGGCGACTGCTGCTCCACTGGCACTGCCCACTGGCGACTGCTGCTCCACTGGCACTGCCCACTGGCGACTGCTGCTCCACTGGCACTGCCCACTGGCGACTGCTGCTCCACTGGCACTGCCCACTGGAGCAGCAGGCAACGGCGTGCCCACTGGCGTTGTCCGAGTCCCATTGTTCGCCCCCCCACCTGAAGCACCACATGCGCGGGGATTCGGACGGACATCCGTTACCGGATCGGAACGGACACCCGTCATCGGATCCAAACTTACTCCCTGCACTACACCATAATTTCACGAATGTGTTGCGCTCATGTATGCTACTACCTCTGGCCACCTAATACCACTCATGTGGAACCGTAGCAGCCACAAGTTGGTGGTGGATGGATCTGACATATGCGTCAGTCTGAGGGTCTTTGTGTAAGTCTAAATACTTGAGTCCGAATCTGAGTCTGAGTCCGAGTGCAACAACGCTCACTGGCGAAGCTGAGGAGGCGACCCCGGAGCTGCTGGAGCGCCTGCGACAGGCGTCGCTGCCTAGAATGGTCGATAATCGTCCAGAACGCGAACGAATCCATCCAACATCCATCCAGTGACGAGCCCGGTCTGCCAAGTTGAGCAGTGGTGACGTCAGCGGCCAAGGTCACCACGGCCGCAGGCCTGACGCCGGAGCTCTGGACGGGGCGCGGGGATAATCGACGCGGGAACAACCGAAGTCGTCTGTCTCAATAACGCATTCGAAGTTTGACCGACCGTTAAAGTGGATCGAAATACTCGGATCAACGGCGCACGACAAGCTCGTCGGCGGCGGCACGCTGCAGCAGAGGCTCGACGACTTTGAGAAGAGAAAAGAGAAGATAAACGACGCTCTGTCCGCCTAGATGGAGAACATCGGACGTCAGCCGCCGCAGCACGTCACTCGTGCTGCATGGCGAGGAATTCGGTCATCCGGCTGAGGGAGAAAATATTGAGAAGAAGCTACTCCGAGAGCACGGTTGGTTCGAGCGCCACACTGCGATGGTTACCCCAGTGCTGGCAAGACAGGGTCGAGTCGCTCCACGAGCCGGCATAGCCCTCGACTGGGAAGGTCACTTGGAAACTGGCCGGATAACACCGGGGACGCGGCACCAGGACGGCCTTGTCTGTGTATTGAGAGCACGTTAAACTCCCGGTCAAAATTATGCGTTGAGCTGGGAATGACGGGTCGGGTGGTTTGGCCAGGGTTCAAACCACACGCTGTGCTTAGCGTAAAACTTCACAAAGTCTAACTAACATCTAACTTCATAAAGACGTTAATAAGGCCACCCCCACGAGAAGTCGTCGGATAATTGTTGCAATACATTGAGCTTGAATAAAGCTTCTAAAATGTGTTAAAATAAACTTATTAAGTCCTATCAACATCCTCAGTAAGCGATTATCCGGCCCGGACGTACATGAGAATTACGTCTACGTGGTCGCGACCGGCTTCTAAGTCCCATCAAATAATTTGGCAAATTCGTGGCAAACAAATAACACAAAAACGAGTGGCAGCTGAAGAGAGATCCGCCTCCAGGAATGCTCCGGCTCATAAGCACTAGCTCTGTCGTACGTTGAGCCCCTCAATAGCCGCAAAAGAGACAGAGAGAAAGAGAGAGAGAGAGAGAGAAAGGGAGGGGGAGACAGAGAGAGGGAAAGAGGGATAGAGAGAGGAGGAGAGAGCGAAAGAGGGAGGAGGGAGAGAGCTGCTTATCTCGTTTTTGGGTGCCAAGAGGATAACGATGACTGTGTACACTGATAGCCAAGACCATGCACGCGACATTCACACATAGAGCTCAGGTGGACTACGAGCCGACAGCCGAGCCTCCCGCTCGACGCATCGACAGTGATGAATACTGAATGCATCCGTAGTCATCATCGGCAGAGGGCCAGCCTCCTCCAGCTGGTGTGACTCGAACTCCTCCCACTGGGGACGCTAGTGGTGATCGGAATGGCTGATTGATCCTGATGACATGACTGATTGGGTGATGACACTTTATTTTGTGTTGTGTCTTGATTAGGGTGGTCGAAATGGTTCAGAGCGGTTCCGCTCGTCGCCCCTCTCCCCCTGCCCAAATGCATCATGGGATGGCGACGTCGGAGGTGAGGGTGAGCGCTACGAGCCAACATCATCGGCAATGTCTTCTAACCCGAATTGGCATCTATCTCGTCAAAACGTAATGGTGTGATATTTCAGTGGTACAAAATAGCTCAGGCAGACTGTGTAGTCACATAAAGAAAGATAGAAATACTAATTGTATACCGTAAAGTAACATATTTAGGAAAAATGTTGGGTTATAAGAAACCCCTCTGTAGAAGTTGTAAAGGCACATTGTAATAGGAACAGGGTTTATAAATGAAAAAAGCTTAAGAAGCTAATGAATCATGGAGACGATGTCAGTAGCCAAATAAAATATTCGCGATTTGTGAGATAGAATGAAAGGATGAACCGTCTTCCGTCATGTACATGCCACTTATCCAAATCGCATTGTAATTTTACAAGAGACTTGCTCAGCTGAGGAAGAAGAACAATCAAGAACAATAATTAATTGGGCACACCAATAGTATCCAGTCATGGAACAAAACATTGTCCTGGGAGAGATGTGTCTCTTCCCGGTCGTCTGAGTGGAGCCGTGACGGAACAGTTTAGTGATATGAACATGAACTTGTTGCACAATCATCCTGTGATGAGGATGATATCGCCACATTAGGTGTGTACCCACCAGTAGTAGGCAATCAATGATTAAAGATGGCGCACTTTGATAATGGTATGAAACGTGTTCATGCAAATTGCAGAGCTGAACATTATTGACATGGGTGTTTGCAGGTTCACATAGACCAAATGGTGTGCAGAGCAGGAAGTTCAAAGCATCTGGTGGTGACATAAAGCTCTTGCAAATCACGCACGAATGCTGTTTAAAACACACATGGAGACATTCAAGCTATCATACAGGAACATACACTTGGCCAGGATTGACCCGACATAACAGTCAAGAATAGATTGCTTATGTACCTGTGAAGCGTCATGTCGCAACTGTGCCGTAAATTCCAGCATAAATACACTAGCCAAGGTGATGATAGTTCTACTGAGTGGCTGGAAATGAAGTTCAGCATACATTCAGAAGCTAAGGTTATCATATTACGAGTGAAGCCGTGTGAGGACAGTCCAGCATAAGTGCAGGAACTAAAGTCATCATATTACCGGAGGCTGCGAAGGAAGCTCACATGGGGGCTAGGATCATATTACGAGTGAAGCCGTGTGAGGACAGTCCAGCATAAGTGCAGGAACTAAAGTCATCATATTACCAGGGAAGGCATGCGAAGGAAGCTCAACATGCAGGGGTTAGAGTGATCATATTACTAGTGAAGACATGCAAAGCATGACACAAACGGTCGTCGGTGAGCCTCACAAATATTGTCCGCTGGTTTGTCTGTTCTCTATGTCTGGGTGTTGAAGAGAAGATACCGTGGTTAGCATGCAAAGCTGAATGAAACCGATGAAATCAGAGGCTTTATGCCTCAATGTTTTCAATGTTTTGCCCTCTTTCTGCGAAGCTGGAATCTTTGGTGCATTCTAGCATAGCCTAGTCAATGCATCATTTCACAGCAATCCATTTCACATCTAACTTTACATAATAAGTGCCCGGAATCCAAAGAAATCTTCGAAAGCCTCACACACAAACAAATAATGTCTGAACTGATTCCATTTGCAAAAAGTGCATTTGTCCACTCGTTTCCCTCGCTCACTCACTACGTTCGAATGATTAGAATAAAAGGATACCAGCCTTGTGGCAATGGGGACCCGGCAAGTCGAGATTTAACAATCAGCTATTAGGTGTTGTGACCACTGAATTCGAAAAGCAGGATATTACACAGATCATCAGTGGTTAAGGCTGGTAATGGACAGTTGAAACTAGGTGCAACGGGAGACATGTTTATTTGTCATACACGGATTATTAGTTTTCATCGCAGTAGAACATTAGCTGCATGCACTACAGAAGGAAGAAACTGAATTAGTAGACCAAGTATCACAGTTACAGACAGATTTCAGCAGACGAAATGACCAGGAGATGCCTTACGATGAGGCGAGCTAAAAATGTAATAGAATGAACGCTTTGCGATGTGGGAACAATCATCATAACTGAGGCTCTGTGCTCGCCCCTTTCTCCTTGGCACCCGTGCCAATTGCGTCCGGTGCCAAATGTTGAGCAGAATGCGAAGACAGCCAAGCATTTCCTTAGCAGCGATAAACAGCTTTTAGGCTTGCTTCAGGCGCCGATATCCGATGAATCATCACTGAATGTTGAGCAAGTCGTTAGCGTTGTGTGATGCATTAAGAACAGATGTACTTGTGAAGATGCTGGAACAAACAGAAAGTGGTTGAATTTCTGGAATGCGAAACTTGCCAAACTTGATGAACTAGCCAAAAGGATGGCCCAATTAACAGAGAGGAACGACAGTATGCCTGAAGTGAACTGAACAAAAATAAAGCACCCAGCGCTACTTATTCCACCGCTTAATAACTTCAAGGATTTTGCTGGTGAAATAGAGCCTACAATACTGGCATACATGAATGTAGCACAGTCGGATGAAGTTTTGAAAACGCAAATAAGAGGAATAATAACTTCCATTTAGAAGAAGGAGATCAAAGTGAATTTCAAAATACAAGATTCATTTGCCTGATTGATGTCGTATATATGATCACCGTAAAGGTTTTTTTTTCGGTGCGAATCGGCGGTGTAATTAACAAGCGTGTGCCTTGAGAGCAAAGTTGCTTTATGACAGGAAAATGTCTTGGAAAATATCAGGTTGACGGCGATTTGATTGAGTATTAGAAGGTAGGTCGGATCACAGAAATGTCGACTCCTTGCGATCACATGTCTGCTTGCAATTCGCTGGAGTACGGCCTGCTATCTTGTTCTTGCAGCGCATAATTTCAGAGACAGTTTAACTGATTGCATTACACTGGCATACCAATGCGCCTTTCGCGACACAGCGACAAGCACCTTGCTGCGCCAGCTTTCAGACCATTATGAGGTCGATTCATTATTCACTGTATAGTGAATAATGTATTCACTTCAAAATGGTCTAAATGCAATCTTAAAACGCGTCAGGGGTCGCCGTTAAGTGCAATGCTGTTCGCTTTGGCATTGGATATACTGACAGGCAGATATTGGAGCCAACAACGGTGGGTATTAGAGCCAACGATAGCAGCTTTCAGAGCCAATGACAGCCGGTATTCATGCCAACGACACAGATATCAGAGCCAACGACAGCATATATTAAAGCCAACTATAGCAGATATTAGAGCCAACGACAGCAGATATTAAAGCCAACGACACAGATATTACGGCTAATGACAGCAGATGTTAGAGCCAACGACAACAGATATTACAGCTAGCGGCAGAGCAGATGGCAGAGACAACGACAGCCGAAATTTCAGCCAACGACAGCAAACATTCGAGGCAACGACGACATGCGTGAAACAGTAATCGGGAATGTTGAAGTGAAGCTATGCATGTATGCATGGAGATAACATAATTGTGCTTTATCGTGATTTATGTCCTGGAAAACAGCACTAAATGTCATAGAGGAGCTTAGTGAAGTAGTTGGCCTGCAATTAAACGTGAATAAAGGCCGCGGGGTGTGGCCTAGAGCTCCAGAAGGAAGTACAATAACAGTATACAGTACCAAAGCTGATTCATAAATGTCAAATATTAGACACGCATATCAATATATCTGCATGTTATGTTGGCAATAAAGTAGAAACTCTCAGAGAACAGAAAATGTTCTTAATGGAAATCAGTGGTCGATAGCGATGGATAATCGTATTGATGTATGCAATACAAAGCAGCGTAAGGCTTCTCAGCTGTCATACGTGACATGATATGAAAAGCCCAAAGTACTTATTAGCGATTCAAAGTAAAATACCGTGGTTCTTCGGTGAAGCCGTCCACCAAACGTTGCGTAACGCTCCCTGCCTCCAGAAATTAGGCGCGGACACGAAAGGCAACAAACGTGTAGTTATTCTGCAATTCATTACAACTGCCATAGACACGTAGCTGCTCATGAAGCGAAGCCACATCAGATTTAAAGTCATCCAGGCACATGTCAGCACATCTCGGCTCAACTTAATTAAGTCGGTCTCGGGTGTAGGCGAATTGAAATGATTCAATATTCCACAGTTGAATAGGAAAACGCTTGGCAATTCCAACTACAAGCAACAATTCCACTAAATTGTGAGAACAACGTGCAGCGATAATGAACCTGATACAATATATACATGCTTCTCAGCAGTAAGCGATTATTTCCCAATGGTCTATATTAAGTATGAAGTGTAAAAATAACATCTTGAAAACATATAGTATCCTAAATGAAGCACAGTAATGAGACCTACTCGATTGAGATCCTTTCAACGCGGCGCAACATGTCCGCAAAATCAGTCAGCCCTTGCATTGTATCATGACTGACATTGATTCTCCAATCGCTAATTCTGTGTGAGACAGTTAATTCTTTGTATATAGCAAATGGTAGGATGTTAAAACCATACGAATCAAAAATGACAACAAAATTGCAAGCATTTTAATATCGAGGGCTTCACAGGCGATATCGTTAGCCATGCAGGTGTGGTTGATTTGTCTCAATGCCCACACTGCAACGAAACTGATGCACTGGTCCAAAGTGTATGTGGATACTAAGCTGTCAAGTTGATCTGGAACCTACATATCGTACCGTCTATGGACAGATTGGCAATAGTAGTAGAATGATGAAATTGAACTATTTATCAAGTGGATGAAAAATTGGCACTTTGATATAAAAAAACATTAGAAGACATTTCCGGACGTTTCTACTAGATTGCCTTGACTATGGAAATGGCTTCCAGATGAAGGCAATACAGTCGAAACGTCGATAATTTTCTTTTAATATTTGTATCAAAGTTCATATTTTCACTAAATTCCGACATAATTTGCCGTTCATCATTCTACTATATTTATTAATCTACATATCCTTCGTAGATATTCCCGTTGCCAATGCCAATCCTGCGCAAACTTTACTTCAATTTGTGGTTGGATGGTATGCCACTAGTCTAATGATGACATTCACTAAGCAATGCAGGGTTAGATGCAAGTTATCATATAATGCGACTGAGCAAAAGCATGGAGGACTGGAACATTTTGTGAACCACCAAGTAAGCCTGGGAAGACTGATCGCACCAATAATTAACAGACGGGAAGCTTTTGCTCAAAGTGGAGAAACCTACTGAATATGCATGAAGCCACAGTATTTTAATGACCAAGTCCATTCCATGCATCAGTGAAGTGAGAAAAGATCTGTGAATGAGAATGTTATGCATGTGTTGTGTGTGCTATGCTCTCAGTGCCGTGACTGTTTGTGTGCATGTGTGTGCGCTAAGGTCTTCATTTACTGAGTGATCCAGACTCAGGCTATGAAACTCCCAATGCTAGAATATGCATCTGAAGTATAAGACGAAAAGAACGAGGACGACGGAATAAAATAGGGGTCTCTCAATTATTGCTGGTGGTGGGCATACAAGTGCACGTGAGGTTGGTGATAAACGCACATATTAACCCGTCCGGTCTCGGGGGGGACGGGTTAATATGACCCACCTCAGGTTTTTCGCGGATGGCGGACGAACGGCGCGGGGCAGCGCACCCAAATTTGGCATACCTTTTCCCACATCAATTTGACATGCTGATTCAAAATTTGTAGGTCAGGTCATCCAGGGTCAACGAGTCAGTCAAGGTCAAGTGAGGTCACCTCCCAAAAAGTCCACCAAAGTTCAACCAGTCGTCACGCTATTACGCATACGGACATTTTAATGACACTTTCAGCGTTTGCTTATCTTTACGGATGCAACAAAACGTACCAGCTGGATTTTTCATCTTTTTCGTTTCTGACTACATATCAATTTTGCGTGTTTGTCATATTGCAGTTCAAACACAGGATTCTGGCTAAAGTAAGGATTTTTGTTGGGCAAGTTGACTTCCAACAACATTCATTGGTCTGCTCTACCCATTGGAGAAGGAAAATGAAAGAAAACTTGAAAACTGAAAATTTTGAAATAAAAAAACCAATTGTTTTGGGGGGCCAAAAAAATTATAGCCCTGGTGGATTTCGTTGTCATTTTCTCATTCCAAATAAATTTTGTTTTTCCATATATCCTCCAAAATGAACTCCCCAGAGTAAAAAACATAATACAAGTCGTGAAAACTCGTGAACATCTAGCTCTCCTGGTGACGTCACTTTTGAGGGATTTTTTTTTGGGGGGGGGGTGGACCCGGACCCTACTCGTCGAGCGCTTTCCGATGACACATCTTTCGTTTTCGTGCAATGCTTAGTTTGGATTTTAGAGGGGGTCTTCAACCGCCCCCCCGATACGGGGTGGGAGGATTTGACAGGGAAGACGGTGCGGGTTAACGTGATGGACACACAAATTCACATGCCACATTGATGGCACTGATAATCACGAAGACGCATGATCCCCGTCTCGGAAGACCTGAGCTCCAAGAACCTCGATGCCACTGACCTGGGTCTACAGCATGATATTCGCCTGGCGTGGTACTCGATTTCGTGACCCAATCACCACACGCTGTCTCGCGGCGTCTCACGCCTGCGACGACATCAACCACGGAAGCCAGGCCCAACAGTTTACGAGACAATCGAGGGCCATGTCTTAGTTTTATAGCTAGAAGCTCCATTTGTGTAATCCGATGGAATCCGATGCAGGGCATAATGCTGCTGTCCGGTTTAGTGAGTTGCGCCAGCAGTCTTTCATCACCGAGTCTCGCTGTGTTTCCAAGTTCAGAACTATTTTCGTCGCGCAATCTGCGGGTGGAATGCACTGATGTAGTCCTTCCTCGGCAGCACTGAGCTGACGTTTGGCTATCACAGTGAGTGGTATCACCGCAGGTCCGTTCAGTTGGCTTTTCGCCTCGCATCGTCATTTAGTCCTCACGAGACGTCGCCTTCACAGGATTTTAACACCGACATCCCGAGAGGATCACGCACCATGTCTCAGTGATAACTGCCCAAATGTCATACAGACAGCAGTGCACTGTGGCAAGGTACAAGACCCTGTACGATAACTAAGACAATCTGACAAAGAATCGAAGTGAACCTTTAGATTCAATTTCACTGTTCGAAGATATGCTTGTCCCTAGGTGAACACAAGCAAACAAATTACAAACTGAGCTAAGTCCAAATTATGTTGTTATTTTTTGCTTCCAGGCACACCTTGGTATGGCTAACATGCTATTCGTTGACATATATCCCACGTAGCATGTGCCAATGCAAAAGCAGCGCCCTGTCCTTGTAAATTACAAACTACAAATCCTACAAATGAGTCTCAACAGTAACTTCAGGACAAGTTCGGGAAATTGTCCTCGCATTTGATATATTCCTTGGCAGTATAAACAGCTCTGCTCTATCGAGGTATTCTACACAAGAAACGACAATGTTCGCAAACCAAATGCCGCGTATTAAATCATCAAGTGATCAGACTTAACCCGCGCCGTCTCTCCGGTCAGATCCTCGCACACCGTCACGGGGGAGGGGACGGATAGTAACCCTCCCCTCTAAAATATAAACTAAGCGCCGCACGAAAACGAAAGGGATATCATCGAAAAGCGCTCGACGAGTAGGGCCCGGATTCACCCCGAAAACAAGTTCCGCCGAAAGTGACGTGTCTAGGGAGCTAGATTTTCAAGACTTTTTACGTCTTTGGCTAAGGTGAGTTCATTTTGGGGGATATTTGAAGAAGACAAAATTTATTTGGAATCAGAAAAGACAAGCAAAATCGACCAGTGCATTGCAATTGTTCGCCCCCTCCCCCCAAAAAAATTTTTTTTGTGAAATTTCAAAACCTTGAGTTTCCAAGTTTTCATTACTTTCCCTTTTTAATGCATAGAGCAGACAGAAAAACGTTGTTGGAAGTCAACTTCCTCTAAAAAATGCTTATTTTAGCCAGCATCTTCGATTTGAGCTCTGGGGACGAGTAGCCTAGGGGTAAGTTGCCCGTCTCACAAGCGAAAGAGTGTGGGTTCGAGTCTCACCTGTCGCTACTCTTCTCCCGCGGCCAATCGGCGTGAGAGATTGGCGACGCTACATGACTCAACGGTCGACGTGTCGTAAAATCCAACAACCACCAGATTTGAACTCTAAGATAAGCAAACCCTGAAAGGTTCATTAAAATATCTGCATCCGTTAAAGCGTGGCGACTGGTTTAACAATTTTGGAGATGATCTCACTTGACCTAGATTAACTCGTTGACTCTAAATGACCTGACCTCAAAAGTATGACCGAACATGCCAAATTGATGTGGCAAAAGGTATGCCAAATTTCGGCGCCGTGCCGTTCATTCACTATACGCGAAAAAAAACCTGAAGGGAGGGTTGAAGAACCCCAGTGACGGGACGGGTTAACAAGAACAACAGGAGCTTGTCTGAGTAAAGCCTATGAAGAAGAGATAGTATAAATGATTCAAATTACACTATCACATCCAAATGAATACCACAATCCTCTTCGAAAGGAGCTATCTACCAGAACTTATCTAATACCACTCACTTGATATGGCATAACACACTTCACATCCGTGCACCATCAATAATTTTCAAACTACTTCATCCATGATTGCTTAAAGGGGCCTGCACAGATCATACCCACTAGCGTCTCACCTTCCCCACCACCAATTATAACTGAAAAATAAGATTATCTAGCCTAAAGCACATGCCCGCCCTATTATTACACACATTAAATGAAGAGCTCCCAATCACATCAGCTGGGCGCTGCATGACCACTGCAGTCGATGCGCCCCTAAGCCCCAATAAACAAACAAACAATCACATCAGCGGGCAGCTTTTCCATTGATTCACCACCCTTCGACCGGAAACCGGTTGACCCTTAACTGCCCTACATCTAAGCTGTCCAATCTGAATTTAAAACCCCATGTGATGCTCTAAATAGTAGAGCATCACATGGGCATCATTCAGGTTGGCATGAACCAACCATTTGACGATTTGAAACATTTCAATAATATCACCACTTGATTTAGCATATCTGAGTGAGTCCATATCTGATGCTAGAAGCCATTTTGCATATTTTAAGTTACCTACTCCAGTGACAAGTCTATCAGCTTTGCGCTGCACTTTTTCTGACATATCTATATCCATTTCTAAGTGAGGACTCAATGCCTGTACACAATATCCCAAGTAGGGTCGCAAATATGCTAAGCACAGTTTTTTTTATATATAACTCCCCTGCTCTTTTACCTCGCACTCCCAGATTCCTAGCATTCGCATTGCCCCATTCCTGGGTTAGGTACATTGCTTTTATACCTTAAGGTCATTTGAAACTAATACACCTAAGTCTATATCTTCCTCAATGGCATCCAGTTCACTACCTTGCATTGTATACCCAAATATCTCACCTCCAGACCCAAGGTGCATCACCTGTAGATAGATGCAGGTCAGCTGGTGTGGGTGCCCGGCCGAGCCGACGCCGAACCACAGCCTCGAGCTCGACGCTGGCGAGGCTCGGGAGTGGAGGAGCTGCGACATGGCAGCCGCCATTAAGACGTCCGCCTCCGCCACATACTCCGGCAACCCCACGCCACCCGACGAGACAGGCGCGTACAGGTAACCCCCGGCGGCACTGCACGGCACGCCGAGGATCCCCTTCACTCGCCAGCGGAGCGACTATGAGCATTTTTCAACTATGAGCATTTTTCATAGTTGAAAGGCATCTGCCGTCCATCAGTCAATTTTTACGTCTTCCAAGCCTAGATGAGCATTGCTAGACTCGTCAAATTTGTTAGCCGCTTCTGCCAGCTTGATGCCATAAACGTATTTAAACACCTTATTCATCAGTCCTACTTCAATGTTGTTCAGGAAGACGTAAGGATAAGTGGGCCTAAAACAGAGCCCTGTGGCACTTACTCAGAACATCCTTCAATTCAGACTTGCATCCACTTGATACTATTCTTTGTTTGCTTTTCCTTAACCATGTTTCAATCCAGCCCGTTGCTTTCCCATCAATTCCGTGCAGCTCTAGTTGGTGAATTAGACGTTTGAGTGGAACTTCCATCAAAATATTTTCTGAAGTCTAAGTACACGCCATTTATCCTTCTTCGATTCCCAATTTCTTTCGCTACATGCTACATTAACTCCAGTGGGTTAGCTAAGCATGATTTTCCCGTTCGAAATCGATGTTCACCATCCCTTAATAGGTTGTGCCTATCCAGATGAGTCTGAACCTTCTCCTTAAACAGTTGTTTCAGTGTCTTGCAAATTATTCAGGTCAAATCGCCTAGCCTTTAGTTTCCTTCACACTTGATATTTCCATTTTTGAAAATGTGTGCTACATTTGTATATCGTCAATCTTCAGGCACCTCAATACTCGACAGACCTGAAATGATACTTAGAGGAACTGCTAAAACTTGTGGACACTGTCACGATCCTAGCATAAGCATCGTCAAGTCCCGCAGCCTTACTAAGTTGTATTTTCTGGAAATTGTTTCTCACAGCCTCTGTAATTATTGTAAGATCTTCCTACATATTCCTGCCTGAATAATCTTCATTGGCTTCACATGTGCCTGAGTTCGCTTTGTTAAAACATGATGACAAGTGTTTCCTTTGTGACTCGACATATCTTATCTGGGGTTGAAAATGGTCAAATGTGTCTCTCACAAAGCTTACTTCGGCGCCTGTCAATCGAGCAATTGCTGGGACTCGCGCCGGCTTAGTGCTTCCCATGTAAGCCTCCGAGACGCATGAGAAGTTGAAGCACAAAAACGAAAGCGGTTTATCCCAAGTTTCCTGTGTTCAACGATGTTCCTGTACTCCATTTACTGATTCAACAGCACATATTGTTTTCATGCATCATTGTATGTCGTCTTTGCACACCTATAAGGGCCCGTCTTCCCACATCACTGGGAGCTCGTTCGTTTTTTCTTGGCCCACGAATTTCCTTTCCGTTTGTTTCCTTATGCTGAAAACGTAAGCAAGAATGGCGGAGCTTTATGGGTCAATACTCCTTGCTCGCATTGTGTTACTGGCAATTTAAGCATAAACACAGTGATGCCCGAAATAGATACCTTTAGACGGAGATAGTGCCGACGTTGTCAGCAAGAGATATTGGTAAAACGGTGCAATTGATGCACTTTATATTTTCATTTTCAAAATGTGTGTTATGTTTGCATATCGCCAATCGTCAGGGACCTCAATACTCGAAAGACCTGAAATGATACCCAGAGAAACTGCTAAAACTTGAGGACATTGGCACTATCCTAGCGTAAACATCGTCAAGCTCCGCAGTCTTACTAAGTTGTATTTTTTTAACTGGTTTCTCACAGCCTCTGTAATTATTGTAAGATCTTCTTACATATTTCCTGCCTGAATAACCTTCACTGGCTTCGCATGTGCCTGAGATCGATCTATATATTCATCAATCGATAACTTATCAGGTAACCTACAACCTAGTTCAGCCACATGGATCTTCTCAAGCGCATACATCGCCAGGTTTCCTCAGACAATGATAGGATGGTAATGATGGAATATTATAACAGTTCCTGTTGCAACCCACGAAGTTCATCAGTGGTTCTAGACAGCCAATGTACCTACGTAGCGACGCCTTCAGTTCCCACAAGACGCACCCGGTCTCTATCCGGTACCGAACGGCACTTGATGAGCGTTTCTCCTGCAAGGAGATCCATTAGTGCTCTCTGTCAACGCACAGAATTGTGCCTGATCGAAGGTCACGTCCTGTGCACCGTGCAGCTCCCAGGGGCCACCCCAACGTCCGGCTCATTGTGGCCAATAACGGGCGCCAGGAGCCGCTTCCATTCAGCGCCTGGTTCGACAGCCAATGCTCGTCTACAACGTTTCCCAGAATGGATGATTTCCTGGAATTTCAGGAACACATTGGCGGTTTGTTATGGCGTTCGGGTCGGGGTGCCAGTGCAACCGGTTGGAAGTTGACCAAGTTATCGTTCACCGGTTGTCTCGCCATCACGAATCGTTAACTGGCATGTTGATTGTAATCTTCAGGTGGTATTGGTCGCCATCGATAGGTTAGATCTTCGGCGATGGAAACCTGCCTTTGGAGTCGCGATGGTTGACTTGCTGCCCAGGGGACGAGTTAGCCGCCCCTTTATTTGATGCAGTTGTCACGATTTGCCAGCACCCGCAGACAGACAGCGCCCACAGCGATCGATCATCGGTACATTAAACCTGAGCATGGACAAAGCTGGCACTCGGAGGTTTTGATATCCGCTCCGCGGAAGGTACGCTGACCATGATGGAGGATGGCAGAGGGCTAAGGTTTTGCTTCACCAGTTCACTGGGGTGCATGGGCCCGTCAAACTTCGGCAGGGCGGCAACCACGGTGCCGAATTGCGGCGGGGCGGTCGAGCATACAGTACCACATCCACCGTCAAGCGGCTCTCCTGCGGCTCGTGTCGGCGCACGTGCGGCACCTCACCTGTGTCGAGGTCGCTGACGTCCTGCAGACTCAGTATGTCGTAGTCGTAGGCCTGACTCTGGCCGACGACGGCGCACAGCCGAGTCGCCACGGTCGCCACAGTCATCGCCACCACGGCCAGCCACCGGCGGCCGGCCGGCATGGCCGGGCGCGCGGCACGGACACCGCCGCCGGCTCCGATCGACCGTGTTCGCGGCGCACTTCGTCTCGGCGGCATTAGCGCGCCAGACTTGTGGAATCGCCGTCGTTGCGCGGCGGTCGCCGGCCCGAGTCGGCGGCAGCGCCGCGGCCCCGGGAGACGCGCCGTTCGCTGATTGGTTCCCTGGAATAGAGCACGTGCTGATGAAAATGCTGCCGAACGAGCCCGTCACATTAGCGGGCGCTCCAAGTTGGGCGCGCGCATTAGCCATCGCGAAACTGGCTGTCACCAAGTGCCGGCGCCAGCCAAAGTGGTGTTTGTTGTCCAAGTTCCAACCGGGAACTGCGCGGTTGCGTCGCAGCTATCGCTGCACATAAACGCTCGTGAATGAACGAGCAGCCAAAGAAAAGACGTAGCTGCGGATTTTCAGATTTGAGGAACACTCGGATCCCGACTCTAATCATTTGTGCGCTGAACTTGCTCATTTTTCCACATGGAAGATGCATCTGTTTGGATGAGTGGAGGGAAAATCTGGCACAGCGAACTATTATTTCCACTTGAGAAATTCGCCTCCGCCCGCAAAAGTACAAAGTTGAGAGATCGCTGGAAATTGAAGAATACAGGAAAACTACTATCCTTAGTTTCCCTGTATTCTTTGGATCCCTATATAAATGTATGGATCGGTTTATCGGTGCGAAGTATTGTTAAGGAGTAGGGTAAGGAAGAAAATGCAAGCAATCGATTGTCGGGTATAAAGTACTTGTGAAAAATCACTAAACACATTTAAGGTATGATCGCAATGGACCGCTAGAAAGGCGTGAAGCCAATGGTGATATGCGTTATGGTGTTTCAGCATAATTGCCTGCATGCTTTATGAGCGTAATACGGATCACACAAGCATGCACCGTTAGCAGAGGCGGGAAAAACACCGGCAAAGGCCAAAAACGGGAACAGCAGGTCAGAAGGACAAAAGCACGCTTATAAAATTGCATTTACCAGATGAAGTTTATGCGCTATTTTTTCAAGGAAAAAAGTGAAGGGAAATAAGGAGGTATGTTCAACATTTCTTCCAAATAAATCTTCACGGTAGAGGAATTTGTAGGATGGGGCGACGTGGGTCAAATAGCAGCACTGAGCAACATGGTTGCACAGCATGCAGTTGGTGTAAGAAAAGGAAGGTATTGTGAGTTATTTTTTCATCACATGAATTCTTTAGGAAATATTATTTTCCTCTCAGTTTTGTTCTCATCGTTATAACTTCTTCTCGGAGTTCTTAACGAACCCCACTCTACACCACGGTTGGATACGTCCACCGCACAATAATCGAGCAACAACTTTCTCTCATTTTTCTACAGATGGCTCTGAAAGCGCCGAATTATACTAAAATCTGCTTTGTTCGGTATCTGGTATGAATGCAATCAAGGGATATATTTATATTTATAAGATTGTGTAAGGTAGCTAAAGTCGCGACACCTGCGATTGGAATACTGATCCCTACCTATCGAACGCATTTATCGAGGCTCTCCGTGCAAGGGAGCTAGCTGCCACACCTTGCCGTTTCTCCCGTAATTGGGACTCTACCACAAAGCGAACCAAAGGCGCTATGCATCTCGAAAAGTTTCCAATAGGAACTGTGTATATTTCTCCCGCCAACCAGTGATTCTGCAGAGTATCGCAAAATGTATCGCATGCGATTTCTTCAACATATGTAATTGCAGCTTTATTGGTCCTTTTACCGGCATGGTTTTTCTACCAGAAACCAACTACAATAATGCGTGCAAGGATAGGGGATACAAATTATAGAACCGTCTGACGGTGAATATTAAATCTGTCCTGGAAACATTCATATAGCTTGGCTATTCTAATGTCTCATCCAATTCCACGAAAACAAAAACAAAGAAGTGCATGCAATGGCAGGAACATGGGATTTTACTGGCCCGACGGCATAGCATTTATAATCGGCATTCGAGCAGGTTTCCTGCGAAAATGTGGCTCCCTTATTGCGATGTCCACAAACAGTGGCTTCCACGGGACGTTTCACGGGCGTGGTGGCGATGTGATGCGCCTGATAGTGGTGGGACGGCGCAGTTTTATCGCGGCTAATAGTGCTGGGACGGCGGAGCTCCCACGTAGAAGCCTATGCACACTGGACGGCCCGGCGTCTTCAATTACACTCTAATCTCCTATTAGCGGGGCTGCCCATTCAGGCGGCCGGCGGCTGCGGCGCTGGGGCTGTGAAGGGCCCGAGCGCCGCCGTGCCCTGAGGCGGCGCTCGGGCCAGCCAGCGGTTGTCGGCGGTGAGTGACCCGACCTTGCGGCGCCGTTCTCGGACCAGACTGATTGGCTAGCTGGCGGTGATCGATGGTTGAGAGCGGGCTGGGCGATTCGGCCGGTGCATGTAGTGAGATGCTCTGGCCGGCGAATGGGCAAGCTTGGTCGAGCTTACGGGTCAATCGCACGCTGTACTGTTGTTGAATTGGTATTAAGAGCACCAAGCCATGCGCGTCGTAAAGAGGTATTCCAAACATGGGTCGATAACTAGATAACGATTAATCTTTCCTCCTGATGTAACAGCGTCAAGTGCCAGTGAGGAATGAGTAGGTAGCTCTAAGCCGATAAATATATAAGCGTGGGTGTGGGAGCTTGGAAATCACTGGAATGATTTCGAGTCTCAGGAGATGAACCTATTCGTTTGACACCCATTGGCTTCATAGTAAAATTGAAGACAAAAAATATTGGTGTGGGACCATCCATACTTGCTCGCTTCGCTATACATCATTACTTTGAGCATTGGGAAGTCAATCTATAGATGGATAGATGGTGGTAACCAGGTTACTTTTGGCATTGACAAGACAATCGCATCCGTCATGTACAAAGTATGCTTTACACTGATAGGATAGACATGTTTCAGAAGGTGTTTAAGCTTGTTCCTTCTAGTTGCAGTTTCTTTTTTATGCTTCAAGTTTAGTAACGCCTATCTGCCTCTTCCTCCTCCACACGGTAATGGATGACTTCCGGGAATGCTGCAGCCGATTTTTGACAGATCGAGCGAATAAATAGTGTGACAGCCTGACATAAAGTACTCTCCTCGTCATGATGCAAAATTCTTGGCGGGGTTGCCGCTGCGCGTGTCTGTCTCGTTGGCTGTCTGGTGGCAGCGTGCCCAGCGATGCGAAACTAGCATCTATGATAACGTAAGATATACCACGGTGAGTGGAGATGTCAGGCATGCAATGGCCTTCAGCTCCGACTGACCGTCCGAGACACTCGGGTGGACACCCGACGGACAGTCAGGTGGACACCCGACGGACACTCAGGTGGACACACGACGTCCGGGGACACTCAGGTGGACACCCGACGTCCGGGGACACTCAGGTGGACACCCGACGGACACTCAGGTGGACACCCGACGTCCGGGGACACTCAGGTGTACACCCGACGGACACTCAGGTGGACACCCGACGTCCGGGGACACTCAGGTGGACACCCGACGGACACTCAGGTGGACACCCGACGTCCGGGGACACTCAGGTGGACACCCGACGGACACTCAGGTGGACACCCGACGTCCGGGGACACTCAGGTGTACACCCGACGGACACTCAGGTGGACACCCGACGTCCGGGGACACTCAGGTGGACACCCGACGGACACTCAGGTGGACACCCGACGTCCGGGGACACTCAGGTGGACACCCGACGGACACTCAGGTGGACACCCGACGGGGACACTCAGGTGGACACCCGACGGGGACACTCAGGTGGACACCCGACGTCGGGGACACTCAGGTGGACACCCGACGGACACTCAGGTGGACACCCGACGTCCGGGGACACCAGGTGTACACCCGACGGACACTCAGGTGGACACCCGACGTCCGGGGACACTCAGGTGGACACCCGACGGACACTCAGGTGGACACCCGACGTCCGGGGACACTCAGGTGGACACCAGACGGACACTCAGGTGGACACCCGACGGACACTCAGGTGGACACACGACGTCCGGGGACACTCAGGTGGACACCCGACGGACACTCAGGTGGACACCCGACGTCCGGGGACACTCAGGTGGACACCCGACGGACACTCAGGTGGACACCCGACGTCCGGGGACACTCAGGTGGACACCCGACGGACACTCAGGTGGACACCCGACGTCCGGGGACACTCAGGTGGACACCCGACGAACACTCAGGTGGACACCCGACGGAAATTCAGGTGGACACCCGACGAACACTCAGGTGGACACCCGACGGACACTCAGGTGGACACCCGACGGACACTCAGGTGGACACCCGACGACAGCGTGCGCCAGCGCCCCCGACCGAACGCTACGAGAGCGACCGTCGGTTGGCAATACCTGGTCGAGTTTCGGCAGCACTCTATCGGGACGGATAAGCGATGTGCCGCCCACAGGTGCCCTCTCTGAGCCCGCCCTGGCCGCAGGAGGAGCAGTCCCATAGGTCCGCCTGGGACGAGCGGCTGGACGGACTCCCCGCACCGTGTTGGGCGCGACAGGCTCGTGTGTGTGCACCCGTGGTGTGACGGCGCTACCCGTGGTGTGAAGGCACTACCCGTGGTGTGACGGCACTACCCGTGGTGTGACGCCCTACCCGTGGTGTGACGGCACTACCCATGGTGTGACGGCACTACCCGTAGTGTGACGGCATTACCCATGGTGTGACGGCCATTAACAGCGTACACTAGCCATTCGTACTCCACCGCGACCTTTCCCGATGCAGCAGAAAGCCCGCATCGGTATCTTTTGGCAAGGAAACCTTCCGAGCCATACGACATAATCCGCGTACGTTTTGCATGGTCAATGGGAAATATTTGCATCGAATTTTGGTGCCAAAAAATATAGCCAGGTTTTGTCACCGAACGGAGCTGTGAGTCATAACAAGGAGCATCTCTGATAAATTATCATGAACAGGACCGATTGCCGAACTTGACATCTGCAACGCAAAGAGACGCATAACGTCGCCTGCTTTGAATTCGATAAAATCTAACATAACATATTGCATAAGTCATCAACCTGTTTTTATGTCGTTGAGAATCGTTCCCAGAAATTGACAATGACTTTTTAAAAAAATTGTATGCATTGTGAGGTTGTTTGCGGCTAAACCGCTAAGCCTAGTCCTTCCAAGCGCCATTTGAACACATGGGTTGCATTCCCAAGTTGGATATTTTTCATGTGTGGTCTATTTCTTTGTTTGGTAGGACCTGGTCTGTTAGTCGTGGTTTAACACGCGCCCGTCCGAGGGGGCAGATATCTGCCCCTTGGGTTTTTCCTAATTTGCCGCCACACTAATCTGATTAGCAAGGCCAAACCTCGCATGGCTGCTCATTTGCCGGTTCCGCATATCCTGATACATGTTTAACCCTGGGTCATCTCAGGTCAGGTCACTAGGTCAAGCGAAGTGACCCAACATCCCTCGGAGTTCTAGGTGGCATAACTTCCACAATAATTGAGCGATTGATTTCAAATTTATAACACGTCATGATCCCATCAGGGACCATAATATATATCCCGTTTTTTCGTGGCATTGACCTGAGGTCAGGTCGCGGACCTGGCTTCCCACATTATAGGGCTATGGTAAAATATACAAATGTTTCCTGGTTACACATTTGCACTCGGAATGACCTCACAACGGTTATGGCGTGCGGTTGAAACCTACGCTCAATGTTACCGCTGACATTCTTGCTCAGTGACCACACCCAGGTCATTTCAGGTCACCCGAGATCACTAGCGCATTTCTGCGCATTATATCGCACTGCATTGAGCTAGAAGGTTGAACTTGCCGTCATTGTGCTTGTATCGCCAAGACCTGTCGATTGCTACATTAAAAGCCCTCACTAGGCTACTTCATGACCTTGACCTGAGGTCATACTTTCGGAATAAGAAGTATTCCTTCTTCACACCGCATATTGTCGATAGCACACGTCAAGGACTGTCGAATAGCGTTCGCCGCTTGTTTCTATCTGTTACAGGTCCTGATATATGTGTCAATATCTGATTGTCCCACCCAATCTGGTCGAATTTGACCTATGATAACCCAGTGACCTGAATATTGACTTGAGCGGAAAACATGAACGAAACACTTTCGATAGAGCTTGTCACCAGCTATCCAACACCGTTTTCGTTAGTTTGTCGCTAGCTAGTACAGTTTTAGAGATCTTATGGAAATAGACGTCTGCCCTCCCCCCGGGCCGGCGAAATTGGCGCGGACCGCCGGACGTGCGAGTGTTAATGCCTGTGATGTTGGTGGTTGCTAACCGGAAATTAAATACTTTTTCGTAATGCTTTTTTTTTGGTTCTTGTGAAAATATCCTTGATTTTGTTCGTGTAGTGGCGCTCTTGGCGCAATCATCGCGGCATGACATAGATTGTTTACGTTGTCGCCCCATAATGAAGCTTGATGGATGATATTCATTTTATTGTAGACTGGGTGATATGGGAGTAGGTGATATTAGCTGTATCAGGATTTAAAAAAAAATGAAAACAGGGACATAAGCCATAATATTGCATACAGCAAGGGATACCTGAGTGAGAAATGTACCTGACCATGTGTTTTTGTGGTATATTTAATTTTCCAACTAGCAAATAATATAGTGAGAAATTTCCTGAAATGACACAACATTTCAGAATCATTATAGGAATGTCTGAACATTCAAAATTTACCATACTCATTATCAAACTGGGGACAGGTAGCATTCATCATGCAATCCCAGCATTTTAATGTTAGTTTGCTGGATAAGCATAACCTGTTTGGATATTTACATGTTCAAGTTCTGAAGCAGTGGTCAAATTTGTTTGATTTGGATGCCACATGCAAGTGGTATGCCTAGGCTTGTCCTTTGTTTTCAAGGATTGTGGCAATATGGGTGCCTACACACCATACCTGGTGAAATTTGCTGCAAGAGCGCATAACTTCCAGTATTGCTGTACTTTAAGCCATTCACAGCACATGTTTTGCATGCATTTTAACTCCATAAATAAAACAGGAGATATGTTTTGTTAGGTTCAGTTATATCAGTATTAATTCTCCAAAGTTTTGGAGATTATATTTCATTTTCATTTTTGTATGACCAATACGTTCTTCTGTAAAGGCTTACATTTCAGGACGCAGGCAATAAAGGGGCTTTGAGTTGGCTAACATTCCAAAATAATTATATTAGGAATGAAGATGGAGCATAAATTAACCTAATCCAGCTTAACCTCTTGTCAGAAGAAATCATCTTAAAACCAAATTGCTAAATGGCATGCCAAGGCACCCTAAAGTCCAAATCATCTTACATTTGTTTAATGGTATTGCAGTTTAAGGCAACCATGTCAAGCTTTACACACATTTCGCCTTGATGAACTACACAAGTGGAAAAGTTAAGCAAGGTATGCCGGGCCTGTATGCCGGGCAAATTTTTAATGTTTTTAACATTTACAAAATTGAGCTTTCTTCTTTTTAGAAAACAAATACTGTCCAGGCTAGGTTAGCTAGGAAAAATTGTTTAATTTTTCTTTCTTCATTTTCTTAATTTGTTTTTCTCAAAGGAAGATTAGGCTTGGATAGGTTACCTTAGGTTACATTATTAGACTTGTTAGATTGTATGCTATATAGGTTTTCTCAGACAATGTTATGACATCTCATTTTAACATACATTTTACATTATATTATCTGAATGAACGAACATTGTGCTTGTCAAATGATGATTCATTATTGCCAGAGGAAATGATTGGTCACATTGTCTTCATCATGCTAACAAACATTGTATTGGAAAAATTTCAAGAATTGAGAAACTAATCTAATGCACAAATTTACTAAAGGTTTGTCTTACAGTAGTAACATATGAGTGGTCTAGGACAATGCAGTTTGACAGGTAGATGCGTGCAAGGTATGGGCTGGAATGCATTTTGTGAAATATGACCATGCGTCTTTGGGCAATATATCTATCTGTTGTGTTCCAGAATGATTTTGTGTTCAGTGGAAATATAAACCTATTCTGTGAAATGTAGTTGAAAACTGAGGAATTTAAGCACATGAAAACAAAATAAAGAACTGTTCAGTGTTCTTTGTTGCTTTTGCTTCAGATGCTTCCACCATGTTTTGATCATTCATCCTCATGAAAATTAAGAGTGTATGTATTGATTTAACTCCTTGGTTCATTGGTCCTCCTAAGTGCTTGAAAAGGAATGAATGCTTAATAATTACAAGTCACAATACCTATGGTATGCATAAGTACTGTACATATGTTTCCCTTCAGGTAATTTTGTAATTGTTGGTTTTTTCCTCACTGTAATATTTGGAAAGGTAGTTAGCTTGATGCGACCAGTCATTTCCTCTGCAATTATATATTACTTAGTTGGCAGAAAAAGTAACACCACAAAAAGGAGCTTTGAGTTGCGTCATATAGCAATATAGAATACCAAATAATGATAATTAAAAGGAAAAACGCAACGTGGTCTAGACTAACCAATACAAACTTCTAATGTAAGATAAAATTTAGGAAGTTGGAGAAGAAAGAAATATCTTTTTTTTCTGACACATCAAATTAAAACCTACCCTGACCTAACAGCATCAGTTGCTTTTGAAGAACAAAAGGAACTTGAGGAACAAAGGGCAATTTTTGCAACTACAAAATTGACGAAGTCCAACCTAACACCTTTATTTGCTTACTGCAGATAACATGTGTCTAAAACCTGACTTGTCAATATCTTAAAGCCCAATAATACTGTACATACAGGTTGTGTTAAGAGAAAGCATTAATGATGCCAAACACCAGTGTGGAATATTGTTTCCCTTGGTTTGCTATTCACCAAATCCGCAATGCCTCAGGCATTGGTGTTGAATGTGAATATCAGTAAATGTGTTGTTCAAGGCTGTTGCAGAATATCAAGAAAAGTCAAAGCAAACTACATATATTTCCATAATCATTACGAGGTGACCACTCATTTTGGTCATGAATCCCAATTTTTTCATTGACAAACCAAAGAATACAGAAAATTCACCTTTGTGTGCTGCAATATATGCTGAAAATTACAGAAAATTGTTACAAAAACCTATAAAGCTAACCTGATCCTGGATCATTTGTTCCATGCTGATGTTTGATTCACTCCACCCTAATAATGTTGGATCCCTTGCTTCCTAACCATGATTGATAGTATAAAGTCAACATCATTTCAAAGTTAAGGGTTCTTAAGGGTTGAAATACAACTTCCACCAATTGAGTGTGTTGGTGTACCCTTAGATCAGAGCTTCAGCTGCGCGACAATTCGGAATGATTTTCTCGGACCACTCTGGTGGATTGTGCGAGGTGTCAACATTTCATTTACCCAACAATAACTGAATAAGCCACAACAGTTGGACACTCCCGAGGATACTGATCGTCTTCATAAATCCAAAGGCTGTGGAATCTCACCAACCTTCAAGTCGTGGCGGGGTGCCGTGCTTGTGAACGTTCCATTGATGAACAGCACACAAGTGCCCCACTTTTTAGCAGTTGTATGGACTCTTAATGGCATCATGCATGGGTGTCGTGACGGACTTTGGATGGGGTAGAGACGCACGAGAGGGTCTTTTTTATAGTTATTTTTTATGCAAAGTAATTCTGCAAAATACTTAATCATTCTTAAATTGTTAAAGTACATAAAGCTTCGAACGACCAGGCCCCTAGGGCTCAAATATGCTATGTTAGCTGGGATAGGTGGGCGTGCCCGCTTTCAGTCATTCAACACTCACACTCTTATAATTTACATTGGGTAGGAGTATGGTGGGCTTTGATGGTAAGCCTGTATTAGTCAAAGGACGTGACTTCTTAGTCAAAGTTCTCGACTAGGCCACGTCCACAAGAGGCATAGCAACGCCTCAGAAAGTATGAATGTTCATGTGGAAGGGGGACAAAACCCTTCAACCATGAAACGTGGGGGACCATACCACTCCTCCCCTGTTTCCACACCTATGATGTTTACTCGTCTTGCCGATGCCGGTGGATTCAGTAACGGTGGAAATGGCGAGAACAGTGGCATATCCAGGGGGGATAAAAGAAAACAAAAATCATTCTTAGTTTAGGGTATTTTATAATATCATGTTCAGGTCCTACCTTATCCAGATATGAGTATTATAATAGTTGGCATTAATTTGCATACCACTCGATCCAACTCAAAACAGGCTGGCTGTACCCACACTTCGCTGTGAAGGCGGAGACAAACATTTGCCTTCGCATGTGGTGACTTGAGCATTATGTATATGGTGCTGCTTAGTAAATAATGCATTTAAGGCAAGGTTTGTTGCATATGAAAGAAGAAAAATAAGTAAAGTCCCGAACACCAGCCCCCTTACTATCTGCACCAAATGGACATTGTCCTCGCAGACATCATTGCGATGTTATTTCATTTTTAATCAAATTTGACGATGTATAGCGGCAGTGTCAGTTGATCAGGAATAACTTCATTGAAACGAGCGATCAATTCTGAAGGCATTTAGCGGCCGCGGCCACCATGCGACCCAATGATATGCTTACGGCTGGAACATCCGCCGCTAGGTGCAAACGAAGCGCCACCAGTAGCGTGGCCGCGCACGTCCCCTATCGAGCTATTCTCATTTACTTAACACGATTGCGAGATATCGTCTCAGGCCACACGCTCGTCTTCCTTTCATTTCAGCAGCGCGCTCTTTTCGTAACCGCTGAGGTGCCCCGGATGACCATGCACACTGAGGAAGGCGACAGAATGCTATGGACGAGCGACAGCTGGCGTCTCAGCACTCGGCTGCTAAGTGTATTTAGTTTGCTTTCCTTCCCGGGGGATCCTTTCTGCTCATTAGGAGATAAACCGTGAGACAAAAACAAACAACGGGTCGAGTTATTGGAAACAGAGAAGGGTTCCAGATTTGCGTAGTTTCAGTTATCCTTCCAGTGCAGATCAAAGGTAAAATTTGCATAGAAGATTCGCATCGCCATCGCCAGCGGGGCCGTGTATTGGATTTATTCAGAACACAGCTGCGAACTAGGCGTATGAGTGTGGCGTTGTGTAGCCTAAAGCTGTCGACGTCACGTGTGTCGTCACGTGTGACCTGGCAGCGTGCATGACTGATGAGCCAGGCCTGTCGATGCCACAGCAGATCGCACACATCGGGCAGAAGGGTGCTGTAAAAGCTTCCGAATAACGTCTTTTGAGTCTCCAAAGAGGAAGTAGATGGGGATTGACATCCCACTCAGGCCATAGATCGATGAACTATTTTATTGTATATTTTCAAGTCAATCAAGGTCAATGATGTCCGTTGGAAAACGTTCAGACAGAGCTGCCTTAGGACAATGCCATGCAATGATTCGGGCACTATGTGGGCAAGTAAGCTGCATTATAAATAGGCAACAAGCTATTTCAATAAACATCCACTGTGAATAATCAATAAACAAATCACGTCACAGACTGATGTGATGACACGACTGGAGCCCCTTTTACCAAGGGGTCCGAAGTGGACGTGTCGTCGGTTCTGCCCAACGACGATCAGCTGCCGAGCACGTTCTCCGGCTTCTCTGCAAAGCCACCTGTGGATACATCCGCGTCTCTCAGCAACAGCAATAGTTAAATAATAAAATAGCCAGATGCATAAGATAGCTAATGATCAAATAGAGAAAATGGACAAACAGTTAAATGAAACGCATTGCGCATGTTCAGTAATGGGGAAGTAACTCAAAACTACAATAGCGCCGTCGTCCTCTGTCTCCACTGGACCGCCAGGCCTCCGCCCGACCTCTGATATATGACCATGTTTTTCCAATAGCTCACATCACTCGTGCGCCATTTGCATCTCATCCGAACCGATTCCGCATTCACAGGCTGTCGCCCATTTTCGCATTCTCCACCCTTAATTATCTTTATTCCATGCACTCGGCACCCAACGAGATAACACCATCCGTGGCGCGTGGGTCGGCCTTGCGAGGCAGCTGACGGGCGGGCTGTGTTATCGGCACGTCGATCACCATATCCCCATGACAATTGACAGGTCGTCGAGTCAAGACCGACTGATTTCATTAGCTTCCTTGGCACGTGGAGGACTGCCCCGGCGGACGTCGGCGTGAAGGTCGGTGTAGCTGAGCGCGCGTCTGCGCCCATCTCCATACAAATGCGGCGGTGCGTTATTGAACGACACCGCGTCCGAGTGGTGTTTGGCGTGCTACGACGAGGCGGCTCGATATCGGTCACCGTCAGAGACGGTGTCGGCCACGCGCAGGTGCCCTGGCGGCGCTCAGAGCACATAATCCAATCCGCCGTCCAGTCAGAGGTCTGGCGGTGGCTGGGCGGCGGAGCGAAGACAGGGGATGACGGTGAAGGGGAGACGGAAGATGATCGTGACATTCAGAGGACGGGCGGCCGGGCGGAGATAGGGTATGGCTGTGACAGTCAGAGGACGGCCGGCCGGATACAGAGGATGACGGCGACAGTCAGAGTATGTGCGGTGGGGCGGATACAGAGGATGACGGCGACAGTCAGAGGGCGGCGGAGCGGAGACAGGGGATGACGGCGATAGTCAGAGGATGAGTGGTGAAGGGGAGACAGAAGATGATCGTGACATTCAGAGGACGGGCGGCCGGGCGGAGATAGGGTATGGCTGTGACAGTCAGAGGACGGGCGGCGGAGCGGCGATAGAGGATGGCCGCGACAGTCAGAGGGCGGCCGGGCGGATACAGAGGATGACGGCGACAGTCAGAGGGCGGCTGGGCGGGTACAGAGGATGACGGCGACAGTCAGTGGGCGGCCGGGCGGATACAGAGGATGACGGCGACAGTCAGAGGGCGGCCGGGCGGATACAGAGGATGATCGCGACAGTCAGAGGGCGGCCGGGCGGATACAGAGGATGACGGCGACAGTCAGTGGGCGGCCGGGCGGAGACAGAGGATGACCGCAACAGTCAGAGTATGTGCGGTGGGGCGGAGACAGAGGATGACGGCGACAGTCAGAGGGCGGCCGGGCGGATACAGAGGATGACCGCGACAGTCAGAGGGCGGCCGGGCGGATACAGAGGATGACGGCGACAGTCAGAGGGCGGCCGGGCGGATACAGAGGATGATCGCGACAGTCAGAGGGCGGCCGGGCGGATACAGAGGATGAGGGCGACAGTCAGAGGGCGGCTGGGCGGGTACAGAGGATGACGGCGACAGTCAGAGGGCGGCTGGGCGGATACAGAGGATGACCGCGACAGTCAGAGGGCGGCCGGGCGGATACAGAGGATGAGGGCGACAGTCAGAGGGCGGCTGGGCGGGTACAGAGGATGACGGCGACAGTCAGAGGGCGGCTGGGCGGGTACAGAGGATGACCGCGACAGTCAGTGGGCGGCCGGGCGGATACAGAGGATGACCGCGACAGTCAGAGGGCGGCCGGGCGGATACAGAGGATGACGGCGACAGTCAGTGGGCGGCCGGGCGGATACAGAGGATGACCGCGACAGTCAGAGGGCGGCCGGGCGGATACAGAGGATGATCGCGACAGTCAGAGGGCGGCCGGGCGGATACAGAGGATGACGGAGACAGTCAGAGGGCGGGCGTCGGAGTGAAGATAGGGGATGACCATAACAACAGCTGAATGTGGCACGTGTGTAGAGGCGACTGACGGATGAGTGGTATTTTGTTCGGTATGTTTACAGAACGGCAACTGTGGATGGATTGCATTGTGAATCGAAAGCATGCCAAGAACGTAGAAACCATCGATTTCGTGGGCTGGGTTTCATGGACACAGAAGGCAGCCACCGCCGTCTTGTCCCGCAATGAATATCAAAGTTTCGACATTTTCGGTTTGGTGAGCACGCAAGAGCAGATTGAGAGCGAATCGGAGGGAAAAACAAGGCACGTGGCGGTTAAAGTTGGAAGCACGAAAGCATTAGTGTGCATCTGAAAGGCACGAGCTGTCCATTCCATTATTACCATACCTCCATGTGCAAATGGCTACTCATAATGAAAAGAAAAACTGAGCTCATCGTTTTTCATAATTGTTTGTTTCAATCATAGCCCTGACCATCGCCAGCATTGTTTCTTCATCAAGATGGTGGACAAGCATTGCGCAGCAATAAATGGCACATGTGTAGATTGTCAATATTTATACGCAGAATTCTTTATGAAAACAAGTAAGAGCAATGTTATTGCCAATCCTTTACCTTCAGCTACTCTTTTTATATAGCAATGCTGTTTGCGACATTGCGGACATGAATCACAGATCCAAGCAAAGATCGGCCAATGTCGAGAATATCTGGCAAATCATTGCTCACGGTTCGTATAGACTCTAGTTCGGTTTCCAATCTCCGATTTCTCGCAATGCACAGTGATGCCTTCACTTCTCGTCACTGTGCTTGCCACACCTCTTTGTACATGCTGCCAGTATGTCAGCCTCTTCATGTCACTGGAGACTGGCGACATCCTCGTGCCTGGTCAGTTGAGTCGCTCACTATGAGCCCTGAGTCGATGAGTCACTTCACAGTGGGTTGCCTGTTGCCAGCGACCGCTGAGTCCTGCCTCATCGGCAGCTCCTACCACTAACCCAGTAATCTTCTCTTCGCCTATTTGGCCAGCACACTTGGCCAATTGGGCACCAGGCTTGGTGCATGACGAGGTTATCCCGAGATAAACTCGGGAGTCTTCGCTCTTCACAGCACCTGGTCTTGCTTCTTGTACGGTGGCCTAGGTCCCGGTTGGATAACGTTGCCAATCGTTAGCCTGCCTGGACACTGCCGTGAAGAGCCACCTCACTGTTCGTTTCTCACTGTATGTCGATATATCTGCAATTCCCTGAAGCTTCCTTCCATCGGTGTCCTGCTCAGTGCCACGTACAATTACATCATTTGCGCCTGATCCTGCCTTCCTCTTAATCCGAACAGCGTCGTAACACATGATCACCAAAATGTGATAGCCAACGTCACAGAAAGAAAGGGAGTCGGTAGCTCAGTGGTCAAGCTCAGCGTCTGGGAAACCAGATATGCGCGTTTCGATTTCCAGTGGCGTCCGCCCTCCCTTCCAGGGTCAGAGACAGACGATGTCATGCGGCTTCAGCTGGCTAGTGTGTCGCAAGACCACAAAGAGCAACGCCACGGGAAAGTGCACCTATGCAGATCTGTTCTTGAGAAGCAAATGCCAGAGAGCAATGATGCTGTGATTTCAATAAGTCAGACGTTCTACTACACAATATCCACGTGCTTTGATACACCATTAAGCGTTTATGTACTTGCCATTTGGAAGATTAATAGTAGGTTAGCCGCCATGTAGCTAGCCCGTCCTTGCCTTTTCTGACGGGCTCGTCCATAAGTATATGGAAGTGGACCATCGGATATTAATAAAATGCACATCTCATTCTATCTCACTTTCCACCATATGTATGTAGTATTATCCTTTCTTAGACATTTATGTTCGCATGTTCTGGCTCGAGACTCCCTCATAATAGTGGATAACGTATTCATCAAATGTCATCAACATGAGCTGCATTGTGTACGCACGTGCCCTTGGCGTCCTTATGAAATTCCTCAAATATTTAATGGGGTATTTGCCTGACTTTATACACCAGAGAATGTGGGTGGACTTGGCACGCGCAAGAGAAGGGCACTACTTACGACAGGCGGTGAGAGGTGGGATCCAGCCCCCTGGAAGTGAGGTGGGCAGAGGAGCGTTAATGTGGCACCAACAAGGTCATCCGTAAAGGTCATCGCAGGTCAACTGAGGAAAATATACCGAAACCGGTATTTGGAAAACATTAATCCGACTTAACCGGCTTGACAGCCGATCAATTTAACCACGTTGAGACATTGCTTACACGACAAAGATATTCAGTGCAGTTATGGGAGCAATAGCTCTACTTCCGCTGGAACGAAAGTACAACAAACAAAAATCAGCTAACGCTAACGAGTAGGTGAAGAGGTGTTATAAAATCGAAAGTTGTTCAAACAGAGGTCGATTGGCATGAATGATGGAAAAACAAGGCTGGAGCTACAAGGAATGCGTGAGTTCTGTCTTCACACCGACTCTCCTAGATAGTGAGAGTGATCGCTGGTAGCAATTGGTGAGGACGGACGTTCAGCACAACCTTTCCGATGAATATCTGAGTCATGTTTTCAGAGCACCATCAGTATCGAGCGGCACGAAGAAAGGTCGATGCGGAGGGCAATCAATTCAAAGGTAGGATAAGCATGCATGGCAAGTACGGTAATACAAATAACATTTGAGTTGATTGCAAATTGAAGAACGTCGATAAGGAGCATCATGCAGTGACGAAACAGTAATTGGCGCACAAATGCACCAGCATAAAGTGTAAGCTCCTTTTGGTACAAGAGCTGGCACCATGGTAGCATTAGAAAAGATGCCATGAGTTGCTTAAGTGCGATGTGACAGCATCTATTTGAATAACCTGCTGCTTCCGTCGTGTCTGTTTGATATCAGCACCCTCCCTTTCCTTCCATGCAATTTTGCCAGCTTTGGTCATGCAGCTTCACAGTGTGTCATCTCATTTCACTGAAACGTGCTTCAGTTCATATCAAAGGCACTAGCGCACAATTAAGGCTGCACATTTTACACAGCCATCGCCTTGCAAGAAAAAGCACTTGCACACACGGATATATGCCCTTTGGTAACGCACACGGAATTGATGCACATCGGTGGTAAACATGCTTGCATCTTATCCATGCCAATTAACAGTTTTGTCATTTCAGGCATAATTTCTGGTTTTGCGCGGCTGGTACCACTGCACAACGATCGGTTGGTTTTCTTTAGTGATTAATAGCGTCACCTTTGTTGACTTTCGAACTTCTTGTTTTCGGTTGTGTTGCTTGTCCATTTAGTTTCACGCCAGGAGCATGCGAGCTCGGCAGAGAACAGCTTGTAGCTCCGGATGTCTGGCACTGCTTTAAGTGTTACAGATATTGGCGAGGGATGTAAGCACAATCCACAATCCCTTCGGATGCCTTCCACACGACTAATGGGAGAACAGTGCATGGTCATCCAATCGGAAACGATGTTTCTGAGGTTTCTAAGTGAAAACAATATCACAAATGACCTCGGCACAGCCAACGGGAATCGGTGTTTGATCGCAAGATGTTGAGTGCAGGCTTTCGCCCCGACGCCGCTGATGGGAACGTTCCTCCGATAGAATCGTTGTCGTGGATAACAATCTCCAGCCTGAAAACATGTTGGTCGGGTAGTGGAGTGGAACGACGTGGCGGAATGTAGTTTTATCGCCCATTCGTCGACAACCGCAGACGCGGGGTCGCCACGGCTCGTTAATCCGCCATGAAAACCGCCTCCCAATTTGATGGCACCATTCATAAACGAGAATGACGCCACTCGCATCCCAATGAATTGCCGATGATATTATTAGTGGTGAACGCCAAAAGCAATTCCAACATTACCTTCATCGTAATTAACCAAAATATTTGGCAAAAAGGCAGTAACTGACTGGCGAAAATAATATTCCAAATAGGCGATGGCCGGCTTATGACAATGGCCGGCCAGGAAGAAGAAGAAGCAAATGTGCAGTTGAATAGACGGTGTTGACTTTGCATACATTGGTTGTATTGCAAACAGACAATTATACATGCTGGACTAAGTACACACACACACAAACACACACACACACACACACGCACACGCACACGCACACGCACACGCACACGCACACGCACACGCACACGCACACGCACACGCACACGCACACGCACACGCACACGCACACGCGCACACGCGCACACGCGCGCGCGCGCGCACGCATGCACGCACGCACGCACGCACGCACGCACGCACATGTTGAAGCAGTGATGACGATAATATAGCGATTTTAGTTGAAAGTATATCCGACTTGAGTAATCGCTCGTCGGAATTACAACAAGAAAACACATATATCCATATAAATGGACCGTTTTTATTTGTTTGCAAATATTCTGATGCAAGACCGAACATAAGTGAAAGGAACAATAAATCAGCCAGTTCTGCCTCCGATGTATTTATTGCGGAAAGGCGACGGGGGATTTGGCATTGAAGATCGGGGAAGACAGAAGGGGGGGGACAATGTGGTTGATGGGTCGATTCTTTCACGCAATGCCACACACACACACACACACACACACACACACACACACACACACACACACATATATATATATATATATATATATATATATATATATATATATATATATATATACAATTTTGATAAAACTTAAGGGGCGCATCCACACCCTTTTTGGGGCGAGAGCCACGAGCCAAGTTCATATTTGTCAATGATAAATGAAATGAAAAGTGTCCAGGACGCTCTAAGTAAACTTTGGGCGGCCAAGTGTGCACTTCCTACCATAATTCAGACGCATGGTGAGGCTTCCATGATATAAATAAGGTAATACAAACATCCATTAACCTATCCGCATTCCTCATTCATCACTGCTTATGCATAAAGGTACGCATGTGAATGTTCAATGGTACACTCACAGGTTCCCCTCTGGGTGAATTGGTGCGACCAAGAATGTGGAATGATGGATAGTGTTTTTATTTTGACTCTTCCCATGCAACGCCATAGGCTTAATGTTAAGCCTCGCGAATTGGTGTAGGTAGGGTGGGGTGTTGTCCAACGAATTGGCAATCAGAACAAATGAATCCTACGAGTAGGTAGGTACCGCAGGTATACAGTGATTGTGTGTACACTTGGTGGGAACCTGACCCACACAGTCATTGTGTGTAATTAGTCGGAATCTGACCCGCACAGTAATTGTGTACACATGGTGGGAACCCTAACCATAACCACACATCAATTGTGTGTGCTTGCTAGGAACCTTAACCAAACAGTCACTGTGTGTACTTGGTGGGAACCTTAGCCACATAGTTACTTTATGTACTTGCTGGGAACCTTAAGCATACAATAATTGCGTGTACTTTGTGGGAACTTTAACCATGCAGTCACTGTGTGTCAGGGGTGTCGATTAAAAAAGACATGGGGGGGGGGGCGAAGTGTCGACATAATAGAACCCCATCAGCGAAAAACTCATCGGATTTCGCCCACTATATTTTCAGACCTAAATATTTCTGATTTTGTATTTGACGATGTGAAATTGTAATAAAGGTCAAGGCTACTAAACTGAGGTCAGTTTAAATTTTCTTCTTATTGTAATGAGGGGAAAACTGTACGTGTAGAACAGGAAAAATAATGATATAGACATTCAGCTTTTAAATATATGACAAGGTCAATTGTGTAAGGTCAGGTCAAGTATTATGCATATTCTACACTGCCGTCTTGTGCTAGTAGTTGGGGTTTTTGGTGCGCGCCAGCTGCCTTGGCGATATTGAGCCCGCAATGTCGTCTTATGCCGAATGCTACTGTTCCATTTGAATTTAAATTTAAATTCCTTTTAGAACCACCGAAGTATTACACCATGGCATTATCTGACCGAACAATGATCCGAGATGACCGGACTCCATGTGACTGGACCCTAATGTATAAAACAAATGTGAAGCATATAAAGAGCAAATATGAAGAGGTCTAAAATGCCGACAGTAGGAACACATGGGAGACGTAAGGAGTCTTCATATAAGTTCGAGGGACACGAATAAAGCCATAAGGGTGGCGCACCCAAAAGCATTTCTGGTCGCGCTGCTGTCAGTACCTGTAAATTATCCTAGTGGAGGTAAGGTTAGTTTCCTGCTGACATAATTTTCCTCTCTGATGGCATCAATATCCATCGATCGTAATGTGCAACAAGAGCAGCTGTGTCTCAAGCAATTCAATGGCTGTGATGAATTGGGAAACCTTAATGCATGGGTGACATTGACACCTATTAATGATAAGGTGAACGGTAGAAAGCGGAGAAAGCTGCAGCTAATGCACACAAAGCTGCTCGGAAAGATGATGCAAACCCGTGACGAATCTCATACCGCTCACTGTGAGTCACCAGCGCCGTGGAGAACCCACCGTCTATCAGAGCTGGATTTATACTTTGCAATCCTGAATGAGGAGAGGATAATTTCTGAGTGATGGAATACGGAATATGGAGTATATTTTCCTTGACACCTTGTAATCAGAATCTCACTTTGAAGTTCCAGGTGAATTTTGAACACTTTAGCAGAGGATAACCAATTGTCCAATAACACCATCAGACGTCGGAATACAAACCACATGGAGGAAACAACATAGAAGATAATTTTGTGAAGAGGACAATGCTAGGAATGGCAAAAAATACAGAACATTTTTTTCCGACCCTGACGTCCACTGTGGCGGACTAGGGCCGTGAAGCGTACCGTTCACTGTGACGGACGAAAGCCGAGGAGCACACCGTCCACTATGAGTTCGTGGAGTATGACTGTCCACTGTGGCGGACCTGAGTCGCAGAACACACCGTCCAATGTGGCGGACCGGGGCTGTGGGACACACTCACTATAGCGGACCAGAGCCGCGAAGCACACCTTCCACTCTGGCGGACTGGTGCCGCGGAGCACATGGTTCACCGTACCATAATCTAATCTTGCATATCCTACCCTATATCTTACCTACCTTGGGAGAAGAAAAATCTGAAGGAAAAATTATTATAAAAATTCAAGCAGCATATTTCCGAAAAATTGTCTATGCTAAAAATACAAACCCAGCCTAACCTAACCTAACGTCAACTTCTTTCAGAGGAAAAATGTTCGTTTTTGTATTTCTGATTTTTTTTTCAAACAAAAACCTAAACTAAGCTGGCAAAACCGGCTTTACGGTGGTAACAAGACAAGTTTTATATACATTTGCCTCCATATAACAAGCATATTGGTTAGGCTTGGTTAAGTTAGGTTAGTTCAGGTTTTGAAGTAGGAAACGTTTTCAGATACATTTCCAAAACAAAAGTTTTCTCAAGAATTGAACATTTTTTGGCAAACTTGCGGTTTAATTTTTTGTCTTTCGGAATTATTATTCCGCATGCAATGTTCATGAAGGTGACTAAGATGATGCGACCACATGCTTTATGTGCAAATGTTTACTTTTCAGGTTGTTTGCAATATAATGCTAAAAATTAGGCTTTCAGTTAGGTGACTTAGCATGAAAAGAAATGCTTTAAAAAATTAATTATAACCTGACCACAACCTGGCCAAACAACTCTTGAGAAAAAATCAAAAACATCAAATTAGGAAAATGTAAAGCAATTTATGTTCTGAAAATGCTCAACATTAAAAAGGAAGCCTGATCTAGCCTAACTTAACTTAACGTAACGTAAGCTGTTTCGGAAGAAAATAATTTTTTTAAATGTTTATTTTTCAAAACGATTTGGTACTATTGTGCACTGGGGAGGGGAGGGGCGATATCTTCCCACCTCTCGGATGATTTAGAGATAATTCACGATTTTACCGATCGTATATACAGCATTTTTGTGAATCTGCTTGTGAATCTGCTGCTATGTCCGGCGCGTCGCTAAAAACCAAAACCAAAACGAAAATTAGCCGACAATTTTTGGAGCTCAAGGCCGTCAAATTCAAAACATTTTGCACCGTCAGACCACAAAAATCGGCGCTGATGTGCTTTCCCTATGTCGGCAAAAGGGAAGTGTTCATGGCAGTACTAGCGACTTGTTTTATGTATATTGTTGTGCTATAGATGTATATGTTGTTTCAAGAAGACGCCAGGTCACTGCGGTTAACTCAGGTAAAGTTCATGACAAGTCCATGGAACCAAACTTGTTTAACAGGAAGGTTATCACAAACACAAGTGACAGTCATGCGGTTCATATCATTTTGCATGTTCTGAAAAGTTATGTTTTTGTCATTGTGAACCGAAGAGTTTCCATACATCATTCATGTACCTTTCTTTGGCCCTTTCTTCACGGAGCCGATTGCGCCGAGCTGCCCACCGGTCCGCCAGGCGTCCCGGTTCCGGTAACTGGAACCGGTAACTCACCTGACCAAGTGCTGACATATAGGTGACCTCAGGTCAATTGCCGGATCTATCATCGATATTGCATCATTAGTTATGTCCAAAACATCGTTGGTGTTCAGTTTTGATCATTTAGACACAATCGCAGCGATTCATATCCTTATCAAGCCAAGCCACGCGAATTAGCCAAAAGTGACGTATGTGACCTCATTTGACCTTAAGTATATTGACCTAAGTTCACGAAATTTGCGCACAATAGTGCTCAGCACCGTACCCATTTACTGTGAAGATTTCGTTACTCCAGCTGCAATAGGAGCTAAGATCTCAGGGATGGTGTCGGATCCGCACCCCAATCCACAAACACCTGAAACTGCAAATATACCACTCATGTTTTCATTAAGAGCATCCCATGCTACGTTAGGTTTGGTTGGGTTAGGTTTTTTATTTCAAAATTTTCGAAAATAAAATGCTTGAACTTTTACGAATTATATTTTCAGGGGATTTTGTTTTCTTCAATGGGAGATTAGGCTAGACTAGGTTAGGTTGTGCTGCATTTCTATTATATTTATGAGAAGAAGAAAAAATGCTGTTACCGAACTCAAAACCTTTTTTCTTGTCATTTTACTTACAAGCTGAAAAGTATGCATTTTCACAGAAAATGAGTGGTCCAATCATTTTAGTCACACTCATAAATATTGCATTTGAATGATAAATTTCAAGAATTCATAAAACACATTCAAGCACAAATTTAACATCAAACCCAATCCATTCGTTTGCTCTATGGAGGCAAATGTGTGTAAAACATATCTTATTACCACATTAAAGCACAATAATACTGAAATATGGTAGGTAGGTAGGTTGGTATATGGTATTGATATAGAAACCCCGTACAGCAATCAGAAAAAGACATGGACTAAACTTGTTGGAGGTCACCTGCCAGCCTCTATTTCTACTGTTTCTTTGGGAATTAAAAACCAGCAAGTTATTATAACTATTTGAAACGCATCAATCTGCATAGACATCAGGCTTGAAGTACAGCAAATCGAAGTAATCACATGAGATTGGCAACCGGCTTAAACATCGCGCGAATTTGCACCACAAATGTCTCCTCTCCGTCATATTTGTCGACTACAATCGCTAGTTTCAGATTCTAGGATTTTTGTACTAGAACTTTTTATATTTTATTACTACGGTTTTGGATGTTCTGAAGAGCGGCCATCACGACCAATGGCCGTTATGCTCAATTCTATCTTTCAAGGAGGCACACGAGAAATTAGCAACTTCAAACACTGAATTACTATACCGCTTCTAATTAGCGGTTATTGCTGGGTGACATCGTCTGCCTCACTCAAACGCTTCAATGAAAGTATTTTCGTTAACTTGCAAGACGTTAACACGCGCCCTGGAGGGGGGGGGGGGCGAAATCCGCCCACCCCTCCGGTTTTTCGTAGATAACTCTAGAATTTACCGGCCGATATGCACCATTGTTTGTCTACCTGCCAGTACATGACCGGCGCGTTGTTTGAAGAAGGAAAAATGAAAATCGAATCGAAAAGTTTTCGAGTTAAGGGTCGTTAAAGTCAAAGACGTTTCCCAACGTCAGATCACAAATATCGTCGCAGATGCGCTTCCGGTATATTAGCAAAAAGGAAGTGTTCTTGGTAAAACTAGCGACTTGTTTGATGTACATTATCATGCTACATTGTTCCAGAGTCATGTCAAGTCACCGAGTTCAAGTCAGGTCAAGTTCATAACAGGTTAACACACGCCCTAGAGGAGGTATGGCGAAATCCGCCAATCCTTCCGATTTTTCGTACATAACTCCATATTGTACCGGCCGATATACGCCAAATGTATTGCGTAACTACTTCGAAATGACCGGCGCATTGTTTAAAGCAAGAAAAGTGGAAATCTGCCGAGAAGTTTTCAAGTTAGGGGCCGTTAAAGTAAAAACAATTGACAGCGCCAGACTACAAAAATCGGCGCTGATGCGCTTCCCGTATATTGGCAATAGGGAAGTGTTCTTGACAACACTAGCGACTTGTTTGATGCATATTGTTATGCTATATAATTTAAAAGTCATGTTAGGTCGCCGAGGTCAAGTCAGGTCAAGTTCATGACAGGCTAATGGAGCCAAACTTGGTCAGCTGGAATGTGTCATAAATGCAAATGACTGTCATGCGATTGATGTCACTTTACATGTTACTCCCTATTCATCCCGAAATCTACTGTTTGTCATTGTGTGCCTAAGCATTTCCATACTTTATTCATGTATTTCACTCCTTTACTTGCGATGCCGATTGTGCCGAGCCGCCAAACGAAGCAGCCGGGATGGGAGCCCGGTTCCGGTAACTGGAGCAGGTAATGACCTAATAAAGTGCTCCTATATAGGTGACCTGAGGTCAAATGGCGGATCTCACATCTGTATTGCATCATTAGTAATGTCCAAAACATCATTAATGCCAATTTTGGAGCATTTAAACACAACCACAGCGATCCATAACAATGACAAGCCAAGCCACGCAAAACAAGAACATTTTGATATTGTAACCTCATTTGACCTTGAAGATATTGACCTAAGGTCAGAACTTTGTACACAATAGAGTTCACTATCGTGCCCATCCACCCTGTGAATTTCGTTGCTCTAGCCTTCATAGGAGCTGAGATCTTAGGGGAAGCGGAATCCGCCCCCCCCCCCCTCCAGGGCGCGTTATTTTCAGAGGCCCTCCAGGGCGCGTGTTAAAGTTCAATGAAAGTATCGCATACCGTGCAAAACTGTACCGCAATCAGGCCGTTGTCACCCCATGGGTGTAACCATTGGGGGGGCTGTGGGACATGTCCCCCAATTTCTTAAAAGTGGCGATTTTCCCTCCAATTGTTTAGTGTTCCCTCCCCCCTCTCCAGCCTCGGAACCTGAATACCGTCGGTGCAAAATTCTGCTTAATCATTTGTAGAGTCAAAATATATACGCAAGAGAATCATCAAAAATACTAAAAGCCGATGTAGCGAATAAACGAGCTTCAAGGGTTCTCTGTCCTCAGAAAATATCTGAGATGTAAATCAGCAAACGTAAAAACTTCTACTTCCAGACCATTCTTGAATGACATGAATCTTGGCCATGTTCTGTTTTCGCCTGGCTGTAAAATTGTGCTCTGCTAGGCAACACATCTGCATTATCACAAGGCTTTATGCGTGTGAAGTTACATTCTCCTGCTCATATACTGATATGTCTTTAAAAATGCGTCACTGGGTGTCCTTGGGTATCTCCAAGACCACAGACGGATGTCATGGGCGCCCTTAATCACATACGTCAAGTTAACGTCTTTTCGTGTTCGTATTCAGCGACGAGTTGGCCAGAAGCGTATTTGTATTGGCATAAGCATTCGGCGACGAGTTTATGATCGTTCTAATCAATTAGCACTGAACACGCTGGAAGGAACCACATAGATCTTGCATTACTACTTTACGGTCAAGGTACAACGTAAGCCTGTTTCTTCGGTCGCCTTCCATTCTATTCCTTTCCCACGCAAACCTGCCCAAATCTGGTGTCAAGTAATAGCCTGTGGTGAACCATACTGCAACATTTCAAGTCGGTACATGTCAAGGATAAACTTCTAGGTCAAAGGTTAGCTGCATCTATTATATGGCGACATTGAAGCGATATCGACCGAACACGAATTTCGGTTGCTATCGCTTCAATTTCCATCAAATGAGCGTTATTTGACGTGGCTTGTTATGCAGTATCAGAAAGCTAAGCAACAGAATTATGTGTCAAGGACAAAGGTCAAGCTGATACTTCGGTCGCCAATTTTGTCTTCGTTTTCTCTCAAGCTTACCCAAAGTTGGCATCAGCAATAACCTGTGGTGAACACTCGAGTAACATTTACAACCAGAAAATGTCAAGGTCAAAGGTTTCATTGAGTTCTTCGAGGTTACCGCATTGGCTTCAATGGCTTCAATTTGCGGGAAATAGATGTCATTCGTGTTCTATAATTCGTGTTGTCCTATTGTATAGCAGCCAGAAAGTTGACATTTCGAAATAATCTGGACGGGTCAAAATTCATGCGGATTTTTTCAGTCGCCTCACATTAAAAAAAAATGTGAGGCGACTTCAGATTCGCCTCGGCCCTATCCTGTTCAAACTTACCGCGTCACTAATTTGTCCCCCAAATTTCGAATCCACGGCTACACCCATGGTCACCCCCATGTCTTCCTGGGTGTTACCTTGAATGATACAAATGACGTAGTCTTGGGGACATCTTTTGGGCCGTTTAAATGGTTGTTGTATATTAAAAAGAAATATTCTCACTTCATTTCACTATTTAACTCTTGTAATATCGCGTCTGCGCCTTCATAATCTTGTTCAGCTGTCTTGTCATTTTGTCAGCTTCAGCTAAGCTGCGAATTATAGGCTCGCCATCACGAAGTGCAGCGTTTTGGGGTATGCTTTTCTAATAGACTTCCATATATACTGGCTTTTTCTCAAGTTTTTGGATGACGCAGTTGAGTCATGAATGGCGCGGTTGTTCACATAGCTGTCTTTTGGGCTTTATGTCTGATGCCACGTGTCGTGCTTGCTGTCCACGAGTCATTTAGCTGTTTTTTTTTATATTGTGTTGTGTTATGGTGCATCTTATGAGTAGTTGCACTGTTTCCTGTAACCTTTTGCTGTAGTTAATTGTATTGAATACATGCAAATTGTAATTGGGCATGTTACTTTGTTTTTTGCACACAATTTTGAATTTTGCAGCAAGATATGGAGTCAATTTATTATCTAATCCAAATATTTCCTTTTCTTTTCAGTACAAAATGTGCTTTTTAACTTAGTTTTCCATATAGCATGGTGTTTTTCTTCTTTTATTCTTTTAACTTCCTTATCAACATAAAAATAGCATATGTTGTTGGGGGCCCAAATCAACACTGGGGAGGGGGACAAGATCAACATTGGTGGGGCCGTGACCCTCGCAAAAGGATACAAATCGACGACCATGCTGTGTGTACTTGGAGGAACCTTAACCCTCGCGGTACTAGGTCGTCATCTTGTATACACATGGCCTCATCGGCGCTCCATGGTGTCCCATGCCCTTCCAACAATCAGCCCTAGTTTGTTTGTCCAGCTAGAGACAGAGCTCCTCTCCCGGTGAGACGACCTCCCGCAGAGCATTCGGGGGGGCAGGCGCATTCGTCCCACTGCGCCCCCCCCCCATGCCATTACATCAACAAACTATCATACATCGCTTTTGAAATGACGGTAAGGATGCGTGATATGACAACTGATCATTATTCGCACGTCAATTTGTTTGCAAACAATGTATAATTAGCCATGCTAGCAGCAGTGCAAGCTGTGCGACGTGTGCTGACGAGCGTAGCAAGACCGTTTTGAGTGGTCTCGGCCCTCACCCATTTGATAGAGCAAGATACGCTGCTCAGAAAGACGCCGAGTTAATTCAACACCACACCACAGGTCATGCTCATCTGTGGCCTGCGCGTGATACGTAATACATTGAACTGGAAAACCTGTCATCAGGGAGCCTGTCCAACTTAACCTGGTCAGTTGGAAGCGCGGTGTGAAATACCACTGACGTAGCGCCAGTCATTGCCACCTTCCAGCTTTTGCCATTCAGCGCAGCCGACTGGAGCATTTTCCACTCTGGGCCAGTAAACGAGCAATGAACTTCAGCAATTTTCCCACTTAGAGGCTGCTAGCGCCTACAGGTTACCCTCGGTCGGTGACTGAATGGTGCCCCCCACCCCTCGACGGCTAATCTCGAGTTGAATGGCGAATTGTGAGCAGGTGGCAAGTTCAACGGCAATGCAGCAGCTCAGGTGTATTTACCGAGACGGCTCGCAAGTACCACTGATGGTAGCTGATCATAACCAGCTTCTGCACATGCATTTCTTCCCGGCCTCGTTGAAAAGCATGCGACATGTCGCTGCCACGAGGTGCTACAGTGAAGGAGGGCAGTAAGTCTCGAATGACTTCGAAGTTTGCACCACCTGTATTGTACTTTAAGTTTCCGGAGAGACGGCTGGATGTTGGGGCACGGCGTTCTTGGAAACGGTCTGGAATGTTGGACAGCATCCTGCAGTGGCGCGTGCCTCGAGGCCACCCGGCGCCTCCCGTGGTCGCGATAGGATGAGGCGGCTCTATACAGAACCGAAGACCTTCCGACGTTTCGGCCACGTGTGCGTCCAGTGTGACCCGAACCAGGCGGGTGCCGAGAGCGGACGGTGGGCGACGAGTGCGAGCCAGTCCAGTTGTCCGTTGCACAGCCGGACATAGCACGGCCGTGCACGCTTGTCGCGTGGTGTCTGCCTGCAGGCGCGGCGGTGCGCTGGGTGGTTTGTGGTAGTGGAGCCAGTTCAGTGCGCTGCTCTCGCCTACCGACAGCCGGTGTATCCACTACCACTCTGAACGTGTCAGCACCACCTCAACTGAGCTACTCAGGCCACAACGATTCTCGAACTGATATTGCACTGAGGAGTGCCACGGTACACAGAGAACACACGTGTTACGCGTCTGTTGAATGGGCGGTAACGCTCCTTCTAACAACCGGCATCGGCTCGCGCCGGCACTACGAGCTCCGCGGCGTTCAATGCGATGAGACGAATATCGCTACGTCACAATTCATAATTGCATCGGTGGCTACGTTTCCAGCCAGGAGCCGGCTGAGTGGGTTACCTGATCGGTCGATGGTCCCTCGAAGTCCTTCGAGTGTCGCGTCGCAGCATGCAGTCGACACGACGTTGGCTCAATTAACTTGTCACCGTTTTGCTGGAGGTAGGGGAGGAGAGGCGCATCGCTTTTGTTTATTCAAATGTTGCTATGACGTTCGCCACTGGGCTTCACACGCACTCACAGCGCCGAATAGAAACTGGCGGCCGCGGATTGGATCGCCGTCGGCTTGTAATCGGAGACGTGCTCATCCAGCCACGCTCAAGCTGGGTAAGCTGTCATTCTCGACGGGCATGCCAGTCTGACGTCAGGCCAGCATTGCTCGCCGGTTCGGTCCCAGCACAGGGCTGGGCGCGGTGCGCTTCGCTGGCGTTCGAAGCGTTGCGAACCAGAGCAATGAAGCGCAAAATGTGAACAGCTTCTATTCATACGAGCAGGATGACATCCGACTGGGCCTTTGTCGGTCGACTGCAGGCTTCTCGGGTCGCTGCAATGCCTCTGGTAGCACGGTCTCTTTATGTGCACTGAGTTGTTTGTGGTGGTGTTACCAATCCTTGGGGCGAGTTTGCACGCCGGTTTTGGATGACCAACAATGCGCAAGCAGTCGGTGCGATGTTGTGTTCCGATGTTGCCCATGGAATCCATAATGTTGGAGGAACAGTGATGAGCTCATATAAAGATGATGGCGTCCGACGATACTTAACCGCAGCCGCTGACGAGCGAACTCAGTACGTCCAGATGCACTCTGATAGTTATTGAATGACGTATGTGAGACTCTATATAGAAGCAATACACATTGTAAAACCGTATATTCCGGCCATTTACAATTGACTGGTGGCTATTCCAGCCATTCGTTGAGTTTGAAAGCAAAGGTCATCAGTAAATAAGGGCCGTCACAGGCGCATATAAAAACATATAACAATTGTTCATATCAGCGGCACGGAAAGAGACAGTCAGTGTGATGCGAAGTCAGCAAGTACGATTAGAAGTCAGGAAGTATGATCAAAAGTCAGCTAGTATGATCAAAAGTCAGCAAGTACGATCAAAGCAATGAGTTCAGTCCCACGCATAAATGTCGCCTGAGAAGGCGACTGAATAGGGAAATAGGAGTCGCTTCAGCTTGTGCTTGTGTAAGGAAACAGGAGTCGCAGCAGCTGTTATGCAGGGTAGGGCCTCGAGAGCAAAACTAACGCATAGTACTGTCCATGTTTACAGTGCTGAGTGCCAAAATCGAGGTCCCAACTCATGGTAGGCGATGTCACAACTATGTCATGGGAACATACGTGTCGGTGTCAATTTGCATAACTTGCATGCGCTGTCATGCTTGTAGCAGATGTCCCAGGGGAATCAGCTTCGTGACGCAAGTAAGCGTGCACCATCTCCGCCCGACGTGCACCGACAATCGAGTATTCCATGCACATGAGACGCATTGCACGCATGTACCGATGTGCACATGTGCGTGTCTCTCATCCCGGATGCACGTGGCCACCTGCACCACCGGTCCACATCGCAGAACAGCGCGCGGCAACTCGAACACCGGCTATCAAGCGGGCAAGTCGCGGACGTCGCAGCAGATGGGGCGAGGGCTGTAAGCGGCTTCGCCGGTGGTTCTGCGGTTCTAGTCCGATTGGCATTGGGTCGGAAATTTGCCCGGAGGCACTTGGTGTCGACCGTGGCGCCGAACAGCCGTTCGGGATCCCACCACGTGTAGTGCAACGTGTTTGCCAGGCAAGGGTGAAACTCGATCGCGACGAAATCGGCATACATTGCTGCGCACATTACCAATATTGTCCGGCACGTCTCCAAACTCACTCACCCTCCACCGGCATATATCGAAACTGGATGGCGTACGATGTTCTTCCCAGGGAGCAGGAAAGCTTATGTCCACGTTGTTTGCGATATTTATATGCGTGCTATGTTCACGGGCTTGAACAAGTGCAGCTTGCTGGGAAAAAAAAACACTTATGAACTGGGCTGCGGACAGATTGAGGACTATATTGGCCATTCCGCTTTTCATAGAAAGCAAACCCTTGCCACTGACAGGTTGAAAACATAAATATGTTCCAATAATCAAGCAAGGTAAATTGTCATGTCACTATGGTTGTAGCATATCAAATAATGAATGACCTCATAAGAAACTTAAGCGAACAGTTCGCGCGTCCTCATACAATTGTAATCCCCATGATGTGGATTGCTACATCATGCTGGAACGGTATAGCATTAGGTAGGTATGTGCGTACATGACGGCAAGCATGCTGCAAGATAATCATGGACCTAAGACTAGCTACGCAAATCCGGCTCTCGGAAACCAGTATTCACACTAATCCTAGGTCATTTGCTTCATGCTGTCTTCTTCGTCGATGATGTACGGGTGAAAGTCATATTATCATGCTTTAAAGACTATTTCGCAAACTCGTAGACTGTTACACTTGTACGTGTGTTGGGAATATATACGAGTGGTTCCTACGTCATGGCGTGGGAACGATTTGGTAGCTGAGGAAAACATTCCTGAATTATGCAATTTCATGACGTCCACGGACCTGGTGCTGAATCTACTAAAACTTGGGGGATGGAGACTATTCCCTGCCCGCTATGCGAACGATAACAAAATGGTGCCTCTTACGTCAAAGAATATCCGATGTGCAATGCTCATGCGCCACTTCTTGAAAACATGTGCAAATTTGCAATATTATGTTGACGAATCAGCTACTCTAAAAACGGGCAGTTTTATAAATGAAGCGCTCACCCATATTTCGAGCTTGCAAGTTGTACAACAAGTGAGTCTGAACTATTTGCTTTCCATCTCACTCTATCTTGAATATATTTGCTACGAAAGAAGCAAATATATTCAATATGTTCACATCAACTCTGACAAGTTTTGCTTGCGACAGTAAACCACGCCATAATTATTCAGGGGTGACGACTGCACCAGCAGACCATTAAGCATTCCACCACGTGTCCACTGCAATAAACGTACCCACTGCAATGCACGTGTCCATTGCAATACACATGTCCGTCGCAATACACGTGTCCGCTGCAGACATGTGTATTGTACCTGCCCGCTACAATACATGTCCGCTGTAATACACGTGTCCGTTGCAGACATGTCCGCTGCAATACACGTGTGTCCGCTACAGACATGTGTATTGCACCTTGGCGCTGCAATTCTCGTGTTCGTATTGTACGCGTCCCCGCTGGGATTCACTGTGTGGCATGTGCACGGTTACCGAGGTGTGTGAACAATTTTGCCGTTCACTGTTGCCAATTGTGCCTGCGTCATTGTTTTGTGTCCGATGAATCTAGCTAAGGCTTATTGCGGGTCGATGCTACTTTCATCCGATCTACTCTGAGTTAATACTGGCCTACTCATATCTAGCCCAAAGCTGCATCACAGCATAGCTTAATCCGCTGCGTAATCTGCTTACATGAGTTGACTTTGTTCATTTGTCGATTGCAGTCCAATTGGTACACGTGCACGATCAGCTCGCACTGACATGGATATATTTTTTGAACTCTTGGTTTCATGCTGGGATCACCTTTCCGCGGTCTTGAGCCGGCTCTCGGTCGAACACCATTGGCAGGGGACGTGGCGGTCAGAACACTTCCCAGCTATCTCAGCAGCCAATCGACGGACGGCGAGCAATAGGTATACATTATGCGCGTCCCGGGGTATGGCATCTTTGAACTTGTGGTATAGATGACATCACATGGGCTATCAATAGGGCGCAGCTATGGCTGACCTCTTGTGCCCGCTCGCCCCTCGCCTCTACTGGCACAATATACTGGTTCTAAATTTTCTATAATCGAGAACTCCTGAGATGGCCAGTGTAAGGAAAATTTCAGCTGAGCATCGACGCCCACGACCCAGCGCGGAGTGAGTGCCAGGAGCAATAGCTGGGCATTGGCTGCAGAACACAACGGCTGGCCTCATTCAACGGCAGTAGAAACATGCCAACGGCAGCAGAAGCACATCTACGACAGCAGACGCATGTCTACTCTTGCGTGACACCATGCTCTGCTGATAACGCTAGAGCCGAAACGAACCAAAACAAACAATGTCGGCACATCAAACACCGAAGCCGGAACAAGCCGATGCAGGTCGTAATACGTTGAGCATACGCGGCGCGCTTGATCGATAACGGCTGCCGTCGTGGCGGGGCGGCTCTAGCAGAGCGGCACCGAAGGAAGCATTTCTCATAAGGCTTCGTCGAAGGGAAAAGCTACGTATGGGCCGTAACAAATTGCATTACGTTAATGGCCGGCTTGCATCCAAACTGGATGCTTGCATGTGCACATAAGCACGCACACACACACACACATATTTATATATATATATATATATATATATATATATATATATATATATGTATATATATATATATATATATATATATATATATATATGTATATATATATATATATATATATATATATATATATATATATATATATATATATATATATATATATATATATATATATACATATATTAGTTTTCCGGGTTTGTGTTTTCTTACTGCTTGTATTTTTCTGATATATTCACCAATTTGTTTTTCTTGGAATGTTTGTTTGCGACTCTAATCAGGACTTTTACTTGTTGCTTTAGTTAATCACGGTTTTTTCAATGTTCATGAATTTGCTTGATCGTCGATAATTGTTTCAACTTTGAGTTGGTAGTTATTCTTGTCCAATACAACAAGCGTGTGTGTTTTATCCGCTTTTCTGATGACGATGTTTGGATGGTTTCGAAGGTCATGCCCTGTCAAGCGTAAACAGCGGTATATAGTTGGCTGTGGCTGCTAAATTCGTTCCTAAACCTCACCAACGAAGACGCCACAGATGACAGAATCCGCTTCATAGACATAGCCCTCGACGCCACGGACAGTACCTTCATCACCAGCGTCACCACAAAGCGGACTCAGGGAAATGCCTCAATGAGACTAGTGGCTGCCCTGATCGGTACAAGGACAGTGTCGACAATACTTGCACATGTCGTGCACTCAAACACAGCTCCACATGACATAATATGCAACAGAAACTAAAACGAGCAAAAGGAAAACACTAGCAAATAGCAACTTTCCGATATCGCACACAGACTAGCTAATATAAATTGCAACAGCAAAGCACCTCGGTACAAAACGAACCAACACAGCAGACGGTCACACCCACCACCTGTACTACAGAACACAATAGTGCCAGTATTCACGCAAAATGTAACGGCACTGAAGAACATTATTCTAAGAAACTGTAGAACCACATAACCAACAGATCAAGCTGAACATGTACTGCAACGGCCCATCTATAACATCACTACCGATGGAAAATAATCTCGCGCGTGATCCATCGCCACGCAAACAAACAAAGCTCATATATCATTACTGTTGCACCTTAGGAGGATGCGCAGTTACACCTCACAGCTGATGCACTGGGAACAAAATCACTATTCTCAGTCGAAGACACATAATGCACCTACAAAACTGCTGGCAACTCCCTACACACTAACACCGCAGTGCAACGCTGACAAGGAAATTACTAATCGAGAGCACTAAGACACTTTCACCCACACACAACAATCGACGCCTGATTTCTTTGGGGACAATATCCATCAGACACACCGATGCAGCCATCAACAGACGAGTCAATGCGCGTGGGACACTCAAACTTTGCGAGGAACCTCCACTGCCACTCCCCTCACTGCAGTGACTAAGTGTTTTGAAGTGCAATACCATAAATCTACAATTCCAGTACTTCCAACGCCTGCTCGGATTAAGACATCAATCATCTGTGAGCGCCGTGCCTCTTCGCACTGGGAAACAATAATCGCCGACACTATCGTGATCTCACTATGTGCTTCCTTACACTCAAACTGTAAGAAATGCGCAGAAGAAAGTCAAGAACGGACCCACTGGCACCGAGACCTGTGGTTCGAAGCTAAATATGTGTGCTCCATGTGCGGCGTTGCTGCCAGCGCTACCCCTTACGCTAAGTGCTGTACCGCAGCACACGACTGGCGTGGTAGACTGACCCGCGGCGTCCGCAGGAAGGCCCAGTGAGCCACATCACGACGATACAAGTCAGACTCAATTGCAACACGAATATCGGGATCTCCATTCAAAGAAACAAGTAAGTTCCTGATGACATTACCAAAAATTGAAATATGCGTCTGCGAAAAGAGCGCCCGGATGCTCACTGGTGCATCTGAGAAGAATACCGTTACAACTTAACAGTTATATCTCCGTGAATCGCTATGCGATATTCATTTATGAACGTTAACTTGCCTGCAGATGTTCTTTTTATAGTCACATGCACTGATGTATCACACATATAATTACTTTGCGATTTGCTTTGCATAACTATATTCTGATGCTCCTATATTTGACACGCCGGCCGCCTATCGCCGAAGGTCCCACCGGACGTGAAACTAGCCATTGAACTTGGGTGGTCCAACAACGCCCAGATTACTGGAAGCTTTTTCATATTTGAAAAGCTAGGCGATGTGCCTGGCATGATTTCCATCACCAGTGAAATAGGAACAGACAGATCGCCTCAATCTTTCCTAATGCTTGAAACTACGCCCATGGGCGTTGCAATGATCGAATTTACAATTATGCTATGCCCTACGCACTTTTCTTCTATAAATATATATATATATATATGTATATATATATGTACATGTATATATATATATGTACACATATATATATATATATATATATATATATATATATATATATATATATATATATATATATATATATATATATATATATATACATATGCATATATATTATGTTTTTTCTTGGAAGGGGCATCAAGCGCCGCCAGAATCACTTCCACCCTCAACTCTATTGGAGCACAACAGATCGAATTGCTAGATTTGTGTTTGTTGGAACAGTGATTTCCTCAACTTATAACGATAGATGGATATTGTTGTGCCCACTCTTCTTAAATTTCCACTGCGGATATTCATTTCATTCTTCATCGTAGTCAAGAGATTACTACTTTAACGTTGGCCTGATTACTTCCACTCACCAAACACACGAATAACAAACACTTGTCTGGTCCTACCTGTGTCCCGTCAGCTTTTCTTCTTCTTTTACCCGAGTATTGAAGCACTTCATTGAATTGGCAGTCGACCCCAATGCTAAGCCAGTCTATGCATGTTGATGCGGCAACAATGCCCAAAGAAAAACTACTGGGGAAGGCGCACAAAGCTCCATTTGTCCGAATGCTTGTATAACTGAAATGCCTCATGTTTATGAAATCCACACACAGGCCAGTGCGATTAACTACCCATAGATGAAGACTAGCGGCATGTACAATAAACAAGTAGTTGGGCTTTAATGATTAGTACGAATATAGTGAAGGAGTAGATTAATTGTTGTAAATATTGCAGTGTCGCCAGCACTTGCCCGAAAACACTTATGAAACGTTTATCACCATAGACCGTGAAGCAATTGTGAGAGAAATTGTTGCCTAGATAGGTAACAATCGCTTCAATGCATTTTCGGGCTCTTCCGTACTTGTTAATCGTATTTTACTGTGATAAAGTTATGATACCGCATACTTCGTTTCATCGCGGCATCTGCGCACAATTTGCATACACAAAACTTCACGTCCCAGGATGATAGGCCTAGCAACTCCAAGAGTGCAGCATTTCCATTGGTGTCGCAAAAACCATCCAGGAATTCGCTCCAATCAGACTAACAAGTTCGAGGAGGATCGCACGACGTGCGCGGTACTCAGTCTGGCAATAGTCGCGTGTGTCTACCAAGCATTCGGCCAGCTAGCCTTCGATTCGACGCTTACCACTGACTTTGTTTCCCAACAGTTTTGTGTGTCAGACTTCTAGTTGAGGAGTTCCTGCCGTTGCATGCCGGCGCACGAAGACACAGAATGCCACGCTTTCAGTCGACGGCCAGCCAGGCGGAAGGCGTCGAATGTCTGAAATACGGTGCCGAATCCGACGATAATCATTCAGAATCAGTATCGGCATCAGCTCGTCAATAACTACTCGGCGGGCCAACATTTCCCCAACGACGTTCTGAAGATTCCTGGTGCCGTTAGCTGGGAGCGTAGATAGATCACCAGCGAGGATGATGCCTCGTTTATGATGTACAGTCAGCGCAGTCCAGCTCGGCGACGTGCGCGGAACTATCCGACCTGATTGACTTCTGGTGCTCCGGCAATTGCCTTTTTGGGTGCCGGTGTCGGTCACTGAACACGGAACCATCGACTGAGGCAGTCAGACGGCGTGGATAATTACCAGTCTGGAATGAGTGCGGTGTACTGTTCTGCGAATGAGCTCGTCTCAGCCAGGAAGATGCATCGGCTGGCGTGAGAATGTCCAGCTGCTTTTTGATGGGAGAACATCAACGGATGACTTTCCACATGAAAATCAGATAGCAAAACTCGACATGGAGATTCTTGCTAACCATATAATTAGCAACTGATGTACAGCACAGACTATAATGTAGAGAATGTGGGACCAGCCATCTCTCCGTCTAGCCATCTCCCGGACTAGCTATCTCTTGGACTAGCCATCTCTCCGTCACTCTCCATCCCTCTCCATCCCTTCATCCCTCCATCCCTCAATCCCTTCATCACTTCATCCCTTCATCCCTTCATCCCTCCCTCCATCCCTCCATCTCTTCATCCCTCCATCCATCCATCCCTCCATTCATCCATCCCTCAATCCCTCAATCCATCCTTCCCTTCATCCCTTCATCCCTCCATCCCTCCATCCCCCATCCCTCCATCCCTCCATCCCTCCATCCCTCCATCCCTCCATCCCTCCATCCCTCCATCCCTCCATCCCTCCATCCCTCCATCCCTCCATCCCTCCATCCCTCCATCCCTCCATCCCTCCATCCCTCCATCCCTCCATCCCTCCATCCCTCCATCCCTCCATCCCTCCATCCCTCCATCCCTCCATCCCTCCATCCCTCCATCCCTCCATCCCTCCATCCCTCCATCCCTCCATCCCTCCATCCCTCCATCCCTCCATCCAGCCATCCCTCCATCCCTCCATCCCTTCATCCCTCCATCCCTCCATCCCTCCATCCCTCCATCCATCCATCCCTCCATCCCACCATCTCTCCATCCCTACATCCCTCCATCCCTCCATCCCTCCATCCCTCCATCCCTCCATCCCTCCATCCCTCCATCCCTCCATCCCTCCATCCCTCCATCACTCCATCCCTCCATCACTCAATCCCTCAATCCCTTCATCCCTTCATCCCTCCATCCCTCCATCTCTCCATCTCTCCATCTCTCCATCTCTCCATCTCTCCATCTCTCCATCTCTGCATCTCTCCATCTCTCCATCTCCTCATCTCTCTATCTCTTCTTCCCCATGTGTACATGTCACACGTGCCCGCCTTTATCCGGCACAGGATCTGACCGCTCGTTGTGCCCTCGCATTGTTTCCGACAGCTTTGGTGATTACGAAGTGCCGCTGGCTGTCAACCTCTGTCGACAGGTCACAGGTCACCTGTACGCCTGTGCAGGCGGCGAGCCAATAGTGCCAGGCTCCGAAACCTCGACGGATATCTGTCTTGGCAGCATAACAGGTGGCCGCGTGAGCAAAAATTTGTCATCACTTAGGTGAGAAGTTCCGTTTTTTTTCGAGAAATGTTTAGCTGTGAACTGCGCTACCCGGTGGCAAAGCAATGCAGAAATTAGGAATCGGGGAGTTTCTGGTTCTGGAACAGAACCAGAAACACCGATTCTGGAACATATGCCTGCTTCTGACATTGCATAAAATTCCGTCCAGCGCACTTGACGAATGGCCGTTTCCATCTTCCACGCTGCCACATGCTCCACATGATTGGTTCGGCTGTGAGTCGCTGTTCGGCAGAGTTTGGCGACAGTACACCGGATGGACACAGAAAGCAGCGGTCACCGCCGCATCCGCCCACGGTTAAGCGGCCCTGCAAGGCAACGATCGGCAGCCCGAGTGCGATAACACAATCGGCGCAGACTGCCGCCGCAGGTGATGTGGCGTAGCAGTTACGCTGGGTGGATTGTGTAACACCAATTCCGACTAACCGAGGACTTTGCCGACACTGGGCGCCCACTACGGGCCGGCGCGGCTTGAAGAGCGTGAGCTGGATTTTACAGATATTATTTCTGCTAGTGCCTGGGTGTCACCTGAGCTTTACAGCGCTGACTCACCGTCCGCGGTGCCAGATTAGCTCTGGTAGCGATGGGGACTGCCGGCAGCCGCGAATGTTGCATGTCGCTTTGCACGAGTTGTGATTTAATAACCAGATGTGCGCAGTTTGGGCCACTTACGACACGATGAATCTATGCAAAGAGGAATTTGTGTGTAGAGAAGGGAAATATGGAACGAATATGAAAGCGATTGATTTTATTACGCGACTTTCGTTTGGAGGACAAAGCAAAAGCCTCTTATGCTGCTTCTGGTCGAGATACGAAAAATGAACAGCAGCAACACTTTGTTCAACAATATTGGTTGTTTTCGAAGAATGTCGCCAGTAGTCTTGGCAGAAGAGGGGACACGACGAATTGGTCGCATCTACTGCTGGTATCCTTTCATTCGACAGTGTCGAATGACAACGTCGAATTATCATTCGACAACAACTAATATAATTACGCGGTCCCTCAACGGCCAACGTACCCGAGAGAAAAACAGCACAGCATTACCACTGATCGGCGCAAGTTGCCCGATGCCTTGCGCATGCGAAAGTGGGGATGGGTTGGGGATGGAACCGCCATGTCCTGTCGCGCCAATGACACTAGAGTGGATAGTCTATCAAGCAGGGCTCACTCTGATGTTCTTCCCATCCTGTGTTTGCCAGCCACGTCCCAGACTTGGAAGGAATCCGGACGATTATAAACTTATGAAGTAGGACAGGTGTAGATGCTGGACAATTCAGTCTTCGGAAGCCGGTTATGTCTTGCAGCGAACACTGGCAATCGGGGTCAAGATCAGGCGTCATTCGCGGACATTAAATTCTGTGGCATGCCCATAAATTGCGCGCGACCTTTTACACCGACGGCAATGCGCGACTATCACGGACAGTGTTTCCCTAAATTGACGGGTAGCGTTGTGTTTCCGTGCCGCAGAGTCGTTCGTCACAAGGAAATGCAAATAGAGCTGGACGCCGATCGGTAGGGTTATGTGAGTGTCCGGTGTAGCACTGCCTAAGTATGCCAACTTCGAACTTAGTCAGCCCTTATTCGAAGGCTAGGGTGCACAACGATGTGCTTGGATTTGGTGCACGTTCTATGGTTCATTTAGGACGCAAAACAGATGTAGCATTTTCAAATATGCCAGATTCTGCCTTACCTAAGCGAATAAGCCAGATGCTGCCTTACCGAAGCAAATATTTATGCGTTTGGTATGTACAACAAGTTCCTTGGTCACCTTCGGCGTGCGTCTAGTGATTCTGTACCAAACGGCGGTCGGAAGCCGAACTCTACAAACCCCCTCCCTCCTTGTATTTCGACAACTGCGTCCGCCACCTCCATCATATTGCTTGACATATCATGGGCCGCCGTGCTACGCAAGCCGTCCGCCACATGCCTTGCTATTGCTTCACATATCATGGGCCGCCGTGCTACGCAAGCCATCAGTCACATGCCCTGCTATTCCTTCACATATCATGGGCCGTCGTGCTACGCAAGCCGTCCGCCACATGCCCTGATATTGCTTCGCATATCATGGGCCGCCGTGCTACGCTAGTCCGGCCATATGGTCTTCAGCTTTGAATCCATATAAGTTGAAAGATGTAGTTCGCTTTCACGCCCCATGATGATTGGATGTGAATAGCCCACTCCATTGAAAGGAGCTCACCCATCACTCAAATAATCATGCAAAATTGGCAACACCGATTCAGCTTCGGTAGTGCTTATGCTGCTATTCCTCCTTAGGAAAACTTATCGTAGTTTGACAGCAAAAACATAACAGATCATCTGGATAATGAGAACATGTCTCGAAGTAGGATTGTGCGGTGTCTGGTGGTATCGGGAAGTTAATCCCCGAGCTTACGGGCATATGCATGTGCTCTATGTACATGGGTATGTGGATATTCCCATCAGTACGAAATCAGAGCTAAGCTGGCATTCAGTGGCCAATATGCGACGGAGCTTGATGGAGCAACACCAGGTATTCCTCCGTCCTCTAACAGAGATAAAACTTTGTTCCCTCTCTTTACCTCTCCCGTTCTCGTTTTCCTAACCATTCTGTATCTCCATCTGTGCCGTTTCCTTTTCCGTCCGGCCCGGTCCGCCTCATTTGGCGCCAGTGGCGCTCTCGGCGGCTCGCGCCCGTTCCCGCCATCAATCACAGTCGGCCGCCGCCGAGCGGGACGGCTCGAGGATTGCGCGCGAGGAGCGGCCGTCGTCGCTGGGAATTCCGCCGCTGACGCGGTCCATTCGTCATGACAGCAGTCTCGAGCGCCGGCCGCCGGCCGTCCGTCTGCCGTGACGCGCCCTACCTGCCCGGGAGCGCTGGCGACGTGACGCGTCTGCCGTGCGTCTGCCTGCCGTGACGTGGGCAGGCGCGGCCGTGATCAATGCTCGCGCCGGCCGGGGACCGGCCCGCGGTCGGTCTGTTGACACGTGGCGGCCGGTCGCACGCCGGCTCGGGGCCGAAGCCGTGATCGGGGCCACGGTTCCGCCCCCGGCACATTGGGGGTGTTGTCCGGCTGCCGGCGCGGCCGGAAGCGTGCGTCGCGGAGGCGGTGCGCGGCGAAGGGGAACCGGTCTGTGTTCGGACGGCCAGTGCCGCGGCCGCCGGTCAGAACGTCCGAGCTGCCCTTGCGATGCGTCAAATTAGCACGTGGCACCGGTCGGTTGCGGGGGTCGGATCCTTCCATTCATCCGTCCAGTTTTTAAACGATATCTCATAAGTGGGCAGATATATTGTGATGAAACTCGGGACTTTGTTAAAACGCGACGAGCTCATCCCATGCACAAATCATGTGTAAAATCCGTTGGTGAATAGAGTAACTGCGAGGTGCAAAGTCACCCGACCGGCCGAATCTCGTTCACTGTTACACAGCTTTCGTGGACACGGCGACGAGGAGCGTGGCGTAGCAGCCAATCTCGATCGTATTTGATTCTGAAAGCTATATCTAAAGTCTTGAAATGTATGCTGTGGCGAGCTCACCACAGCGCACTACATCTAACTTCCAAAATGTGTGCATCCATCTTCACTAGTTTCTGAGAACTTGTGGAGGGCCGAATGCGTTTGGTGGCCCTCCAGCACTCGTGTCAATGTGCTGCAGCTCGAATCAAATTGATACAGTTTATAAGCAATGGGAACTTGCCAAATTCGCAAGAATGAATTACGCTCTGGAGTGAGCTTGTTATTGTTACTTTGTAATTTACCTGATTGGTCTGATACACTGATCTGAAAGGCCAGCCGTACTCCACTTCACCATGATCACAAAGATACCCTAACTGCAAGTTGTCACATTCTGTTGGTGCGTTGGACATTGTCCTGGTCCGGGCTGCCATTCGTGCTGACGTGATCCGTTGGACGGTTGATTCTTCAATTCCGGGCCGATTGGGTGCTCTAATTATTTAGTATAGCTGTCGGTCCATCCAGCTGCATATCCGCAGGTCTGCTTCCGAGAAGCTTTTCATCAGCTATTCCGGCTGCGTTTACTGTCCGTGTGTCAGCTTAAGGATCTGGATCATTCACACCGCCGCAGAACCCTTTTAAATTTTGCGCCAACTCACGACGACGTCTGACCCAAATATCATCCGTTTTCCTTCCTCAGATTGTTTCGAATTGCTTCCTCTTAGCAGCTCCTTTGCAAGTCATCAAAGCGATGCATGAAATGTCAAGTATGCTGTAAAGCAATTCCAACTCAGTTTATCACATCATGTGAAACCATTATGAGATGTTAATAATGAAGCAGGCCTCGCCATTCTAGTGGAGGCGGATGCCCGTCGCAGGTAGTCTTCCCGCAGCATTCAAAAGTAGCGGGAACAGTACGTTGTAGAGAATAGTTCATCACACACCGGCTACGGATATCTTGAAGGCAAGTGGTCAGTGCAGGCCATATTCCTAACATATGACAATTGATGGATGTGCACCCAACCTTACAGAAATATTGGTCTGTCCCTGATTTCACGGAGCTCGTGCGTTCAGGTGATAATACACTTTTCACTGGTACACCTAATTTTAACGTAGGTCAATGACGTCGGCTCACCCCGGGCACCCTTTGTCCCGAATGATTTCGGCGGACGCATTGTCGTCCTGAGTTTGGACCCAGCAAAGACCGCGGCACGCTGTGGGTGTCGGTGCTCTTCGGTCCCTCCGCGCCGAGAAGGTGAGGCGAGCGAACTCCGCCGCTTGGTGAGACGACCTATGACTCCCAACAAGTTGGTGAAGCTTCGAGTTCAGATTGTGTAGAAGAAAGAGTGACCTACAAAGATATGTGTGAATTGTTGGCATCGAAGCAATTGGCTATTAAAATACTGTTAACCCGCGCACGTCCGGGGGGCAGATATCTGCCCCCTCCGGTTTTTCCTCATTTGCCGCCAAACTAATCGGGTTAGCAAGGCCAAACCTCGCGAAGCTGTTCATTGGTCTTTTCCGCATATCATCATACATTTTTAATTTTGGGTCATCTCAGGTCAGGTCACCAGGTCAGGCGAAGTGACCCAACTACACTCGGAGTTCTAGGTGGCATAACTTTCACAATAATTGGGCGATTTATTTCAAACTTATAGCATGTCATGATCTCATCATGGACCATAATATGTATATAAGGTTTTTCGTAGCATTGACCTTAGGTTACGTCGCTGCCACGGCTTCCTCATTATAGGGCTATGGTAAAATATACAAATGTTTCCTAGTTACATATTTGCGCTCGGAATGATCTCACAACTGTTGTGGCATGTAGATGGAAGTTATGCTCAATGTTACCGCTGACATTTTTCCTCAGTGATCTCACCAAGGTCTCTGAGGTCACCTGAGATCATTACACATTTATGCGCATTACATCGCACTGCATTGAGCTAGAAGCTGAAATTACCGCCATTGTGCTTGTATCGTCAAGACGTGTCGAGTGATAGCTTACATGACCTGCATAGGCCTTGACCTGAGGTCATGAATTCATGACCTTCACCTGAGTTTCGGTTGACCTGACCTTAGATTGCACCGCCGATTGTCCGTAGTGCATTTCAAGGACTGTCGAATACCGTTCGCCATTTGTTTCTATCTGTTACAGGTCCTGAGATATATGTCAATATCTGAGTCCCACCTGGTCTGGTCGAATTTGACTTATGATGGCCCAGTGACCTGAATGTTGACCTGAGCGAAACAATTACCGAAACACTTTCGATAGAGCCCGTCACCAGCTATCCAACGCCGTTTTCCGTTTGTCGCTAGCTAGCATAGTTCTAGAGATCTTAGGGGGCAGACATCTGCCCCCCCCCCCCGGACATGCGAAGTTGGCGCGGACCGCCGGACGTGCGAGTGTTAATGACGTGAAATCAACATGGCTGCCTCGCCTATTCGCCGTTCAACCCACCGTCAGATGGCAATACAATTTTTTTTTTAATGGCGGCTTTATTTGAGATAAACAATACTCATGGTGTATTGTGTGATGCTGTTTGGGTTTGCTTCATAGCAGCACAGATGGATTATATCATAACGAAAGTATCAATTGTTCAAATCTCAGAATATATCGGCGATAAAAAACATTGTGTAATCTAGGGAAAAGTTGTACTAGATGCTCGACACATTTCTTTTGACGCTAGCGGAAAAGAGCCAGGCGAGGCTATGGCGGAGGAAGAATTCATACAATCCAGCCACCTACGGAAGAAGCTCCATGAGCCATGAGCTGCATGCTGTGATGGAGTGTGAGAGATTCTGCTCGTGCAAGGCTGGCCTCTCAGGAAGCTGCAAGAACTGCGGTACTCTGCTATTGTACCTGAACAGGTGATGAAAGTGAACGGTTGAGTGATTGTCATCATTGGTGGAACTTTGTACGTATTTAGTGTGGAAGTGACCAATTAGCATTAGCAGGGCATAAAACCAGGAGGTTCTGACCCCTGATGTTCTCAGAATTGCTACCTATTCCTGACATTATCATGCAAATGTGGAAGCCTTGCGAAATTATAAATGTTGCGAACATCTAATTGAACCACGTTCCCTTCATGACTCTGTTTACGCCAAATGTTAAATCACTTACCACGCGCACTAGAGGGGGGCGACATCCGCCCACCCCTACGATTTTTTCATAGAAAACTCCAGATTTTACCAGTCGATATAAGCCATTTGTGTACACCTGCTTCGAAATGTCAGGAGCATCGCTTAAAGGAAGAAAAACGGAAATCGGCTTATTTATTTTTGTTAGAATTAGGAACCGTTAATGTTAATGTAAGCATTTCGTAGCGTTAGACCACAAAAATCGGTACTGATGCGCTCTCCGTAAATTGACAAAATGTAAGTGTTCTTGGCAACACTAACGACGTGTTTCATGTATATTGTTATGCTATATGGTTGCAAGGTCACGTTAGGTCACCGAAGCCAAGTCAGGTCAGGTACATCACAGGTTAATGGAACCAAACTTGGTCAACTGGAATGTTGACAGAAATGCAGATGACCAGGTGCGGTCCGAGGCGACCAAGTGAGGTGAGGAAAGAAATCGCGACCGTCCTTATCCCCCTCCCCAGTACAAAATGTTCTCTGATTTTCTCCACTTTATTTCTTTGGTTCCGAACATTCGCAACTATTTTGTACTGATGTTTTTTTGCTGACTTCTGCCGCATTTGTTTGAAGTACTGATATAGAAGCCCATGAGAAAGAACAATGCACGGACCGGACGTGTTGAAGTTTACCCATAAATGTCTTTAGGTACCATTTCTTTGGGGAGTAACATATGAGCTAGATTTTCTTTCTTTGAAAGCATGTAAGCATCAGTAGGATTAGGTGATCCAATATCATTACGTTCAGGTGATCTAGCATCAGTAGATTAGGTTTGATTAGGTCAGGTTAGGTTAGGTTATGTTATTATTGCAATGTTACATAATTATTCAATATATACTGCCACACACAAACCACTTTTCTATATGCTTCCCATATATTATTTGGTATGGCCTACATCTACATTGTCACAAAATGTTTCTATGGTTCTTCGAAATGTTATTTGATTGATTTTGATGTTCTGTTTGGTAAGTTTGTACTTTAGGATGTTTTATGAATACTTGGAATTTGTAATTTTAATACAATGCTTATGAATGTGATTAAGATCATGGGACCATTGATTTTATGCACAAATGGTTGCTTTTCAGGTTTTAAGCAAAATAACATGAAAAAGAAGGCTTTGAGTTAGGTGACATAGCATAAAAAGAATTGGTTAAATGAGATAAAAGTGCAGCATAACGTATTCTAATCTAGACCAACCTCACTTTGGAGAAGAAAAATACAAAGATTTAAAGCAACATATTTTCTTAAACCATTTGAGAGCAAACAAAAAACGTAACCCGTTCTAACCTAACCTAACCTCAGCTGCTTTTGAAGAAAAAATAATTTCGAAATAAAAAGCATTACTGAGATTTTCGAAGCTAAAAACATAAACTAACCTACACGGACCTAAGATAACCAAACTTAACCATTTGGTTTCCTTTAAGCAGGGAAATGTGTGCACAAATTTGTTGCTATCACCTTAAAGCAAAATAATATCTTATTTTTACTGGAAATGACTGCTTATGGAGATATAAGTACAACTTGAAGTGCTTTTGCCAAAAGTCTTCATGTCCCAAAAATATGAATACAAAACTCTTTCAATTTTCATGGGCACTGAAAGCACATTTTTCAAACAAAAAGTGCCCTAGGGGCTTCCATATATTTTCCCAAATTGCATGCATTGTGCCGACCCAAAATGTTGGCTTTGAGTCGTTTGATATGGGCAAATAAAAATACCTCTCACAAATTTCCGTTGTCAAACTAGGCACTTAAGCATGAGCTCAGAGCAACAATGTTTCATATAATGGAACTAGGTTTTGCGTAAGTTGAGATTGAAGAATGCTTGCTCGAAATCAGGCTGTTTCTTTGTGTTAGCTGGAGTGATATGCTCGTCCTGGAAACACTAGTGAATGCATGGAATTTACAAAGCTGTCTAAGCCTCACATCAAAGCTTAGCAAGAGTCCATTGGTTACTAAAACACTTCCTCGTTGGGCTTTCGGTTCTAGTATTTGCCACTTCTTGTTCCTACCTAAGTAGATGGGTAGGTAACTTGCTCCTGCCCTACAATTCCGCACATTCCCCTTTTCGACGAAGAAATAGGAACATTCTTCTGCAAAACATAGACCGATAAGATCAAAATTGACTCCACTAAAAAAAGACCGCATACCCCGCACTTGTTATGAAGCGGACTCGCCATATATGGCGATATGTGCCAGAGGTAAGCCTTTGCTGACCGGTGATAGAGCTGTTTTGAAGCTAAGACATAAGTATGAACTTCAATTTTCACTATACTTACGAGTCACCAACGCATATCTGCTTCCAGTTTTCCAATTTTGCTATTTTCCGTTGGATGAAAATGTCATTTGCACGAAAAAAAGCATACAATAATATTTCCCAGCTCTACTCAGGTGAGGAAATGCCTTAGTGCCTTCCATGGGCCGAGCGCCTCTCCAAATGACTGTCATGCGATTGATGTCACTTTGCATTTTACTCCCTACACATCCTGAAAACTACTGTTTGTCATTGTGTACCTAAGCGTTTCCATACTTTATTTATGCACTTCACTGCTTTCTTCGCGAAGCCGATAGCACCGAGGCGCCAGACGAAGCAGTCGGGCAGGCGGCCCAGCTCCGGTAATTGGAACAGGTAACTGACCTGATAAAGTGCTGCTATATAGGTGACCTGTGGTCAAATTCCAGGTATAGCGTCTGCATTACGTCGTTAGTAGTGTCCAGATAATCACTAATGTCAATTTTGGAGTATTTATACACAATCACAGCGATCCAGGACAATGGAAAGCCAAGCCGCGCAAAACAATAATTTTCACATATGTGACCTCACTTGACGTTGAATATATCAACAAAAGGCCATGAGACTTTCACACAATCGAGTTTACTACCATATACATCCACCCTGCAAATTTCGTTATTCCAGCTTTAATAGGAGCCAAGATTTTAGGGGGCGGTATCCGACCCCTCCCTCCAGTGCGCGTAATTTTCAGACCCCCTCCAGGCCGCGGGCTAATTGTTGGTGTTAAGTTTGTGACACACAATGTACAGGTGCCTGTCAGTTCAAATCAACCAGTAAAATAAAACAATCCAGGTGTTGTTTGAAATATGCTAGAAATGAAGTTTAGTTTAGATACAAGATAAATCAATCACACGTCTTTCCTCCATAAAGCAAAAGAGGCTGGCTAGGCTTGTTTAGTCCTATTATAATTTTATCATTTTATAAATGTTTGTGAATTGCTGGAAAATAATGTATTTAAGTTTGCCTGGTAAATGTTAGGCTAGGTTAAATTTTAAAAAGTATTTATGTTCTTTGAGGTGCTTTATATATCACTGGACTTGCTTTTTGGGGGGATGTGGCCAGTATGACGTGATCACCCATTTGCAGTGCAAATGCTTACTCTTCAGTTTGCGAACAAAATAACACCAAAAGAGGGTTTGAGCTAGGCAACATGGCATAACAATAATTTAAGAAAAGAAGAAAAATGCAGCATAACCTAACCTAACCCAGCCTGCCTAAACTCCCATATATAGAATAAAAAATGAAAACGATGGAAAAGTACTCCACAATTTATTTTCCAAATTGTTGAACTTAATAACCTTGCATAACCTAGCTGAACCTGTTTTTCGATGAAGAAATTGATTTCCTTTTGAAGTTCAAATGGACAATCAAGATGTTTCCCAAACTAAAAAACTGACCAGCCTAGCCTAACCAACTCTACCCACTTTGTTTACTTCATGAAGGTAAATTAGTGGAAAAGCTGTCTTGTTACTACCGTGAAGCACAATGATACATTTTAAAAGCCATGATGTATTTTCTTCATTATATATATTTCCCACTGCCCTTTTTTATACAAATTTCCTCACCAACTGAAAACTGTGTATTCGCGCCAGGAATGAGTGGTCACATCATTTTAGTCACCTAAGAGACGCATCCTTGCAAATTGTTCTTGAAGGCCATTTCTGAATTAAAATACAAGTGTATTTGAAATACCTGATCATATTTTCATATTCCCTTAAAGTGAGTCTGATAGCGCATACAAATTTCGATAGTGTGGATGCAAGTATTTTGTGCTCATTAGGAGGGCAATCAAAATATTGCTGATGCATAGCTTTGATTCTTTTGGTTGGTGTTGTGCTAGCAATGCCAAACGTACACGAGCCTCCGGCCCCATAATCATGGGTTAGGTTATAAATGTACTTTTTTCAAGTTCATCACAGATGTTCTCCTACAGAGCAGCTCCAAGTTTGGACCAGTTGATCGAAACTTACCATCCAAACCTAACCAATCCTAACCTTATTGCTGGATATTTCCATGCATGTCATTCTGGCTTGTCTGTATTCTTGCTTCCAAATTGTTTTTGGTAACGCGACAGATTTGTCACACTTTTATATCAAACACAGTAGTTCAACGTGTTTGCCGATAGATGGCAACTCTTTCGCCTTGAACGGTCAATAGCGACGCCTACTCAGAATGATAAACGAGGAAAACTTGAATGAAGTTGATACTTGAAAATTCGCTGAGATTTCTCGTCCGGCCGTAACTACTGTGTGTCCCTCTCCATGGTCAACAACAGCTCCCAGTAATGCTCTGTCATGCCCCGGATTCTGTGTGTCTCGCTCCACAGTCAGCAACATCTCCCAGGGGTGTGCCGGCATGTATCGGGTACTGTGTTCTGAACATGGTAAACAACATCAACCAGTAATGCTCTGTTATGTCTCGGGTTCCGTGCCAATGGAGCAAAGGACGCTGAAACTCTCGGTATGCTGCGGCTTTGACCCTCGCCGATCTGAGAGGCTCTGGTGATCCCGAGAGCACCCCACTCTCCCTCTGGGTTTTCAGGTGCAATGGCCCAATGGATAGATACATAGACATTACATGTTCAGTAGATTCTTATGCATCTCCTTTGCATATTTAGCAAAAATCCCAAGTTCAGGTAAGCAATGGTCATTGTCCTGGGCCTGGTTAAAGTGACTAATGCTTCAAAATCTTCAAGATTTCATCATTCGCAGTTGATGTAGCATGCGAACACCAAACTCCGATTATGCTGCCCTTCACCAAGACGAACCCCTACGGCTCGGAGGCGCTGGATTCGCCGGCCGGCCCGGCGAGGGTCAATCATGATTGTTCTTCAACTCTATTGTGTCCAATATTTTAGGTACTTTTTACGTGTCATGCGAATCACGATGACTAAGCCCTTGTACACGCGGAGAGGGGGCATGCTGTGCCCCACCCTATCCCACTTATACCTGCGGATTTCCATCGGCAGCTCCTGAACACTCATGGCCCTATCATACTAAAGGAGTAAGAAAGGCACTGCTGTTGATGCTGACAACTCCTTGAGGTTGTTGTTCACAAAGTAGGTGTTGTTGCTGCGGCTGTTGTTCACAGCACACTGCGGCTGCTGCTGACAAAGCACTTCGGCTATTTCTGACAGCACACTGCAGTTGTTGCTGATAAAACACTGCGATTGTTGCTGACAACACTTTGTGGTTGCTGCTGACAACGCACTGGCTGCAACACACTGCTTAACAGCCCTTCGCTTCCAGCGGGCGAAATCCGCGGGACGTCCGAGCATTCCTGGGAGACGTTGTTTGCTATGGGGCGATGCACACTGATACACCCACGGCGGGGCGAGAAAGTTGAAGCATCGCGCGTTGAATTTTCGATTGTCAACTGCATCCAAGTGTTTGCCGCTTGTCTCTCTTCGTTTGTTTCGTTGTCACGAATCCATGCACAATTCACCGAACGTCGTCTTTTCCTGAATACAATCAGATATATGAAACTCAGAAGCCCTCGGAAAACAAGTGTAAATTCTTATTTACTTATATAATTAATCTTATTGTTATTTATGGGCAGGATAAATAAGAATAAGATGCACAAAAAAACACAGCTCAGAAATACAATATGAACCATACTAGCTTGATAGCTCATGCTCCAGGTGATTAGGATAATGTGTATTATATATGTGCAATTACGTCACTAACTTCGCCCACCGAAATAGGCAGGTGTATATTGTTTGTATATCACCTACCGAAGCGGTCAATTTCGCTCGCTTCGCCTTCTCGGCCCGAATAGAGCGACGGGCACATAAACATGCAGCGGGCCGTGGTCTCAGCACTTCCTGACCTTTTCTAGCATTCTTTTTGCATGGATATTTCCTAACAATTCTGAAGTATGTGCCAGTTCCCACCAAGCATATGACAGTGCGAAGCGGCGCTACTCCGGCTGTAGGGGGGGGGGGGGCACCACTCGTCCGACCAGGCTTGACCAGCGGGAAGCGGCGGGGTGCTCCGCCCTGTCCACCTGGAGGGCCGGGCCCTGAGACGGGCAGACATGGCCCGCCTTCGACGGGAAGCGGCGGGGTGCTCCGCCCTGTCCACCTGGAGGGCCGGGCCCTGAGACGGGCAGACATGGCCCGCCTTCGACGGGAAGCGGCGGGGTGCTCCGCCCTGTCCACCTGGAGGGCCGGGCCCTGAGACGGGCAGACATGGCCCGCCTTCGACGGGAAGCGGTGGGGTGCTCCGCCCTGTCCACCTGGAGGGCCGGGCCCTGAGACGGGCAGACATGGCCCGCCTTCGACGGGAAGCGGCGGGGTGCTCCGCCCTGTCCACCTGGAGGGCCGGGCCCTGAGACGGGCAGACATGGCCCGCCTTCGACGGGAAGCGGCGGGGTGCTCCGCCCTGTCCACCTGGAGGGCCGGGCCCTAGGACGGGCGAAGGGGTGTGTCTTTCCCACGCGGAAAAATGTAACGTTCAGCAACAACACCCACAGCAAACACCACCATTTGCGCTCAGCGGCAGAAAATATACGAGGGACAGCACACCACCAATAACCTACGCAGCGGCGGTGTTTGTGTAATTCACGCACAAACACCGCCACTGCGTATGCTATTGGTGTAAATAGTGGTGCACCATTAATAAATATAATGGTGATCTGTGCATGATGGTGCACAGACCACCATTATGGAAATGCATGTTAATCACTCAGCATGCACACGCATTAATGCCAGGGACCACTGACAACAGCTCACAGAAAGCTTTTTGCAAATGAATGGAGCACGTGACCAGCTTCCTACAGCCGTCATTATAAGCCGACAGTTGAATTCACAGGCCCAATCACCACACAACTGAACACAAAGAGCACAAACACTCATCGACATCGCACAACATCGCAACACTGAATACGGGAACACCGACATCAGTCACTCCCGTCCCATCAGACCACAGGCGACGTCACCTTCTCTTCTTCACGCCAACACCCGTCCCTACAGTGAAACGCAGTCCTTGATCCCACTTTCGGTGGCAATGCCACTTTTCCGACTACAATCACCTCATCCCGACTGACTTCCTAGAAGCATCACCTCCCCCACTCGCGCCACCACCATCACCACCACTCGGCCACTCCAGGTGGAACTTAAATGCAGAGTGGACCGCCTTCTTCCAAGCCTTCCAGACTTTCACGTCTACTCGCACTAACCCCTCAGCACTCCATCCATCAGACGCTCCAATCTCCGCACAACACAACGAACGCATACTACACAGCCACACGACAAACAAGAGCCTCGCGCCACCCATGCTGGAACGATGAGTGCCACTTGTCGATCCGCCCGAGGAAGCTAGCTTGCATGCCGTAGATGCGAAGGTCAGACCACCGGACGCACCATCCTATTACAACCGGCCGTGAATGGCCGGCACTCTGCAGAAGGACTGATACCGTCGACGCGGTCCTGCACACATGGTCACACGTTATTTAGTAGACAATCACCTTTTGGTCAACTTGAATATTTGCTACACTGTTCACATGGCAGATGGCGATCACCACCAAAATCAGTTGTATTACAACAACAGGACATGACCACATACACAATGGTGCATGTGATATGTTTAGTTTATGTGCATCTGTGCCTGTGTAAACATCTGATCCACTATAATGGATCAAGGAGAGGGGATAACACAGCCTCGTGGTCAAACTTTGCAGTGAAGAGTAGGTCACTTGCCCAGTCACTTCTCCCCACCCCCACCCCAACATGTTTGAGGTGGAATGAATGCACAGCGTGTGCAGACATGCACTGTGCTGTCCAAACCGAATGAGAATATTTTCTACCTATATGGCAGCAACAGAACATTTACATTGCAGCGCACTCACGCACTGGCACGCATACATCCAACACGGACAGCCACTTATTACCTGCAGCACAAACACCATCAACTTTAATACCATGAATCTTCTCAAGGGTAAACATCCAGCACTACAGGAACAATTCGTCCACTTCCTTTTCTCCACTGGCCTCTACTCGGAAACATGAATCAAAGGAAAAAAACGTTTGATAGAAACAAGAAAAAAAGGAAGATAAAACGAGGTTTCTTTCTTCATTGGGTGGTTCACGACGCACTTTATGCACATTCGCGACTAATGGCGCCGCCCACACCGCTTCGCCAGTGGGCCGAGGCATTGGGAAATGTCCCGATCGGTCCGAGTGTTGAACCCGGGACCTTTTGTACCCAGTGACCAACACCTTAACCACTCGGCCGTCTCCACACCGCAAATCGAAGTTAAAAAGAAAAAAAAAACTAGCGTAAAAGGTAAAAGATCAAATGTAGTGGCAGCTTCGTAAAAGGACGAAATGAAAAGATGATCAGAAAAAAGTGGAAAATGAGAGGAAATAAATACAATCAAGCGTTCACATTTTTGTGCTAAGACATGTTTTTGAAATGCTAAATGTGACAAGTCAGTGCTGTCCATCCTCAGTCCACCAACATTGCCTCGGTGTATCGCCCTATGTTACTCGTCTTCTGCCTGCTTTACTTTTTTATCTGCTGATCTTGAGGCTTTATACTGCTCCGGCTGTATCTTCACTTCATCTTCCATCTCTCCAAACCTTCCTTCTCTACAAGTCTTCTCTTCATATGCTCTTCGACATTTCAAGACCATCACTGCCAAGTACTCTTGACATCCTTGACTTCAACATCTGCGTTTGTATTCACCTCATGAGCAAATTCATACTATCTCCGCAGATAACACATCTGCAACCATCAACGATTAACTACAACTCAACACACGTCTAGCACTCCCGAAACATCCCACATCACCATCATCATTCTGGCAAAACCTAAATCCAATGAGCAAGGATGGCACAATGTTCACTACTTGGCGCCCAAGCGGAGTAGTGAGGAAGGACCAAGTGGCGCTTCGTCCCCCATCTGCTTCGCGTCACAGTAGAGACGTTCTCGTAATAGAACCGTTGTTCGGTTCAAAGTTCGGTTAACCGAACATTGCTGGCTAACCGAGCTCGTAGCGAGATGAAATCAGAACCAGATAGATTTGAGGAGCCTGAGCTGAACTCTGGTATTCGTTTGGCAGCTGTGCCTTCAGGAGATGCAGCTCATCACCCGGTTGGAACTGCGGAGGTCCGGCTGTTCTAGACATTGCCGCCCTGGGTCAGCTCTGGAGTATCACCGGCTAGCTGAATGGCTCGGCTGGAACTGCCGATATCCAACTGTTTTGGACATTGTCGCCTTTGACCACCCCTGCAGTGCTACAGGCTAACTGAATGTATAAATATCGGGTAGTGTGTTAATTATTTGATTGCGCACAGGGCGTTGCTTAATGCTTAATCAACTGTATTATATGATAATCATAGCAAGCCGCGAAGCAGTTAAGATGTGGAGAAGGGGACATAGTTCCTCCTCTTCCTCGAGCCCTTGAACGAGTTCAGATCTTGGGCTATTTATTTTCATTTTTTGCTTCCGATGCCTTCAGTTTTGAGCGCTGTGTTTTCCTGAGCAGAACGGATAACTTCCGAGGCGGAGACGCAAATAGCATATTTTCACAATTATGAAATTAGCGAATCAACACGAGAGGTAGTTTGAGTCACGTAATGGCACGATATTTCCATCCCTTGATGAAATCCACGTCTGATTTGGAACCCTTCATAAAGTTCAGGTTCTTCATCAGCATTGTCTTCATAGACGGAGCAAGAGACATTAGGCTGAGAAGATGGGTGTTTATCCACAAAGTTGAACATAAACGAGATCTAAGGTAGCCGAGGCATAGCAAGAAAGCCTTCCTTACAGAAGCTGTCCTCCTGCTCCACCATTGGTAGGAAACATATATTAAGCAATTCTCTCAGACCACAAAGATTCCGTTGATATCCTCAAACACCAGCTAGGTGCCTAAATGCATTCATTGGCATGCTAAGCTTCGAAAATATACAACAGTGCTTTCAGCTGCACAATAAGTCTCCCTTGATGAACAAAGTAATTTAAGCAAGCCAGAACTCCCATGAGTGTCATGCGACTATTATCACTCGCATACCTGACAACAATTCCTCAGTGCTCAGTGGATGCAAGTTGGAAAAATTCTTGCATTAGAATGCTTCCCGAATGATTCCTCAGAAGTCACCTACTTCGGAACTTACAGAACATCCGTCCAATTCTCTGCGTATGACTATGCACGGGTGATGATCACTACGCATGCACAGTTGGAACGAGGTATTTATCATCGAGACGAAACACGCACACTACAAATCAGAACCGTCCCCGCGAATCTGCACAGCAGCCATCTAACATCAGTCTACCCCGCCCAGCGACTCGGCACCTTAATTGCGCGGCTGCGACGGCCGGTTCGTTCGGCAACATCGACGGCGCTTCCGATCGGCGGTGTTTGGTGCGGCTCGGGCGGCCGCCGACGGGTGGCCGGCGGGTGAGAAAGCTCCGCCGCAGGTCACACAGAAATAGCGCGCCTAACGAATGGCCTCCACCTGCGCTGTTGAGCCGCGCTCCGACCGATCCGGGCGGTGTCGTAAATCGGCGCCGGCCGAGCTCACGAGGCGTCACTGTTCGACAGTCGTGAGTTGGCGAGCCCCGCTGTTCGGTACAGCACGCCACTGGATAATGGCGGCGGCCGGCCGGCCGTGCCAGCCGTGCCAGCTGCGCCAATAACAATGTCACACGGCACTTCCGGCTGGCCAGGTCGTCGGCGGTCTGTGAGGCAGGTGCTGACGGTCCGTGGCTGGTGGTCTACTGGGTGCTGTTTCTGCCGTTTGCTGTTTGCTGTCTTTACGTTGTGTTTTTGTGTTCGCTGTCGGTGGCTGCTGTTGGTTTGGGGTCTGGTGGCGGTCGGCCGGTTGGTGCTACACCGGCTGGGGAACGTGTGACGACTGTGCCAATCAATGCGAACCGCAATCAGTCTTTGACAGGCCCTGGGGAAATAATGTGTGGCATGCGAAGTGCGTGAGAAATGCGGTGACAATACGCGACCCGACAACAAGCGATAAATGCACGCTTCTTCCTGGCTGTTGGACTGCTTAGATCAAAATCGTGAAATGCCTCATAGAGCCTAAGCTGTTAGTTGTTATGTATATTTAAGAGTGTGTCGACTTCTAATGTCATTAAAGTGTAAACTGTGTCATGAATAGTTGTTCACAGAATCCGATACTGACTGTACTTACGAATTATTTTTCGACATTTTGATGGCAAGCTACACTAGTGAGCGACTTCAATGACATTTGATGAGATTGGTACTCAAAGCGAACGATAGTGTACCGCTCGATGTACCACTCTTCAGCTGCACCAACCAGAAAAAAGGTAACCATTACCACATCTAAGTATTAGAAAGGAACATGACCGAGCTGCATTGCTGGAAGGTTTCCATGTCTTCGGCTGTCAGCATAGCTTAGAATGTGAACATTCAACACCGTCCATTCACTTCAGTAACTGTACTGACTATTAACTTCAGTTACTACATTCCAGCAAGTTGTGAATTACCGAACAGTGCTTTGCATCTTTGGACACATATGAGCCAATATTGCAGTTTCACAACATTGATACCCTGGATCAGTATCTGGACTATACTACGATCTTCATCAAATACATCTAAGCGAATAATGAATACATGACAGATGTCCAAATCAATAACATGGGCATCGTGCACACCTAACTTCATTGGTTTCTTCACACCCAAAAACCTTTTGGTTTTAATTAAATGTCAGTCCATTATTGCAAGCGCGTTGCATAGCACAGCGCAAGGATTATTCTGAAAGTACGTTTCAGGGGTATTCTAAATGTAGCTCAGTGTATTCCAAGGGTTCATGACATTGGGATGGAGGGCTGTTTATGTTTGTTATTGTAATGTTTATGTGTATTTTGGGAACCGTTTGTCCCTCCCATATTCATGTCCTCACAGCCTTCCAACGGCTTGTAACCCTTGAAGATGTGCAACCAGTCTTACAGTATTGTATCCCTTCTTCAAACCTCCGGTCAAGGAGTACCCCGAACTCCCTCATAAATCAGACCAAATGGGATGTTCCATCATTGGATTCTGGGTATGAAATTGACGATCTTCACTTAGCAGGAGAAGAGAATTTGATATAAGCACTGTACAAAGGGCTGTGGTCATGTAGCCCTTTGGGGAGCATTAGGCCACAACACACCAATATATGAAGCACTGCGTAACGTATACCAATTTCAGGGTAGACATTTTGGACACGGCGAAAGACAATGCAAATCTTAAGGTACTTGAATCGATGTACATTCGTGACCACAAACTACCACTAAATACGCTATCTGCGTCGCTGAATGATTTATCGATATGTCAGATTTCACAGTGTTTTGATGGGTAGGTATGTAAAAGAGAGGATTGCAAATTTCGGGTGAGCTACTTGGTGAACTGTGTAGTGAATGATGCCATAATTGTGTCACATGCCGTGAATTTGTCATGCTCGTAAACTTGGAATTTGTGTCAGTGCATGTAAGTTTGTGATCATGGATAAAGGCCGAGATGTCTAGCATATGTTTTTTGACAGTGATTATATCGATTTTTCCTCTTCTGTTAAATGATGGTCGATAAATTTAGTTCCATGATCCAGTAAGCAAGGAGGGCGAAGCCTTTCTCATAGCTATTAAACAAATTGGGTGTTCTCTAAGATACAGTAAACGATAGAGAATTCATACAAATACCTCATAATTATTTGAGAGTGCGCTATTATATTTTGTAATCGGAAGTTATCCCAGAAGCACTTGTAGCATTGCTCCACTTCCCAACCAACTACGATGCTAAACTTGATTAAAAATATTACACATGCAAGTAGGCCAAAAATGAATATGTTCGTCATTGCTGTGTCCACCGCCAAGCAGTGTACACCTAGGTGAAGGCTAAAAAGATCGTTTTAGCAACATATGCGCTCTCCCAGCGTAAACTGAGGTCAGATCACGCGGTCAGAACCTGCAGTTTGCAACGATGTTTCAGTATCATGTCGGTTCTTCTTGGAGCACATGCTTTTGTATAATCCAACGCTGATGTTCCAAAGATATTCAAGCTGTAACTTACTAGACCTCACCATAACCTGACCTGACCATAGGGTTTTCGGATGCTAATCAGATTTTCTTCAATAGTTCCAGTGAAATCGGCCGGAGATATACATATATATATACATATACATATACATATATATATATGTTTGTATGTATGTATGCATGTATATACACATTGGCTTATAGGCGGTTTTGGCACGTCTGCAGTTGGCTACAAGAGGCAAACGTACCACATTCCCACTGGGGATAGAAAGATATCGGGTGGAACGTGAGAGAAATGCGCTAAGAAGTGACAGAGACAGAAAGGAAGATAGCGCAGAAGGAAGACGAAAGGACAATGAGGGAGATACAGAGGGGACGGAGCGTGAGAGAAACGCATTAAGAAGTAACGTGAAAACAAAGGGAGGTGGTGAGGGAGGAAGAAGAGAGATTAAAAAAACTAGAGAGAGAGAGAGAACGTGGATATGTCGGTGTGATGCTTTCTTACCTCACAATTCACGCCGTAACTACCTCCAGATGTCGCAAAACCCATCAGATTCACCGTGCGGAAGGTGCCAGCAGCATCGACTCATTCCTATATACCGTCACGATGGCCAGCACTGTCTTCGCTTTCGACACTTCCGACTAGCTACCTCCAACCACCACCGAGTACATACGCCTACCGCCGGCTACCACCACCAACCGCCAACTACCTCCGAATGCCACCGGTTACTTGCGGCTACCGCCGGGTACCGTCTGGTACCGCCGGGTACCGCCGAGTACCGCCGAGTACCACCGGGTACCGTCGGGTACCGCCGAGTATCGCCAAGTACCACCAATCTCCGCCGACAATGCCCAGCTCGCGCACTGGGGTTGGGCGAGCACTCGCAGTCGGCTCTGTCGCGGGCCGGGTTCTCGGCAGCGTGGCCGCGCGCACCGTCGCACCGCAGCCGACGCGCATCGACGACCCACTGAGCGCCGTCGCCGCCGACGCCTTCGACCGGGCCGGCGGGCGGGTGGCTCGCCGGCGTCTCGCGACGCGACCAAAAGCGCGCGCCAGGGCGCGGTCGGTCGGCGATGCGACCGTGCCGTGTCGCCCCCGCCACGTGACGTCACGAGCTCGAATGGCCGCTCAACCCCCGCCGGACCGGGGCGTCCTCGAGAGCCCCTACCCCTCCTGAGGTGTTTCCTCGATAGCAGCTGAGTGAGTGGACGCAGAAACACGAACTTTTTTATTGCTTCTAATGCATCTGTTCTGTACATTTGATATAATTTACGGTTTCGTAGTCGTTGACCCGGGACGGGTTAAATTGAGTGATTTTGTTCTTCAAAATAGTCTAGGTGCCGTAATTCGGAGTAGTTGCAGAAGATGCGCACCAAACCCAGATCGTCCCGCTCAAAATCACGAAAAACAACCCCTGGCCTGGAAGTTTTAATTAAGGTCATGGTTACTAACCTAATATTAGGTCAATTCTCGAATTGTGTGGGAAAAGATCTAGTTGAGTTTTTTACACCGAAGGTGATAAAGCGTGCAATAAGCATTCGGTGATAAATGATGTGTCCTTGGGACATATCGGCAATGACAATGTCAGGTCATATATTATATATGCTTAACACAATGCCATCGTATGCAGAATGCCCCTCCTTCTCTCCAAGTGATACCTGAATTCGGTTTCAGCGTCGCCTATGTCGTGCAAAATGGTATTGTATGGCCAACGAATGACCTGATGCAACCTGACCTCACGTGATTTGATCTCATTTTTCCTGATTTGACTTTTCCTTGGAACTTATTTTCCAAGCAGTGTACACTTAGGTGAAGGCTAAAGAGATCGTTTTAGCAATCCATGCGCTGTTCCAGGGAAACCTAAGGTCAGATCACGTGGTCAGAACCTACAGCTTACAACTATGTTTCAGTATCATGTTGGCTCTTCTTGGAGCACATGTTTTAAAAAAAAAAAAAATAATCCAACGCCGATGTTGCAAAGATTTTCAAGCTAAAACTTACTAGGCCTCACCATGACCTGACCTGACAATAGGTTTTTCGGATGCTAATCAGATTTTCTTTAATAGTTCCGGTTAAATTGGCCTGATATGTATATATATATATATATATATATATACGTGTGTGTGTGTGTGTGTGTGTATGTGTGCGTTCCAGGTCCTTCCCCAAGGTAAGTGTCATGTCACTGGCTTCACCTGTTTTGACTTCAGAAGGTCTCAGTATGGCCAAAAGTGAAGAAAATCTTGCGATATGAGCTCTAGATTGCGTTGGCTTCCCAATGGCATTTGCTTGTTTCTAATATGCAGAGTTCGGAAGGTGCTCGTCATACCTGATTCTGACGCGACCTAACCAATCTCGTCCTTACCAACTTTAACCATGATCAATATTGCTTGATTGCAGTATTGCGTATTGCTTCGAGGAAACGCCTGACGGACAATAGGTGTCGTCAAATTGAAATTGTTCAGACTGGTATCTCATCGTATAAATGCATCTGAAATGAATGAGAAATGTGCAAATAATCTTTTATGTTTACAACTTCACGAGATATTGCTGGGCTAACAAACGAGCCTAACAAACAACCCTTAACTTTCATATGTGCTGAAATTTCGCGTGTCCAAACAGAATGGACATTGATTTTCAATTATCGTGTCTCCAGCATTTGCTTAATTGTTCATGTTTTATGCTTTTATCCCTTGATCAGTACCTTTTGTGCTATTTATCCATGCTAGTTATTTGTCGTACGTTCAGGAAATCGGAAGTCAGGAATTCAGGAAGCACTTACCGGTGTTGAAATGTTCCTTTGTTACGTAATTGCGCTCGTGCTCCCTATGACCAAGCATGCGCGGCGGCCGGCCGCCAGAGGCGCTGCGGTCGCATTGTCTGCCTTCAAGCTATACAGCTTGTATGAATTCTTGAAAATCAAGGTTGAAAAAAGGCCGTTGTTTTTATAAATGTATACGAATTCAAGTTGAGGTCCGTATTTTGACCAGATGTGACTTTTGATGATGCAGTATCAGTAAAAATGAAGCAAAGTTAAGGTATGCGTGGGGTTATCGATGGCCAGAGCGTGGAAACAGTGCTTTGCATATTATCATGACACACGTATATAGGAAGCCATTGGGAAGGGCTTTCAGGGTCCCTTCCCTTCCACCCCGTTCCCGGGAAGATGGATTTGCCGACCGATCAGGCGAGGGTGAAGCTGGTGTAACAGTGAATGGCAACGCACAACGCACACGCGGCGGGGGCGACGCGGCCGCCGCTGCCCACTACGGAAAGACGCGGGTACAAAGCAAAAATGGCGCCGGCGGCTCTCGGCTGGATTTGGCGCCCACGCTGCGGCCAGGGCAGCGCGCGAGCGGCTGAAGTCGGACAATGGCGCGCCGCTTCACCATCTGGCGCGGCGGCGGCGGCGGCGGCGCGGCCGGTCCGCGCCACCTTTGTCATGGTGATCGCTGCACGCGACGCGACTGTTGGCGTACCCCGAACAGCCAGCGACGGAGAGCACGTGACGCCGACCCCGGCCGCTCACGCGGCGCACGGCCGAAACTTTAACACGAACAACAAACACGACCGCAGCCGGAAAATGTCCCATAAAAGAACGACAGAGGCCGATCGGCACAAATACGTCCCGGAGTGCCCGGAGGGGTGTGGCTGCCGCGCTCTGTCATTGGAGTCGCACCACGATATTGCCGGTGATGCCGATCATCAAGGAGTGGAAATAGCTTTTGGGGCCACGATAGCTTCAGGAGGCCACAACTATGGAACAAAAAAGCGAATGAAGCTGACAATACATTCGAGTGATGCAGACAGCGGCGTGGGTGGTTCGGCATGCCCCGATCTTTAAGCATGATCCGATGGTTAGGACAAAAGGGCAAAGAGGCCATTATGTCGGTTCCACTCACGAATCACTCTATTGGGACTGGCATTTGTGTTCATCTTGAGGAATCCAGCCGCCATGCCCCTCGCAGGTAGCCCTAAATATTTGAGCGTTCGGCTTTTACGGGACTGGCGTTTCCAGGTCATGAAGATAAATGGCCCTGGTCTATGCAGAATCGCAACAGTTGCTGGTTATGCTTTCTTTTCTCCTAAGTGGTATGCCTAAGTATTGCATTGTTTGTTGTGGCGGTGCCTTTTTCACAGCACATGCTGCTCTGCAGCCGTATATCCTTGGTAATGAATTTCAGTAATCGGCACAACTCACAAATTGCCCACATGATTCAGACCTAAATAGCTCAGAATAATTATTTTATCCTGACACAAACATTTCTTTTGTGATGTTCTATTTTTGCATTGGATCCTGAGATCGCCCAAAACAATTTTCTGGTGTTAGTTTTCCGATTTGTTCTGCTAAGCCTGGCACTGCAAGAATGTGTCATGTCGACATTGGCAGAACATGCAGCTATGTACTTATCTTCACGGACGCGCTGTTCGGGCATGTTGTTGCACTATATGCCCTGATTTGCTATGACCTTCTTTTGCACTGAACGAATTTGTGCGGCAGCGACATTCGTCAAGCGTGGCCACTTAAGGTTCGGAGTACCCGTAGCGCCACCAAGCGGGTGATTTTGGATACATACATGTATCAAGACGCAATATGAAGTTTCAACAATTCATTCATGTTTGCAAGAAGGCAATTATTTTCGAAGACACTACAATTTCGTACGTATACTTTGCATGCTATCTGCTCATATAATTCAGTGCATAACGGCACAAGGCAGTAACGCTAGTACAGACCCGAGTCATCATGGAAATGTTTATGCGAAATGCAAAATGTAACTTAAAAGAAATCATTGTACGGTTCATCTTTCCAAAATAATAAAAACAGATTAACCACGAATCCAACAATGGTGAAAACAGTTCCTTTCATTGACTTTGCCCAGCCACTTGAGAAGAGAATTCACTGAAATCTTTAACGATAATAGTACATTGTTTTATAGCGATTGAATCGTATATCAAAAGGTATGTTGTGCACCGACGACATCCTATTTCAAGGGTAGTACTACAGGTTACATTAATGCATAGAGTAGTACGGGGTCGGAAATATTTCATCTCCGTCACTTTTGGCTCAGAGTGTCGCCTCCCCATGAACAACATTTGCACAAGGATATTCGGAAGCATAGTTTCCTCCCACCTGTAAATCGGCGGTTGAGCACCTATATTGATTTTTGACTCTTATGTGTTCGCCGTATTTTTTTTTTTTTTTTTTTTTTTGGGGGGGGAGCAGGGCAGTACATGCCAGGGATGAAATTTTCGGTGCAGACAGTGTGGTTGCCCCAATGACTATGCATGCACAGGTTGGAGCTAAAAAATAACCTCGTTCAGGATTTTTCAGAGATAGTTATGACCGAAGCGCGTCAGGGATCTGCTCATTCAGTTATATGCAAATCAATGCCAGGTGTGAAACTTACACAATATGATTTGTGAGGGGGCTCAAGCAGCCTAGGTTTAATTTGATTTGCTGTGCACCAATAGGGCGTATGTTTAATAGTGTCAATTATTCGACGTACCCGGCTCCAGCACTCCCCCACCCGATTAAAAACATATAGAAAACGCACCACTCTTCATCAATGCCAAGCAACGTTGGTTCAGCCACCGTAAAATTATGTGGAGGATTTCGCGGATGTAGGTGCAGGTTCATGCAACGCCCATTGGCGTAATGTTAGACTTCAGAAATGTTGAGAGATCTGTCAGCCTCAAGTCCAATGGTGGCATAAAGCAAACCAGACATAGCGCTTAACGCTTCAAATCTGAAAAAAAAAATCGATAACTTTGGCGTTAGTAGCTCGTCGAATTTCAGATGCTGGTGTCGCCTCCAGACGGATCTTCGCTGGTGAGCGGACGATGTGTCAAACGACGAATGAGCACCAGAACATAGTCACACAAGACCAATGGCACAGCAAAATGAGTTGCAATCCATCAGTTAAATTGAAGTCAGTGAATCGAGATCAAGTTAAATTATTTTCAATTGAAAACAAGTGAAATTGAGATAAATGAATTCAAGTCCATGGAATTGATGCTTGATGGCAAGCCATCATCAATAAATCAACCTTGCATAGCAGTTGATTAGGATAAAGTTGCATACATTGAAACTATATTCTTCGCGGATGCACCATTGAGCATTTGGGCCAGCTTGTCATAGATCCGTATTTCAGAGTTCTGAAATGAAAACAAGAACCAACCAGTTTTATTTCGTTAATTTGATATTCTTCTATGTCGGCGTTACCATTGCATTTTCGTTCATCGAGTGTTCATTCCTATGGTAACCGCATGCCTTAGAGCATTCACAATAAACCTAGTTGGCGAAAATGCCCTGGACAGTGACTCGGATATTCAGTTCCGAGCTACAGAACAGCGGTTGTCCAGGCAGCTGACTGGTCACCGTAAGTGATTCAGCCGGGAGCTCATTGTTCATACATTATAGGGGAGACTGGTTCTAGTTGATACACGGTATGGTTGATACAACAGCATTCTTCCCGCGTCAAAAACAAGCGAAAATCCTTTCGACGCGCGCATGCAGAATGGTTACGATGTGGCACATTTATGGAGATAAAATAAATGTTCTAGGTCTGTGCTTCGCCTTTGATTTCTAGTTTGTCGTCCGCTTGCTAACATTTTAGGTATTGGCTATCTTTGCCATGATCTCTCAGCTTTGCCACAGTGAATAGTTTGCATCGTTTGTCGCTACACTTTACTCGTATTGTTGCATAACATGCTGCAGCCCACACTAGATAACTTGAGGGATAACTTGATGCAGCATGCCTTAGTTTAATTCACCTGCATCAACATCGGCCTGTATGAAGGTTTTGTGGACTGAAAATGAAATAAGACAACCACGGCACGGCCTATTTATATTGAAGTGTTTGCAAAACTCTTTTGAAGATATTCTTATTAGATATTTGGGTGAATATTTTTCACCCGACGGAAAAGACTGAACAAAGGAAATGATGCAGCGACGGAGTGAATGTTTGAGCACTTCACAAATGACAAATCGTGAGCTGTGGTGACTCAGGATACAGACCAGTATTACTGCTGTAGGTGTGAATTATGGTCCTTTCAGATAGTCTAAGCTAATGTCATCTATATATAATATATTTTACGTGACCTGCGGTTAATCAACTTACGCCATCGCCACTAACAAGTTAACCCTATAGCAGGGTACGTTAATGAACCAGTAGTTCCGCGATGTTGTGATCTCGGGTTGAAAGCCCAGGGGACGCTACCAAAGCATAAGTATTGGAGATGATGCTGGAAGGTTCATGTTTGGCGTAGGTGTAGCTCTCTCCTGCCGCCAGATTGCCGCCGGGTGTCACGGGGGAAGCACGTCGGTGGGGAGCTCATGCTACTATATAAGTCGATGCAGAATAGGACAGTACACTAGGCTAAGCTGTGGATATGTATTTAGCAATTACTTCTGTGAATATATGTACATAATTTTTATCTGATGTTTTTACCACGCAAATTATCCTACATAAACCTAGCTAGGCTGGCCAGCGCCATTTTGTCTTTAGGCTACGTGCTGTTCGACTTGTGTGCTTTTCCGTGCCATAGCATTTGCCTTACAATTTTAACTGTTTAAGATTAAGATATAGCTTAATATTAAAATAATGAGCCAAGATTACAATAGCTAGCTTAAATTACACTAGGCAGCCTCTAGAATTATCATTTCTCCACGTGAACGCTTTGCATACGGGTGGCGCGACCTCATGGCTTAGGTTTCTGTAGTGTAGTGTATATGTTTGGGTCTTTTTGGTGTTAAGGTTTATGATAGATTTCAGGATTTAAATAGTTAGCTTAAATTACACTGTGTATATACCGGTGTAATTGTAGAGGTATCTAGGCCTTTTTGGAGTATTGTAGAACTTAGTTTTGTTTAGTTGGAGATTGTAGCAAGGTTCCAAGGTTATTTGATAACCTTGCATTATAGTTTTAAGTTACATTAAAGTATACTAATTATTTTTTGGCACGCTTCATTTAGTGTTTAAGTTTAAGTTTAAGTTTAAGGTAGATTGTAATATTAAGCTGATGGCATTCATAAATGCTGTTTGACTTCAGTTAATTTCCCTGTCTAGCTTTTAGCCGTATGATTTTGACTGTACATCATAAGTGATATTCATCTAGTTGTCGAATTGTCTAGAAGACAATTAGATTAGTAAATTAAAAAGAAAAGAAAAAAAGGACAATTGTGTAAATAGTTTCTGCATAGTATGTTGGTATTCTTGAGGTACTTAGATCATTATCTGACAGTATAGGAGGTAACCATTTATAGTGAATAATAGTTGGCCATTTATTTAGCTCTAGGGCACTAGTAGTGGAGCTCTAGGGCACTGGCAGCCAATGCCAGGGTAGGTAAGCTCTGCCATGAGTTAAGCTTCACCTTTGTTGACGAGTGGTGCAGGTTTTATGGCTCGGGAACCTCCATCAGAGGGATGGCCTGCACTTCTCCGAGAAGTGGGTACATGTGTTGGACAAAGCATATGAGCATGTCCTTCAATGAAACTAGGCAATGGGGTGGAGAGGAATGCAGTGGCATTGCCATCTCAGGGATATGCCAATGGTGACAGCCAAGACAGCATAACCCTAAAGTCAGCAAATGGGGATAGCAGCAGTTCAAGGAGGTAGAGTGGTAGCTCATCCAGTGATGAAATAGCTCCTCAACTTGAAAAAGCCAAAGGTTGTTATGAAACATATGTTAAGTGTATGATGCTTAATACTCAGAGTATTCGATCCACATTTGATGAGTTCAAGTGCTATGTTACTGAGGAGGAAACAGATTTTGTTTGCATTACTGAGGCCTGGGTCAATAAGGGTATTTTGGGAAAAACGTTTAGGACTATGGGATCCAGGGAAACAATATGTTTTCGTGAAATAGGGGCCCAGCAGTGAAAAGGGGTGGTGGAATGCTCTATGTGAATAGTTCATTCAGTTCTCAAAAAGTAACAGATGGGGTAACAAAATGTGTCTGTGGAGTTCATTTCGCTTGATGTCGCTGTGGGAAAAGGCAATAGCAATAAACTGAGGATAGGAGCTTTGTACCAACCAGAAACAGAACCTGCCACATTCTCAGCAACTGGAGCTGGATGAGGTGATTTGCGAAGAAATCAGTAGAAACTTTCAGAGGAAATTCCTTATTCTTGGTGACTTTAATCTAAGAGATATGAAAATGTTGGTGTTGGCGCTCCATCATCCAAAATGTTTAGGAAATGCCTTGAAGAAGGTCTATTCTTGCACCAGTTTGTAACGCAACCTACCAGGCATGGTTCATTCTTGGACCTAGTCAAGTCTTAATTCAAGACTTGACTGAAGGAGAAACTCTGGGAAGAAGTGACCATAACATAGTTAGATTCAAGGGACATGTAGTGGAAATTATTAAGGATAATTTGGTAAAGGTTCATAATTTCAACAGAGCAGACTTTGACTGCATGAGAGCGGCTTTAAGTGCCATACGATGGGAAGAAGAATTATCCAATTGAAATGCCTATGAAATGTGGGAAAAGTTCAAATTTTACTTGAAGGAAATTCAGATTAGACATGTCCTATAAAAGCAAAGGCGCAAAAGAAGGGTAGGAAGGACGGCATGGCTTACACCAGACTTGATAAAAGTAATTGGGGGTAAGAAAGCTGTATTTTGAGTGTGTAAGGAAGCTCCAAATATCGTAAATCTAAGTTCGTATAAAAAATATACAGACTCTGTGAAGCAAAAAACAAGAGCAGCAAAGCAAGCAAACGAGTTGGATTTGGCAAGGAACTGTGATGGGAACAGCAAAACGTTCTTTGGTTTCTACAAGGTGAGTGAAGTTGCTAGCACAATGGGTCTACTGGAAATAAATGGGACTATATTAGGTGAAGATGGGAGATGGCTGATGAGCTGAGCAAGTAGTTAAATCAGCGTTTACCTTGGAAGATACGATTAATCTGCTAACCGTACAGTACAGTTCAGTGAAATGTGATCGGATAAACGATGTTGATTTCATTGATAGTGTGGTTGTTTTCAACCATATCAGGAAAATAAGGCCAAACAAGGCGGCAGGACCTGATGAAATGTATGTTAGGGTATTGCGGGAAGCTGTAAAGGAGCTGGCATTTCCATTTATAATACTATTTTGTAAATCAGTTTTACAAACTGAAATTCCAGGAGATTGGAAAAGGGCAAATGTAGTTAATATTTTCAAGAAAGGAGAAAGAGTGAAAGTTGTAAACCATAGGCCAGTAAGCTTCACATCTCTAGTCTGCAAGGTACTCGAATCAATTATCAAGGATATAATAGTTCGTTATCTGTAAGGAAACAGATTGATTCAAGATACTCACCATAGATTTAGAAAAGGGTGATCGTGTCTCACAAATATCTTGGATTTCTTAACTTCACTACAGAACAATTATATCAGGGAAATCAGGTTGATGTAGCATGCCTTGACTTTAGTAAGGCCTTTGACAAGGTACCACATAAATGGTTAATGATCAGCTTCAGGTCCATGGGATTGCAGGTTGCATCCTAGAATGCATAGAGTTGTGGCTTTCAGGTAAACAGCAGGAAGTGATGGTAAATGAAACAAAGTCATCATGGCAAAATCTTTTTCGTGGAGTCCCTCAGGGATCAGCACTGGGGTCACTACTGTTCATTGTATTTGTAAATAAATTTGAAAGTTGCCTAAACAGAAATGATTTCACATTTGCTGATGATTTGAAAGTCTTTAGGGCAATAACAGGACACAATGAGCATATCTCGCTGCAGGAAGACTTAGACGAACTTGTGAAGGGTTCCGAAGAATGACAAATGGAATTTAATTTTGATAAGTGCAAAATCATGCATGTAGGTAGACAGCATATGAAGGCTCCATACTTGATGGGTGGTCAAGTACTATCGGTGACTCAGCAGGAGAAGGACTTAGGTATTTTCTGAACACAAAATTGAGGGCATCAGATCAAACCAAGGAAGCCAGGAAGAAGGCACTGAGAATGTTTGGGGCAACACATATGAATGTATCATACATAAGTGAGGTCATCGGGAAGCTTTATTGTACATATGTCAGACCACATTTGGAATACTGCGTTCAGGCTTGGTCTTCCAGTTATGAAAAGATTGTTGGCTTTTAGAGAGAGTACAAAAGAGGGCTACAAAATGGTTAATGGTATAAGCAACCTGACATATAAGGAAAGATTGAAGAAATTGAATATGCTTTCACCTAGATACAGAAGGTTGAAGGAGATCTCATTGAGGTCTTCAAATTTGTCCATGGTCTGGAGAAGGGATTTTTCAGGGAAATGTTTGAATTGAACAAAAAAAAACAAGCAAATAGATGGCATCATTTCAAAATTAAAGTTAACCACAGCAGGACAAGGTTAAGACAGTCTTTCTTCACTAACGGGGCAATTGAACACTGGAATCAGCTGCCAGAAACCATTTTTAGCAGCAGCACATTTAACATCTTTAAAAACAGCATAGACAATCATTATAAGAGTAGAGGGCTTGTTTTTCAGTATTCCACGGTGGGTTGATCGACGGATTTGGAGGGCAACTGGTTGAGTATCCAGAGTGCAACCAAGAAGGGCCCTTGGGGCTCATAGTTGTACTGATCTTTCATGTCTTTATGTCTTTATGTCTCCTCGCTACTTTTCCCAAGTGATCAGTTATCTTGAGCTTCGCCAAAATTGCATCAACAAGACTTGTCTCTCCCTCCCCCCCACCATACACGCGGTCTGTGCCGAGAGAGATGCCACCCGGGTGGCAATTGAGACAGGCAAATTTATACAGATGACGGTGCTAGACACAGAGGGCCGCCCAGCACCCACCAAGCTCTAAGCACACAATACTGGAGCGACCTGTTACGAATTCACGTCTGTACACGCACAACAGTCGGCACCGCATATCCCACAGCACTGGTGTACCAGATGCCTGTTGCATCTGAATACAACCAGATAGGCGTGCACGCACCCTCGGTGTTTGTCTCCGGGCAGTTTGTCAGGCGTACACGCGCCCTCCGTGTTTGCCTCCGGACAGCTTGTCACGCGTACACGCGCACTCGGTGTTTGTCTCCGGACAGTTTGTCAGGCGTATACGCGCCCTCGGTGTTTGCTTCCGGACAGTTTGTACGTATTTTTTTACATCGGTGTTTGTCTCCGCTTGTAGGCGTACACGCGCCCTCGGTTCTCAAGTTAGGAGTCGGTGTTTGTCTCCGGACATTTTAGCTTACTCGCGCCCTCGGGTTTGTCTCCGGGACGTTATGGACGCGCCCTCGGTGTTTTCTCCGGACAGCTTGTGACGCTTACTCGCGCCCCCGGTCTCTGTCTCTGGACAGCTTATCGCCAGCCGTCCAGATTCGCCATCCGGCGGTCGGGCAGACTGTCCCCATCCGACCCGTCATATCGGTGCAATTGCCGACCGTCCGGATAAGCCATCGTATGACACCTGGCAGTGAAACGTAAAGCTTGACTGGGTTCGCCGATATGGGTGGCTTCAGCCGGATATAAATCATATACACTCGTCGCCCTGCATTACTGAATAACTTGGTACATCGGGTTATCGGGTCTCGTTGCCACCCGATGCAATAATTATGTCTTTCCGGGAATTGCTTGAAATTGTACCAACTAGTTCAGGCATGAATAGGCCTCGAAAGAGCACTGCTAGCTGAAGCTTGTAGAAAATAGGGCGACAGGAAGCATGGTGCTAAGCCGCACCTGAATCGTACTCTCGGCAGCTCGTAAACAGCAACGCATTATGGCGTCCAATTTTCGCTTAGGTGCAGACATTTCTGAATGAAGTAAGACCCTTTCGCATATTCGATAGAGTGCAATCAAAGTTAGGATGTTTGTATGCTCGGAATTTGGCAGAGGAGCCCGATTGCAGAAATCATGCCTTCATGTTCTTGCCTTCATGCCTTCGTGTTATGTCTTCATGCCTTGATGCCAGAAATCATGCCTTCCCGTCATAAATCATGCCGGTCTACGTATCAAAAAATAAATCTGATTCAGTTGAAATTTGCTGTAAATTTTCCCAAATATTATTTATCTCCCCAACTAATTTCACGTGTTTGAAGCTTAAATGCGCCGTTTCAAATTTTCCAATGTCTAATGCTGCATAAAACAATTCGGGCTTGAAACATTGCTACAAAATAGTTCTGATTTAAAAGCGCGGCGGATGGGACGGGCCGGGTGCACCAGGTCGGGCTGGGTGCATCAGGTCGGGCCGGGTGCACATGGTCTTGCCGGGTGCATAGGGACGGACCGGGTGCACAGGGACGGACAGGGTGCACAGGGACGCGCCTGGTGTACATAGACGGACCGGGTGCACCCGGCCCGTTCGCTCTAATGAACTTGTCTAGCATACAAACAGCAATAAACTCGCTCGAACTTAATCGTCTGTCGTAATTGTTGACTAATTTCGATTGGATGTGGACTAAATAAACATCACGACCTGGGACGGACTGTACACAATTCCTTGATCAAATCGAACTCGGGTCCGAGAATGTTGATCCATATCCAGTCCGAATCCCCGGGCAGCGACGAGTGAGGGCGGAGCCAGAGTGGGTCTGCTTCCGTGTGTGCATTACACAAGTTGGTCCGAGCGACCTGCCTTGTACGACACAACCACCGCGCTAGTGAAACCACACATGATTTGTGTATCAAGATTTGAAGTTATAATTTCGTCACCCATATTAGGTGTGGTCTTTCAATTTGTACTAATGGAAATATTCATCACCATATTTTGCCCAATGCACGCACATGTTGTGTTCAAAGAGAAGGATTTGTGACGGAATGAAT
>JAOTOL010000992.1:137500-200390 GCA_034440575.1 Imbricaverruca yamaguchii
ACTGGCTTCAGAAAGTTGCATGATATCTTGACCAGAGCATTCTTATGATATGGGATTGCACTTGGAATTATCTGTATGGTACTATATCGGGATAGATGACGCCTATGACTTGGACCGATGTATATGTGGCATAAAAATGAAGAAATTTATACAGAATTCCTGTTGGGATGGCTTCGTGAACAAGGGTTCTATCGCTAAGCAGGGTTTGTCGAGTGAACAAACCCTGCTTATTGTTGGATCCCAGGATCCGATCCAACAATTCCAAATGAACGACTGAATTTTGGCCCGATAGCATAGCGTACATTCAATGCACCGAGACGGCCGCCTCGGAAGCTAGTTTCCGGCCTTGTCAAGCCAGTTACCAACCGGGCTTCCTACCCGGGGGCTAAATTCGAGCGTATGAAACGACTTGAACTCTCCGCATTGCCCTGGAAGGAAAAAGGAGACCAATGCAGGACAGCGCTCTGACAAACTGACCTATCGGGACAACGGATTGTGATGTCTTAACCGGGTCATGGTACCTTTAATCTCGATGCGAGATAAAGTATTCCTTGCCTAGAGTTTTCTGGCGTTTAAGATTCCTGCAGCACATAATATTCTAATCAAGCATATATTGGTACTTATGCTTTGGATCAATGCATACTTGGAAATGCTAGCAATTGGCTATTACTGGCACGTATATTCAAATTGCTCTGATGCACAACGAAGTAACTAAATCCATTGTAAATTCTAAATTAGTTTGCACCATGTTTCTTGATTTGAAAAAGGCCTTTCACACAGTCAGCATCAGCATTTTGTTGCAAAAATGTACTTTATTGGCTTTAGGGGCAATGTATATAAACTTCTTAACTCATACCTATGAAATATATCTCAAAGAACGAAGATACATGACATCTTCTCCCAAGCATTACATATCACAATAGGTGTTCCTCAGGGTGCGATTCTTGGACCTCTGCTATTTCTTCTATGCATTTATGATATCTGCAATCGTTCTAATTTGGCAAGCTTTTACCTAATTGCAGATAATACTGCCATAACGATTACAGCTAATGATCATTTTGAATTTCAAACTAAAGTAGATCATGTGATAATACCCAAATTCATTGCATGGTTTCATATCAACAGATTATCTATTAATGCCGACAAGACTGGATATCAATTTTTTTCCAGGAAGCCATATGATGACCTTTGTGGGAAAAGACTAATTATAATATTGCAAGACATAGCTGTATACACATTTAGTTACGTATGTTGATGATAACATCAAGTGGAAAGGGCATATAAATGTAATTTCTTCAAAAATGTGCAGGAATATTGGAATTATAGAAAAGCCTAGGTACGTTCTATCACCTAGTGAATTGCACCTTCTGCATAATTATTTAATACCGCCATACCTAAATTACAATGCTGTTGTCTCGAGAAGTACGCACCACTCTAGGCTTCACAAGATTATTTAGTTGCAGAAGCATGGTACTAGGATTGTTGATAAGAAAACATATTTTTAACATACAAATGAATTGTTTATCTAACATACAGTGCTCAAGTTTCTGGACATAGTTCATGAGCAAAGTATTTACAGCATGCTAGGCCATTTTAGGCTTTCTAAATCAATCATTACTAGCACCTCTTTCTGAAATGTTTCAACCTCATCGACAAGGTAGCCTCAGAGTTAGACAAAACTTTTAAATGTCCTTTTCTGATATCAATTATAGGATGTTTTCATTGCCCTTTATTGTACCAAAAGCTTAGAATAAAATAATCTGCTCTCACTTCCATATGATGGAAGATGTGCCTAGGAATAAAATCGTTTTTGAGAAAAAGAACACATCAGACAACAAATTAATGGAAAATATGAACTATTGGAATGAATGTCAGTCATAATGATTTGCTGTGCATGGTGATCGACTTGTCGTATTCTGATATTTTCGTTTCAGTAACATGCTTTCTTTTCTTTGTTCTTTCTTCTTACCTGGTTCGTCTATTCTCATAAGTGTAGTAATAGTCAATGAGATGCATATACACGATTAGGGAATTTTATGTTATTTATCCATTATCCAGGGGTGGTCGGCCCATGTAAGGTACTAAGGCAGTGCCTCATCTGAGTAGAGCTGGGAAGTATTTTTGTATGCTATTTTCATAAAATGATGTTTTCATCCACTGGAGAATAGGACACTTGAAAAACTGGAAACAAATATGGATCGGTGACTCATAATTATGGTGATAATTGAAGTTCATTTACATTTACATCATTTACATCTTAGCTTCCAAACAGCTCTATCACCGGTCGGCAGAGGTTAGCCTCTCGCACATATCGCCATATAGTAAGTTTTCGTTTCATAACAAGCGTAGGGTAGGCCGGGACCCTAAAATGTTGTATGGTAATCGGTGACGTCACATTGGCTGGACAAGTGCTCGGTCCCGTAGGAGCACCAGCGAAACTTCCGTGTTTTCCACACGATATTTCCGATCTTAAATACCATCGAAATGGGACAAAATTGGGTTCATTTGAACGCTTGAAGAATCTTGGCGACGATCCTGAGCCGTATTTTCCATAACACTAGCACTTTTCCTTGGACCCACGCTGACTGCATTCATGTCAAGCGCTGCAGGAATCGTGCGGTACGACGGGTAGTAGCAGTGTGATGAGACAGGCCAACTGAAGATCACGGAGATAGGAGGAAGTAAGAGATAACTGTTGCAACATAATTCCTCCCCACTCGGTGCAGGGGCGTAAACAAGGGTGGGGTACTGGGGGCATGTGCCCCCATGGGAAGGTGGTACCCATCCGGTCAGCAAAAGACGCCAACATTACATTTAGTCTACCGGCGGAGATAATTATACTGGTTGGAATAGCACGCCTTTATCACCCATGTGCAGATGCGAAATCTGCAGCTGACTTTCTTGATTGTTTTCCATTTTTCATTCATATACGTCCAGACCAGGCGTGTTCTTTTTTTTGGTATATTTTTGAAGGGCAAGTGCCCCCTCCATGTTGGCTTTTTCCACTAATAATTTAGACTTTTAACATGGGGTACCATGGAACACTCCATCGATGTGTGGCTTCTTATCAACTTCATGTACTTTGCACCGGAATAATTGATAATACAAATAACAACATTAATCATATTTGTATATATATATATATATATATATATATAAATAATACTAATAATATATAATACACATAATATGTGTATGTGCATGCTAGCCATTTCGGGTTATAAAATGAAAATATATGGAACCCTCGATTATATTTTATATATGAAAACTTCCCGGGAATTTCGAAAGCATTTGAACACGACAGAGAGGGCTGTAATCCACTGACTTCGGAACGATGGTGATAGGTTTGGCACCTTGCTGCGCCAAATTAAGTTGTTCATACTCATCTTAGCATGAAATAATAATGGGTCCTTATGAAAAATACTGGTCGAAATCCGGCGATTTTGTTCTGCCTCGCCTCATTTGGGTGCCACTGACCGCCCCTACCATTACCACCTATAGCACAGTCTTTTTGGAGCCCTCGACGACGTTACTAGCTATGCTAATTGTTTGAGAGGCATTCAGGAACGTCTTTTACTAATACCTGACAGCGGGATCTGTCCAGCAAGAAGCACGAGCGGGGAGTGGTGTGACCTACCTTGACTTGCATTGACATTGTATTATGCATCAGCCTCTGGGTCAACGTAATCTGCTGGGGTTTGCCCATCATTGGTCATGCATTCCTGTTGCAGCTCTAGTCTACCAAACGGGAAATGAATTTTCAATTTAGGGCGTCATATCGGGCAGAATTTCCTCCATGATGTTGCCATACTCAGTGACCGCAAAGTTCATATTATAATTACCTCAAAGAAGTGTCTTCATACAAGGCGCATGACATTTGGCCATAAAAGAACTGGAAATGTGAACGCTTTCCGCACTTTGGCTTTTCTGGAAGAACTGCGTACGGGAGGATGTGCTTAAACACCATTACCCAGCCAGTGACTGGCAAAGGTTCCCCCACCCCAGTTCGTGATCCAGCTGTGATGTATGCTGGCAGCCAACGTGACATTAGTGACGGCCAGTTCCTGGTGCCGACAACCACTGAGCTGATGACCTTCTGGCGTTGATGTTCGTATGGCGTCGTTGGTCCGCGCGAAGCCACCGCGCGATGCCTCTGCGGAGGCGGCGAAGAGATCCCCCGCCATCGTCAAGCCGTCGAAAAGCCTCGAGGAGCAAACACCATCAAAATAATAGCCTGCAAATTGGTGTCCTATATTTCATTTTGTTATTCACTTAGCATTTGATCTCGTAAAACTGCATCCACTTATCCTGCCGTTCCCCAAACCCCACCGTATCTTCATTTCCGTTCACATTGTTTTCTCCGTCTCCTTCGTCTCATAGTGACGAAATGGTCAGAGCCGGCCAAAGGTCAGAGCTCTGGCCATGTCATAGTCGCTAGATGGTCAAGTCAAGATACTTCTGTCCAAACCTCTGACCGTCCACACCAAGAACTAGCGATACCGCGCTCGTGAAGGGTGGGTGGCACAACTATTCCCCTATCGATTGGCGGAATACTGCAGCCACCCGGTGTGATGTGCGCTAACGTTAGCGGCGGAAGAGAAAAGCAAGGATATCCGTCTAACATGTGCACTTTTCTGTGGATATATTACAAAATAATCAACCTGAAACGCTCGTGTTTCCAGTTAGTCATGCACTATGCAACGCGTCATACGGCGAACGGACTGTTCAAATGAAATAATTATTGTTCACGATATTTGTCCGGACCGAGTGTTTGCGGTTCCCATTGAACGGACATCGCATTATTGCCATGGATATTCACGTGCCATTTTCATATCTACACTGGTTTTCTGTTAGAGACTTTGCGATATAATTCGAGGCACTTCACATCAGACTCAGGTATTTCGGCTTAACCGGCTAAATGATATGAGGATTAAGATTAACGACTTGATATGAGGTTCACTATTTTTCCTGAGATGATCTCCATCTTGTTCATTACAGATCTATCCTTTGAACGCACACACGCTAAGAATGTCATGCTGCCGAGACGCAACGACGCAGGTGCGAACCATATCCCCATCCTCTGCGCTCACAAACCCGAGTCCTCCCAGGGCTGTATGTGCTCACCTGTGACTTGGTGGGAAGTCAGTTTTCCTTCCCTCCGAGTGTTCCAGAAGCTATGACCTTGTCATTGCTGTGTCGGCGAGGTGAGGCATTTGGTACATTCGACGATCACTACAGAATAACCGCCCAGACAGTTCTCTCTGAATTCAGCGCAATGCTGTTGCGCAAACCACCTGGGAAATATGTCATGCACTAGGCATGCTTTCCTTCCAACGGCTGTGTTTTAATTCACCAGCATTTTCCTGGTCTAGCCGACAGAAACAAAATTAATGTATTAAGCACTGCTCGTGATGTTTGTGCGCTAAACCATCATTTCATTTAAAACAATGCATCAAGGCAATGCACAATATCAACCTTAGTAATTTGTGCGATAAACCATCATTGCATTCAACAAAATGTATCAAGGCAATGCACACTACCAACCTTACCAATTTTACACACAGTGTACCTCATTAAAAAAAGACAGGCCTCCAAACCAGTTTGCATACCACGACAACGGCTGTTTCCTGTGCTGGCCGCAACTGTCAGAATCAGCCGTACGTCGATGTCGGACGTGCTGGCTGTGTCGACCACGTCGCTGCGAAACAGGCAGCGCGTGACCGACACACGCTCGAGGCGCGGCCGCCTCACCGACACAGTGTTTACGGTATCAAATTATAGTCGGGCCGGAGCGGCGGCCGCCGGACCGGTTCCGGTCTCGCAATAAGCTCCTGGGGGCCAATAAATCAGGCGGACAATACGAGCGCGACACACGCAGGTTGGCCGGGCTGGCCGAATCGCCTCCACTCACGCACCGGTCGGGCCGGCGTTCGCGGTCCTCCGGTCCGGCGCCGGACCACGGCCAGTGCCTGACGGAGACGGAGACGGCGCAGCCGGGCCGAAGATGATGATCGTGTAGCGGAGACGGAGACGACGCAGCCGGGCCAGAGATGGAGATCGTGTAGCGGAGACGGAGACGGTGCAGCCGGGGGAGAAATGATGTGAGGGAGAGGAGGCGGGAGATCGTGATCGTGTAGCGGAGAGGAGACGGATGGAGATCGTGTAGCGGAGACGGAGACGGTGCAGCCGGGCCGGAGATGAGGAAATGGAGATGGAGATCGTGTGGCGGAGACGGAGACTACGCAGCGGGTACGGAGTCGAAGCAGCGGACAACTGCACGACCCAGCAGAGATGGAGGTGCCACAGTGTGGCTAAGCCTCACGCAGCGGAATATAACAGAAAAAAATGATGAGGAAAATCGAAAAAGCAGGTGAAGGGTAGATGTAAACTTGAGCCAACGAGATCGGTCGTTGAAAATAAGTACCTTAGATAGGTACTTATATAATAGAGAACATCGCAAAATAGCTACAGGAGCGTGCAGGAACCTGTGCAGACAATAGCCCCACCTGCGGACACTGTGTGAGAAAACAGCCGTTGCGAGCCAGTCTCACTGCGACCTCCATTCCGTGATTCCATGATTTGGTGTGCCTTTCAAGACAGAACCAGTGTTGGCACGGACAAATGATCCTCAATTGTCAAACAGCGCTGGCGGCCAGCGTCCGATTAATCTTGTTGCATGGGTCTCCTAGGTGGTGAAATGTTGCGGGGAATTCATTCGGACTCCGTCAGTTTTTCATCCGCACATTTTGGTGTGCTACTTTCTCCAGTTTCAGATAGGAATTGCGTGCCCTCGTTGCATTAAAGTTCCTTAGAAATGTTGGGAACCTGCGGATTAGCTTGTAATTTGCAATTATATAATGTTGATTACAATGGACAATGTATGGCTTCATAAGACGGGTATGTCGTCCTTCGTATAAGTGTACACTGCATAGAAAGTATTTCCATATAAATATCAGATTAGGCCAAATAAGACCAGATCACATGGACTCAGGTCATCTCAGGTCATTGGCTGACCATCCAGAGACATGTTGCACGTCTTTGGCCTTTGGCGTCACTGGAACCGAATTCAGGTCACGTGACGCCATTGGTGCAGAGAGCAACAGCAACATTATGAATAAGACGACATTGTGTAATGCTTAAATGATCTTGGATCTGACCTCATGTAATTGTTCTTGACAAATCTTTTATACCGGCATGTTTAGTACATGTTCTTGTGTATTTTCTACCTGCAAAAGAAAAAACGCCTAAAGCTAGAGTTTTCCACATTATATGCGGTAAACAGGCTGAGAAATTGACCTGACCTTCAGGCCAGTAGCCTTGAGGTTAATTAGGTTCCTAGATAGTAGAGTGCTAGGCTTGTAACACAAAAATATCATGGACTGAACTTGGCATTGCTATGTTGCAACTGTTCCGAGTCGTGCCACTTGAAATATTTTTTAACTTTATTTTCTTCAATCCATCCCAAGTTCGTGAATTTTGCAGATTTTGGCTTGAAGCCAGTTCGAGATAGGCAAGCCAGACGTACGTGAAGGCATTGTAAGTCGTAGGTCTCTGTGTCTAAAACTTCTGCCGTTGCCCCGAAGCAAATGAATGTGGGGAGGGGAGGAGGGCTCTCACGCCATGCCCTGCACTGTTTCCCGTCCCGCGTAGCGTATTGTGATTGTGACAATTCAAAAAAAAACGCCAATGACTGTATTTCTTTGGCAAAGAATAAATAATCAAATTCATGAGCAATCTTCTTAGTTGCTCGATGAAAGCCAACTCCACGCATTGTCGATTTCTTCAAAATGGTCAAGGTGCCTCAATGTCTAGCTTACGTATAGGCCATGCAGCTTAACCCCGAACCCACCCCGAGCTCGTCTGGACCGAGGTACCACATAATTAACAAATCTGCACTAGCCTGACCTAACCCAATCTAACCTAACTTATCAAAACTTAACATGAGCTGACCTGACCTTATCGGACTTCATTTGATCTAACTTATCCTGTTCTTTCCTAACTTCTTTTCCATACTCCCTATAACACAGCGGCGATTCCCGGTATACGGCGTAAGTTGCATCCACCTGGCAAGTCCGTCTCACGGCAGCTTGGCTGTCGTGGCAGTACGCACGACTGCAGGGCTAAAAAAAATGGTTTCGTGGTTGTCGTCCAAATCCGGAATAGGCTTGGTGGTTGTCACCTTTTGTGCAAACGATAACATAATGCTACATGGCCTGGAACAGGGGTTTCCAACCTGGGGTAATGCGCTGGCTTGTGGAGGGGTGGGGGTGGGGTTATAGAGGGGTTTCGTCAAACCTCGAGTATGGAGAGTACTGTGTATGACAACACTGTCATTGACCCATGGGTGCATTGACAACACTGTCAATGCACCCATGGTTTGTGAGCCTTAATAATGCAAGGGCTTAGAAGTGTCGTGAATTTAAGCCGGCTTAAATAATAAGCCAGTTTAAACTGGCTTAAATTAATAAAAGCCACTGGCTGGCATAAATTCAATTTAAGCCAGCTTTCTTCCATCCCTAAATATAGGTAGGTAGGTACCTACCTACATATAGGGATGGCAAATTTAAGCCATCTGGTGGTTTAAACCGGTTTAATCCAGCCGGCATAAATTAATTTAAGCCACCCTGGCTAAAATTATGTTTCGGATATGGCTGGAGTGCAGTTTCAAACAAAAGTTAGGGAAGCATCAATTATTCCAAAATGTGCTACTCCATTTTATTTATAAACAAACACTCCTTAGAATTTCCCAAAACTCTGGCTGGGTTCTAGGTATGCACTCCACAATTCATATTTTTACCCATTGGGTACCTAGCCATTGTATAGCTGGGTACCTATTTTATGTTAGCTTAAAAGTAACTATGAGCCAGACCAATTTGTGATGTTTTTGACATAGCTTTCCCATTGTCTTACTGATAATAGTATATGTAGGTAGGTACCTACCTACCCATATCCATAGATAACAGTAAGCAATCTATTTGCTTATTGTTTGCTACAGTAAGCAATCTGTCTACCTATTGCACATTTTGCACACATTGTCAACTATTGCACACCTTTCATGACATTGTATGGTAGCACATTATTTCCTGTTAGCACTAACACTTGTGGAAGTGGAGCATTAGATCCATTAGAGGAGCATTATATGAGCTTCAAAGCATTAGATGATAGGTGAATCAACCTAGTGTACATGCTTTGGCCTAGAAACTGCCACTAACCATCTGGTGATGCACAGTAGGTCTTCATTGTACTCTCTCTCTACGTATGGTATTTTACACTTGTATTGTGCTGAATACCAACACTGTCAATGCACCCATGGTTTGTGAGCCTCAGAAGTGTGGGACTTAGAAGTGTTGTGAATTTAAGCTCGCTTAAATAATAAAAGCCAGTTTAAACTGGCTTAAATTAATAAAAGCAACTGGCTGCCATAAATTGAATTTAAGCCAGCTTTTTTTCCATCCCTACCTACATATACATACTATTATCAGTAAGACAATGGGAAAACTATGCCAAAAACAGCACAAATTGATGTGGCTCAAATAGTCACTTTTCATCTAACATAAAATAGGTACCTCGCTATCAAATGGCTATGAACAGTCAGTCTAATATGTATCTTGCTACATATTATCTGCAAAATCTTGCTGCAGAAAGACTTAAACGAGCTTGTGAAGTGGTCCGAAAAATGGCAAATGAAATTTAATTTTGATAAGTGCAAAATCATGCATGTAGATAGGTAGCATATCAAGGCTCCATACTTAATGGGTGGGCAAGTACTATCTGTGACTCAGGAGAAAAAGCCACTGGCGAAGGACTTAGGTGTTATTTTGAAGACAAAATTGGGGGCATCAGAACAGACCAAAGAAGCCAGGAAGAAGGCACTAAGAATGCTTGGGGAAATAAATAGGAATATATCATACAAAAGTGAGGAAGTCGTGAGGAAGCTTTATTGTGCATATGTCAGGCCACATCTGGAATATTGTGTCCAAGCTTGGTCCCCTAGTTATGAAAAAGATTGTTGGCTTTTAGATAGTACAAAAGAGGGCAACAAAAATGGTGAATGGTATGGGCAACCTGGCATATGAGGAAAGATTGAAGAAATTGAATATGTTTTCACTTAGATATAGAAGGCTGAGAGGAGATCTCATCAAGGTCTTTCAATTTGTACATGGTCAGGAACAGGGTTATCTCAGGGAACTGTTTGAATTTAACAGAAATGATGGAATTAGAGGTCATCAATTCAAAATTAAAGTTAATCACAGCAGGACAAGGTTAAAACAGTCCTTCTTCACCAACAGGGTAGTAGAACACTGGAACCAGCTGCCAGAAACCATTGTCAGTAGCAACACACTGAACATGTTTAAGAACAGCATAGACAATCATTACAAGAATAGTGGGCTTGTTTTTCTGTATTCCAGGGAGAGTTGATCAACACATTTGGTGGACAACTGGTTCAGTGTACAGAGTGCAACCAAGAAGGGCCCTTGTGGCTCATAGTTGCACTGATCTTTTGTGTCTTATGTCTTTTATCTCCCTCAATGCCAGTAGTTGGATGTCAAGATCTTGGTATTTACATACCATTTCTAACTACCAGCATCCAGAGAGCTACATGTTAGACCGACTGTACCTAATGGGTAAACATCTGGCTTGTGGAGTGCATACCCAGAACCCAGACAGAGTTTTGGGGAATTCTAGGGAGTGTTTTTTTTGCAAATAAAATGGAGTGTAGCACATTTTGGAATTATAATTGATGCTTCCCTAACTAATGTCCATCACTGCCCTCCATCCATTCCAGAAATATAATTTAAGCCAGTGGTTTAAATCAATTTATGCCAGCCAGTTTAAATCATGGTTTAAACCACCAGGTGGCTAAAATTTGCCATCCCTATATTGTATGCATTGCCACCAACTGCAGTGCAATGCCTGCTGAGTAGGTACCTACACATCAAAATATATTTTATAATTACATTTAGGTGACTATATTTTACTCAAATGTAATTCATATCCCAAGATTTTCACCTGAGCTTGATGGTTGATGATCCAGTGCTGGCTTGGAAGTCCAGTCAAATCGCCTGCCAAGGCCAAAATGGCTATCTTGCAGTACTCTTAACACTGGTAGACCTGGGTGCTTTACTTTTGAATGTTTGTAAATGCTCTGTGCAGTACCTTTCCAATCGCAATGTTCACATCTACAGGATGACCTTACTACCTTTGTCACCCTTACGCCCTGGCCCTGAATAGTCTGCTTCTGGAGTATGTTTAAGACCGAACCACTTCATTTGGTCTCATATAAGTCAGAAAATGAGAGAGAAAAAATCGTTTGATTAACACTCCAGATAATTCGGACTTGGTAGTTTTATCTTGCCGCACTCATTCACCACTCATCAATTATAATGAACTGTGATCAATTCCCTATTTCACTCTTCGACGCACATCGCGTTTAAAATGGAAATGGACGGATTTGAAAGCGAGGGAATGCGCGTAAAAGAATGATATTCTTCTAGATTCTTTCCAACGATTTTAATGAAATTAAAAATATTATCGTACATCCTATATGAAAAAAGGATTCAAATTGAAATTGTTTTAAAAAAATCAACTAATGTTATAAATTATTCATTACTTAACGTAGATCTAGTGTTGTTTTAGTATCCGTGGTCTAGTCGCTTGCCTCCAAAGCCGCTGAGTATACCATAGTTGGGTACTTCCGTACCGCTGCCATCGAGCATAAAGTGGTTCCGGGGCGAAGACAACCACCGGCGACCAGAAGGCATGCCATTGGCTGTGCTAAACGGGAGACAATTTTATCGTCGGCGGTCGTCTGAACGATGGAATGGTTGTCTGGACGATACTTTGTTGCCGTTGAGTCATTTTTTTTGCCGCTGAGCGTACTAGATGAAACCCAAAAGCGTACGCTGGGAATGAAGAAATGGTAGCGTGGCAGTGGGTGGTAGAGGTCTGCACGGTGTGACATTTCTAGAAGTCTGCACGGAGTGACATTTCCAGTCCCGGTCCAATCTGATTCGTTTCAATCCTGCGTACATTGACACGGATATCGTGACGTAGTCAATTTTATGTATAGTAGGTACCATTTATATGATTTCACATATAATATTTCTAATGATATGGAAATGTGGTCGCCAAAAGTCCCCGTTCGTGGTTGTCGTCCACGACGACAGAACGATACGATTTTTTAGCCCTGCACGACTGTATGATCTTCCGCCAATGAAGTTGACTCCAGTAAACCCGGTGATTCATGGGAACCTCTGAAGCCGGCTGAGAACTCCGAATATGATGTTTGGTAATGCAGCCTTGGTCGTGGGAAAAGTATTTTCCATGGGGTATATATCTCACGATATCTAAGTGGGAATCACAACGGTGGTCGACTTTGGGAAGCCTACGGCCATGCATTATATCTTCGGTAAAGATTTCTCGCGATTTAGTCACTCTCAATTATATCTTTGATTTAGAATAATCGCTAGATGGCACCGGTGCAGGTGCGCCTGGTGAATGCTGCACCGGAGAGCACTAATTTATGCTATGATCGCCAGATCGCACTGGTACAAGCGCGTTTGTCTGAATGCTGCACCGGGATGCACCTATTTAACCCGTTAGGGTCCAGTGGGACCTTCTGGTACCATGTATGCAGAGTTGATTATGAGGTAGTGTTCCTTTGGTGAGAACCGGTTTAATGGCATTCGTAGATTGGCAAGACTTTGATCGTATTGTGTCAGCCGTTTATGAGTTTGTGAGAAGGTTCGGGTAGTATTTGGTGGCGCCTAAAGTTGGCAGAAGTAATGATGTCAGAGGTTACCCCTGATAATGACTGTTTTTGTTTATTTCTGCCGGGGATTTGATTTATTATTGACAGTGCTCATGTCAGTGACAGTCGACACGACACGTATATGATGCCCAATTACATGACATATGTACCCGGACCGCGCTGGACGCCGCCAAAGTTTGCGGCACAGGACCAGTGCCGGTACCCACTGGTCCTGAGCACTGGCCGCGGGAGGAGAGACTAGGCGCGCGGGAGGGGAGCGCAGTGGGTGCGTGGAGTGTTGGAGACGCCAGTATAATGGCCATTTGTATTCGTCAATTTTGTTCTAAGGTTGCAGGTTCCCACATTTCCGTATGGCTTAACACGCGCCCTGTAGGGGGGGGGCTTAATCCGCCCACCCCTCCGGTTTTTCGAAGATAACTCCAGGTTTTACCGGTCGATATTCTCCATTCTTCGCGTTTCTGCTTAAAAATGACCGGCACGTTCCTTAAAATAAGAAAAACAAAATTGCCGGAAAATAATTTGAGTTAGGGGTCGTTAAATTCAAAAGAAATTTCAGCGCCAGACCACAAATACTGTCGCTAATGCGCTTCCCGTATATTGGCAAAAATGAAGTATTCTTGGCAACAATAGCAACTTGTTTGATGGATATTGTTATGCTATATTGTTTCAAAGTCATGTCAGGTCACCGAGGTCAAGTCAGGTCAAGTTCATGACAGGCTAATTGAGCCAAACTTGTCAACTGGAATGTTGTCAAAAATACAAACGACTGTCATGCGATTGGTGTTACTTTGCATGTTACTCCCTACACATCCGCAAATCTACCTTTTTTCATTGTGTGCCTAAGCGTTTCCATACTTTATTCATGTATTTCACTCCTTTCTTTGCGAAGCCGATTGTGCTGAGCCGCCCAACGGAGTAGTCGGGTGGGCAGCCCGGTTCCGGTAACTGGAGCAGGTAATGACCTGATAAAGTGCTCCTATATAAGTGACCTGAGTTCAAATGGCGGATCTGACATCTGTTTTGCACCATTGGTAATGTCCAAAACATCATTAATGCCAATTTTGGAGCACTTAAACACAATCATAGCGATCCATAACAATGGCAAGCCAAGGTACGCAAAACCAGAAAATTTTGTTATTTTCAACTTATTTGGCCTTCAAGATATTCACCCAAGGTCATGAAATTTGGGCAAATAGAGTTCACTATCGTGCCCATCCACCCTGCGAATTTCGTTCTTCTAGCCTTAATAGGGGCCGAGATCTTACGGGGGCGGAATCGCTCCGCCCCCCCCCCCCCTCCAGTTCGCGTAAGTTTCAGAGGCCCTCCAGGGCGCGTGTAAAGCATGAGGAATGCCGGAAGCATGATGTGGTCGCATGTCAAATTGAATGTTTTGATCAAGGAATTGTGCGAACTAAAAATCCCACACCCTGGAACCTCCTCAGAATTTATCGCTCGTTTCCATGAAGTTATTCCTGATCAAATGACACTATCGCTATACTTCGTCGAATTTGATTAAAGATGAAATAACTTCACAACGATGTATTCAAGTGTGGGCAATGTCCATTTGTTGCAGATAATAATGCCGTTGGTGTATAATGCAATTACATTAGCAACACTAGTGTTTAAATACCTCCTTACATTAACATGACGCGATGATCTTGGGTAGCAAATGATGTGTAAACAAATAGCGAGTGGTCGATGAAAGACGGTACTTTACTATGTATTTTCTTCTTTCATATGAAACAAACCTTGTCTTAAATGCATTATTTATCAAGCAGCATGACATAGATAATGCTAAAACCAACACATGCGAAGGCAAATATTTGTCTCCGCCTTCACCGCGAAGTGTGGGTACAGCCAACCTGTTTTGAGTCGGTTCGTGTGGTATACAAATTATAATAATACTCATTATATCTGGATGCGGTAGGACCTGAACATGATACTGTAACAATATCCTACACAGAGAATGGTTGTTGTTTTCCTTTATTCCCTTTGGATATGTCACTGCCCTCGCCGCTTACACCGGTACTGAATGCACCAGCATCGGCAATACCAGTAAACATCATATGTGTAGAAATAGAGGGGGAGAAGTGGTACGGTCCCACACTTTTCATTAAACTTTAACATTAATGCTATGGCGACGCATCGTAAGAATCAACTTCAAAAAAGGGTTTGTCTCCCATCCCTACCACACAAACTCACACACGCATACACACTTTTTGAGACGTTCCTACGCCTCTGGTGGACGTGGCCCAGTCGAGAACTTTGACTAAGAGGTCGCGTCCTTTGACGTGTGCAGGCTTACCACCAAAGCCCACCATACTCCGACACAATATAATTTCTAAGAGTGGAAGTGTTCAGTGACTCTGGGAGCGGGCACGCCTACCTATCCCAACTAATATGGCATATTAGAGCCCTATGGGACTGGTCGCTCCCAGCTATATTCAATTTAACAATATAAGAATGATTGAGTATTTAGCAGTTATTTTGCATGAACAAAAAACAACACAAAAAACCTCTCGTGCCGTCTTAACCACATCAAAAGTCCACCACGACACCCATGCATGATGCTACCAAAAGTCCATTCAACTGCTAAAAAGTGCGTGTGTATGTGTTGTTCATCAATGGAACGTTCACAAGGTCGGCGCCCCGCCACGACTTGAAGGTTGGGGTGATACCACAGCCTTTGGATTTATGAAGACGCTGCATGCTGAGGAGTGTCCAACTGTTACGGCTTATTCAGTCATCGTTGGGTAAATGGAATGTTGACACCTCGCTCAACATACCCGAGTGGTTCCAAGACATCATTCGGAACTGTTACTACTCGAACACACCCCCTAAATATCTCCGCGCAGCTGAAGCCTAAGCTAAGGGTCCACTAGCGCACTCAAGTGGCGGAAGTTGTATTTAAACCGTTAAGAACCCTTAACTTTGAAATGATGTTAGCTTTGTGCAATCAATCATCATTATGCAGCAAGGGATCCACCATTATTAGGGTGAAGGAAATAAAACATCAACATGCAGCAAGTTATCAAGCATCAGTAGGCTAGCTTTATAGGTTTTTTAACGTCTTACTGTAAATTTCAGCATAGGTTGCAGCACACAAAGTTGAAGTTGCAACACACAAAGAGAGGGAGAGAGAGACAGAGAGTGGGGGGGGGGGGGTGAAGAAAGAGAGAGAGATTATCGGTTTAGATCGTTATGTGATTGGTTGTGATGTCATGGGTGAACATCGGCCGGGAGCGACAAAGACTGATGCAATGCATTCACATTTGTTGATAACCTGGGGGCGTGAAAATAGCAGACAAGAAATTGGTGAGTCATTATTCTTGTTTGCACCTATCTGGGGAAAAACACGACAAAGACTATCCACGAACAGGTATTCAGTGGTTCCCTATCAACAACGAGGAAGGTAAGATAACAAGAAATGCACCGCAGCTGGCCGTAATGGCGCTTTGGTTATCTATGACGCTTTATGCTTTCCTTACGCTCTGCAAGTGTACTATTAGTCACTTCAGTTTCTGGTATAGTCTGGTAGTTTTTACCATGGTCTTGTTCAGCAATGGCTAACAGCAAATCCATGGGTTTACAGAAAGAGAATCAATCAGTCACTGGTGTTGTTATGACATGAGAGACTCGTCGATTCCTGCAGAAGCCTTGGGACAAGTGCGGCATAAACATAAAGCCAGCATGGATGCGGGGCAGGTATCCGACACAGGGCAGTAAACATAGCAGCCTGAACAAGATTCGCTCACAACCCGCGCGTTACACTGACATGAGGCCGGAAGACAACACTCACATCTGCAGACATCTCTTCTGGTTCTATGCTCCGCCAGAACGTCGACTGGCGCTGCAAATCTGCATATGTTTCTCGAGTCCCGGGACGTCCGCAACTGACTGCTCCACTAACACCAAGGGCAAGCCAGTGGTGCGGACGCAGCTTGCGACGCATGTCTGTGCTCAACCGTCGCACCACAGTCAGTGGTGGCATCAAGATCTTCATCATGTGCAAAGAAGCAACACAAAACAACATCTTGCTTGGGATCAGTCATGCAAGACAAAATGCAATTCACATGGAAAAGCGTACTTGATGGAGATTGTTCGAGTCAGAAGCGCACAACCTGCATCAACGTCATTATAGTGACAATAATCTTCGCTACAAGAATCATTGGAACAGCTACAATATCCATCGAATGTATGCACAAACGGACTACGGGGGGAATAGAGGAGTCACTGGGTGGATGTGCCACTTACAGGAATAGTGCGATGACAAAATACAAGGTAAACAACAACTATATTCAGTGGCACAATAATTGTCCCATAGCTCCAATGAGAGGGGTGGCGGCAAAAACCATCTCGAAATCGATTATTTCTACGCAACACCGTTGGGTCGATGCTAAGCTCATCTAAAATTGGGAGGACTGGCCGTCTCCCCTAGTTAGTTCCTACGGTGATACCTGTATATGTTCTAAATTCATATTCAAAGAACAAGCACAGAGACCATCCATTTTGTTCAGGTAAGTTACAGTTCGCCACCGACTCTATGGAACGCTCCATAGCTAACCAGCTATTCGATAGGCTAATTGAAACAACCAGGGCTGCTTCAGTCACCGCCTGAATGTAAATCATTCTCGTATTCAAGTTCCGAACGCCACGAGATTAATGCATGTCACCGGTGGGAGGCAATTTCGACTGGCGTTATGGCGCACCACACATTGTTCCAGGAATTGACCAAAATAGGATGCTTCGAGAAACGAGATGGGGTAACTTGTCGTCTCCGGCGGAATATGCACTGCCATCTGGTGTGAGAACTCCCTTGGTAGATCTACCACCTATCGTGGTTCGGTTGGTGACCACTGGCCATCATGTCCGCTATAACTGTGGGTCGATTTCTCCCGGACATCGTGTCTGCTCTCAACCGGATCAGGCTGACATCGTATTTCTGCTCATCACATACGGGTGGGGATGGGGACGGGTGGCATTGCTCTGGCGTTGGTTTCTCTCGGCGGGAGTATTTGATAGTTTCCTCCTCGCCAAATGTCGAGTGTCGCATGCTACGAATTACGGTGAATATCTCACCATACCAAAGTTTTCCTTGCCGAGATTCACTTTTGGCAGCATGTATGGGCTAGTACAGACAGGTGAAATACTAGCCAGACTTCTACCCGGGAACTTCTCAGATTGGGCACAATCAACTATCTGTCACTTAGCGACTGCTTCATCGCAGTTCACAAGCACTCATGAAATAAAAGGGCCACTATCTGGAACAGGGGTCTATGCCAGGACGGACGACATTAAACGATGCAAACCGACGGAACCGTTTTAGCGACTTCAGAATGATGCATGAATTAGACAATGCTATGAATGGTAGTGAACATTGTCTTATCCGAATATCGTTAACTTCATAACCCTGCACTGAGACATGCGGCTAAGCAGTCAACATTTTTCACTTTCGCTATAAAGCTGCTCTACTCTCTGCTTAGCAACGTAGGATGGTTTAGTCTAAGTTAGAGCACCGTTAGAGCCGTCGGCCCGTCGAAGTGGAGTCCGTTCGACCTGTAGCCTGGGGGTGCCGGGCGGGCGCACTTTGGGCGTGAATTCGATTCGCCGGAAGTGCACGAGCTGGGCACTCTGGTGGACGCTGGAGTTTGCACCTCCAACGTGCTCGATCAGGTGGTGCAGAGGTGTTGCCACGTACGTCACCACACATCATTCTCACACATCACTTCGCATCGCTCGATCTCAATCTCACACAGTTGCAAGAGTGGGCAAAAACGCGCCGGGTAACTGCTAAGGATATTTTCTACTCGGACAAATACAACGGGGAAGTGTGAGCACAGGCACACGCTGTTGCCGAAGGACTTGGTGGATCTGATGCCGAAGGACTTGGTGGATCTGATGCCGAAGGACCTGGTGGATCTGATGCCGAAGGACCTGGTGGATCTGATGCCGAGGGACCTGGTGGATCTGATGCCGAAGGACCTGGTGGATCTGATGCCGAAGGACCTGGTGGGACTGATGCCAAAGGATCTGGTGGATCTGATGCCGAAGGACCTGGTGGATCTGATGCCGAAGGACCTGGTGGATCTGATGCCGAAGGACCTGGTGGATCTGATGCCGAAGGACCTGGTGGGACTGATGCCAAAGGATCTGGTGGATCTGATGCCGAAGGACCTGGTGGATCTGATGCCGAAGGGCCCAGTGGACCTGATGCCGAAGACTCGCCTGACGACCGGGACCGAGTGGCGCAGTGTAGGCGTTCAGCCGAGCCGGGACTGGGTGTATTGCACGATCCACTAGCCTGAGCCGCACAGCCTGCACTTCATGAGGGCGCCACCCAAGACGGAGGGCATGGACATGGGGTCGGCGCCAAGTGGTGCGCCTGCGGGTGCGCCTGCGGGTGAGGCTGCCGGCGCGGCTGTGACCGGCCGTGGCGATGGGCAGACGTGCGGCGGCTGGCAGCGGCACGACCGAGACTCGTCGCCACCGATACTGGCGTCCATTGTGCTGCCGCTCATGACCGCCTTCAACGCTCCCTCTCTGTTCACTCACGGCCGTGTGCGTCGTCGGACACCATGTGGGGGTGCTGGCCGCGCGTCTGACGGGCGGGACGGCCGTCGTGCGTCGTCGGACACCATGTGGGGGTGCTGGCCGCGCGTCTGACGGGCGGGACGGCCGTCGTGCGTCGTCGGACACCATGTGGGGTGCTGGCCGCGCGTCTGACCGGCGGGACGGCCGTCGTGCGTCGTCGGACACCATGTGGGGGTGCTGGCCGCGCGTCTGACGGGCGGGACGGCCGTCGTGCGTCGTCGGACACCATGTGGGGGTGCTGGCCGCGCGTCTGACGGGCGGGACGGCCGTCGTGCGTCGTCGGACACCATGTGGGGGTGCTGGCCGCGCGTCTGACCGGCGGGACGGCCGTCGTGCGTCGTCGGACACCATGTGGGGGTGCTGGCCGCGCGTCTGACCGGCGGGACGGCCGTCGTGCGTCGTCGGACACCATGTGGGGGTGCTGGCCGCGCGTCTGACGGGCGGGACGGCCGTCGTGCGTCGTCGGACACCATGTGGGGGTGCTGGCCGCGCATCTGACGGGCGGGACGGCTCGAATGCGTCTCGTACATCGTTAGTTGCTGGAACACCCAAGCCAGTGCTATGCCGTGAATTATAAAGAAGCTAGAAGTATATCCAATCTTATTAACTTCATATCTATCGCATAGCCCATGCGTGGATCGATTTACACACGCCTAATCGTAGCACACGTTGGATTCACGTGCAACATACGCGTGCCTGATCCACATCAGTTCCATTTCATCCGCTCAAGTTCTCATCTCCCACCACATCTTATAATTGATCATTATTGGACGAAGAATCATTATTGGACCTAAACAAATGACATAGCCCATGTGTAAACCCATCCAATGCTTGACTTTCCACCACATTATCAGGCAGCCCATTGCATCGCACAACCACCCCTGGATTGAAAACTTGCTGGCGCATACCAGTCCTATGATTGTCTAGACTGTGTTGATGATCTCTATATGGTGCCCTAATGATAAGTGTATCAGTCAGATTGGCATTATCTAACCCTTTTGCGATCCAAATCGTCTCAATTATATCACCACTTAGTTTCTTATACTTCAGTGAGTATATATTTAATGTGACAAGCCTCTCTCCATAAGCTAAATGTTCCAGTCCGGTAGCTTTGCTCAGCACTCATTCTAACATACTGGCGTCTCTTCTGAACAAGATAATAATCAAACCATAATAGCACTTAAACTAAGATCAAACCCTAAGGCATGGAAAACAATGAAGCTCCTTAACTCGACAAACACTGCGCATGCGAAATAAATAAAAACTGTCCCTCTACTAACAGCGGCTTATCTGAATGCATAGTGGGTCACTCCTCCTTAATCCCAAGTTAGCCTCGATCAGTCCTCCGCCGTCCCCGGAGTAGCGAGAGGATGACCGTCTGGAACAAGAGCAGAATTGTGAGTGTTGAGTCCAGAAGAGAAGACATCGATCACAATGTGGTGTTTCTCTGCAGCATCGCTTAACCAACTGATGCTATCGCTACATCGCTTAACCAACTGATGCTATCGCTACATCGCTTACCCAACTATCGCTGCCGCTACATCGCTTACGATGCTGAACTCAGTGGCATGTACACCTGCTACCAGCATAATTACTGGTTCATAAGCATGATCACGGACATAAAAGGGGCAAGACCCAGCGAGAATTTGAGGAACCACCCAAAGGGTAAATATGCAATTTGCAGCATGTCCTAGTGTCTATCTAATCAAATAGCATATCACAGGGCCCATCCATAGGAGAAAGATGTCATTTGCAAGATAACCCAGTTTCCATCTAATGCAGTATAATACATAGAACCCATGCAAAGGGTAAATACATCATATCATATTGCGTAGGATTACATGCAGCATCTTATCATATTATCCACCTAATAAAATATCATATTACAGGAACTATCCAATGGGGAAAGATATCATATCATATTGCGTTGGATTGCATGCAGCATAGTGCCATAGTATCTACCTAATGAAATGGCATATAACAGGACCCATCCAAAGGGGAAGGATATCATAACCTATTGCATAGGATTGCATGTATCATATCGTCATATTATCCACCTAATGAAATAGCATGTCCTGATGTCCGAGAACAAATCATCTACCGTTTTATTGAGCTCATGAGATGAAGCGCTCTCCACCACTTACTCGGGTCACTCAGGTGTCAGCAGTTCATGTACAGTGGCTTCTCTTTGACTGAACGCCATCGGTCAGTTACGTCCCCACGATTCCGTCGGCTTTTCTCTCCGCAAGGCAATGGGCTGATCCCGTTTGTGTCGAGGTCGGCGATACACTAGGAAATGATTGACCCTAGTATTGGATAACTACACTGGCCTGCGTTTCAACACTTTTTTCTTCAAAAGGTCGGAAGTTTCTCAGCTGTTCTAATGCAAGTTTCGTGTGCTGAATCCGAAAATACTATCCATTTTTCTCGATTAGCTCAAGTGTCCACACTACGTCAAAGATAGCAACTCACACACTGATGTATCAGTATGCATACTGCAGTATGATATATCAGTACCGGAGAGAAGTGAGAATTGGGACGCGGGAGAAAATGGACAAAACATTATCTTTTAAAGTACAAGTCCAACGCTGCTTTTTATTATGTAATATTTTCTTATTAGCAAGCGGCAGCGTTGGCAAGCACCGCCGTCTTCCTTTTCGACGCGCAACGTGGCTGTCTGAACAGTGAGTGGAAACGGTTCTTATTTTGGGGCGTCAATAACCACCGACTGCTATTTTTGTATGACAAATCTGAAAGGAGTAAATCGAAAGAAACAGAACCATGTAAAATTCCCGGATGTGCCATCAGCCATCAAGCCAGTCCCTCATGGTCCAGATGCCCCATCCCTGAACCCGATGTCGACATCGAGTCATCTTCCGACTCTAGTGGGGATGAAATGGACGCAGACGCGTCTGGTGCATATGATCCGACCGAGAACGATCGACCGGTACCGTTGAACAAAGCTGAGCTCAATGACCTAACGAGGGACCTGAACTTGTCCAAAGAATCTGCTCGGCTGGTGGGTTCACGTCTCCGCGAGAAACGTTTGCTGGCACCTGAAACGACATTATTTGGTATCGGAATCGCGAAAAAGAACTCAAAGAATGCTTTACCTTCGACGAAGAACATTCCCTAGACTACTGCAACAACATCGCGGGTCTAGTAGAAGCAATGGGTACAGAGTACATCCCGGCAGAATGGAGGCTGTTCATAGACTCCTCGAGTAGGAGCCTGAAGGCAGTTCTTCTGAACAACGGCAATAAGTTCGCGTAAATTCCTGTTGGACACTCCGTGCAACTGAGGGAAACGCATAAAAGCATGGAACTTTTGTTGCCTGCTTTGAACTACAAAGAGCATGGCTGGCTGATCTGTGGTCACCTCAAGGTAGTAGGTCTCGTCCTTGGACTGCAGGACGGCTACACGAAATATCCGTGCTTTCTATGTCTCTGGGACAGTCGGGCTGACAAACAGCCCTATGTACAACGCGACTGGCCATCCAGGCATGCATTTGAACCTGGCTCCCACAACGTGCAGTCACGCTCCCTGGTTGAACCACAGAAACTCCTACTACCACCACTCCATATGAAACTCGGTTTGATGAGAAATTTTATGAAAGCACTGGATAAAGAAGGACGAGGATTTGCATTTTTGGGGCAAACATTTCCTCATGTGAGTAGAGAGGAGCTGAAGGCTGGTGTATTCGTCGGTCCTCAGATAAGGCAGCTCATGAAGGATATTCGATTCGAAGAATGTCCAATGTGTCCAACACTTCGAAAGCTAGTGAGCAGAGGTCATGAACCCTGGCAGCCTAGCTACGACGTTGGTGACTGAAACTGCCACTCGGAGAGTGCTCGTGTAGCCAAGTACACTTTGAATCCCTCTTTCGGATGCATTTGGCAGCCCAATCACGGCTGCCCTCATGCATCGTGGAATCCGGGCTCTGAGCAAATCCCAGACATTCGGTAGCCTCCCCCCCCCCCCCGGCTGGCACGCTGACATCGCCAGGTGATGCCTCATGTGAAGTGTGTGATGCTTATGTCAGATCCGGTGCTGACCGGCCGTGTCATGAGCTGTGTCATCATTGTGACAGCATTGACAGCACGTGTACGTTCGGTGGGATGGCAGTGCAGTCCACCCATTGTTCTCTCTGGAGAAAATTGGCTGCCATATCTGGGGTTAAGGTGGAGGCACCAAGCTGAGTTGACCTGAACCTCCGCAGCACCGCTCACCGCCACGCCAATTGTAGTCGGAGCTTGTTCGAGGAGAGGTAGATTATTTATGTGATAGGACTGACCGCAGATCCTGCAGCACCACCCGTCGCCGACCCAGTCCCAGTCGGAGCCTATCCAGAGGAGCTGGAGCTGGCCGCAGACCCTGCAGCACCACTTGTCGCCGCCCCAGCTCCAGTCGGAGCCTGTCCAGGAGATGTCGCAGCTCACCTGGTCGGCTGGTGGTGCCAATAACGAGCTAACTGGTGGCCTCGCGCTACTGTCTCACGCAGTCGGCCAACTTGGCGGTCGCCCTGGTGCTGCACGTCGACGCAGTTTTCCACTTAGCCAACTCGGCGATGTGCGCAGCCTGCGGTAGTCAGCCGCCCGATGGATGAATGCTGGGGGAGGCGTGCAAGGTCGTGTTGACGCTTTACTCTGAACCGGTCGCGACCACACTGCACCACATGGACCGGAGCCTCGCCGCACCACACCGGGCGGGACCACACCGCACCGCACCGGGTGGGACCACACTGCACCACACCAGGTGGGACCACACCGCACCACACCGCACCACACCGGGCGGGACCACACCGCACCACACCGGGCGGGACCACACCGCACCACACCGGGCGGGACCACACCGGGCGGGACCACACCGCACCACACCGGGCGGGACCACACCGCACCACCGGGCGGGACCACCACACCGGGCGGGACCACACCGCACCACACCGGGCGGGACCACACCGCACCACACCGGGCGGGACCACACCGCACCATGTGGGCGGGACCACACCGCACCACACCGGGCGGGACCACACCGCACCACACCGGGCGGGACCACACCGCACCACACCGGGCGGGACCACACCGCACCATGTGGGCGGGACCACACCGCACCACACCGGGCGGGACCACACCGCACCACACCGGGCGGGACCACACCGCACCACACCGGGCGGGACCACACCGCACCACCCGGGCGGGACCACACCGCACCACTGTGGGCGGGACCACACCGCACCACACCGGGCGGGACCACACCGCACCACACCGGGCGGGACCACACCGCACCACACCGGGCGACCACACCGGGCGGGACCACACCGCACCACACCGGGCGGGACCACACCGCACCACACCGGGCGGGACCACACCGCACCCACCACACCGGGCGGGACCACACCGCACCACACCGGGCGGGACCACACCGCACCACACCGGGCGGGACCACACCGCACCACACCGGGCGGGACCACACCGCACCACACCGGGCGGGACCACACCGCACCACACCGGGCGGGACCACACCGCACCACACCGGGCGGGACCACACCGCACCACACCAGGCGGGACCACACCGCACCACACCGGGCGGGACCACACCGCACCATGTGGGCGGGACCACATCGCACTACACCGGGCGGGACCGCACCGCACCACACCGGGCGGGACCACACCGCACCACACCGGGCGGAACCACACCGCACCATGTGGGCGGGACCACACCGCACCACACCGGGCGGGACCACACCCACCACACCGGGCGGGACCACACCACACCAGGCGGGACCACCTGCACCACACCAGGCGGGACCGCACCGCACCACACCGGGCGGGACCACACCGCACCACACCGGGCGGAACCACACCGCATCATGTGGGCGGGACCACACCGCACCACACCGGGCGGGACCACACCGCACCACACCGGGCGGGGCCACACCGCACCACACCGCACACACCGCACCACACCGGGCAGGCCGCGGGACCACACCGGGCGGGACCACACCGCACCACACCGGGCGGGGACCACACCGCACCACACCGGGCGGGACCACACCGCACCATGTGGGCGGGACCACACCGCACCACACCGGGCGGGACCACACCGCACCACACCGGGCGGGACCACACCGCACCATGTGGGCGGGACCACCACCGCACCACACCGGGCGGGACCACACCGCACCACACCGGGCGGACCACCTGGGCGGGACCACACCGCACCACACCGGGCGGGACCACACCGCACCACACCCATGTGGGCGGGACCACACCGCACCACACCGGGCGGGACCACACCGCACCACACCGGGCGGGACCACCCACCGCACCACACCGGGCGGGACCACCACCGCACCACACCGGGCGGGACCACACCGCACCACACCGGGCGGGACCACACCGCACCACACCGGGCGGGACCACACCGCACCACACCGGGCGGGCACCGCACCGGGACCACACCGCACCACACCGGGCGGGACCACACCGCACCACACCGGGCGGGACCACACCGCACCACACCGCACCACACCGGGCGGGACCACACCGCACCACACCGGGCGGGACCACACCGCACCACACCGGGCGGGACCACACCGCACCACACCGGGCGGGACCACACCGCACCAGACGGGGGACCACACCGCACCACACCGGGCGGGACCACACCGCACCACACCGGGCGGGACCACACCGCACCACACCGGGCGGGACCACACCGCACCACACCGGGCGGGACCACACCGCACCACACCAGGCGGGACCACACTGCACCACACCAGGCGGGACCACACCGCACCACACCGGGCGGGACCACACCGCACCACACCGGGCGGAACCACACCGCACCATGTGGGCGGGACCACACCGCACCACACCGGGCGGGACCACACCGCACCACACCGGGCGGGACCACACCACACCAGGCGGGACCACACTGCACCACACCAGGCGGGACCGCACCGCACCACACTGGGCGGGACCACACCGCACCATGTGGGCGGGACCACACCGCACCACACCGGGCGGGACCACACCGCACCACACCGGGCGGGACCACACCGCACCACACCGCACCACACCGCACCACACCGGGCAGGACCACACCGCAGCACACCAGGCGGGACCACACCGCACCATATGGGCCGGGACCACACCGCACCACACAGGGCGGGACCACACCGCACCATGTGGGCGGGACCACACCGCACCACACCAGGCGGGGCCACACCGCACCACACCGGGCGGGACCACACCGCACCACACCGGGCGGGACCACACCGCACCACACCGGGCGGGACCACACCGCACCACACCGGGCGGGACCACACCGCACCGACCAATCCTGGAGGTGAGGGAGGGCAGTTTCTTGTCCTGGTGATTCTCCTGGTTATCTTCACCTGTCCACTTTCCCCGAGCCAATTGTCCGATCCTAAACGGTGTGAGGTGCAGTCGCCAGCGCTGTGCCACAGATGGTCTTCTGGTCAGGATGACGATGCTCCGGGTCAGAGCAGAGTTCGCAGCTGGCGGCTGACTATGGGCGCTCCTGGTTAGTCGGAAGTGAAAGTTGGCCAGGCATCTGCCCTGTGATAAGTTTACCAAATCCGTATTCGCGGCATGACTGTACTTTGTTTCCAGAGTGCATGGACGATGCAGATCATTTCCAGCCAACGTACTGAATGAAATTCACATTCTGCATGGCAATTACGCCATTTACACCCACTGGCCGTCGTCGCCGCCTCGGTACCGCCCCCACTGCCCGTCGCCGCCACCGCCGAGCCGCCCACTGACCTTCGCCACTGCCACGCCACCGCCCATCGCTGAGTAGCTGGGAGCTGACACATGCTAAGCGCGGGTAAACCCTCTGGGCCCCTAAGTCGCCGCTGTACCTGATCAACATCTGCCCACGCCCTTGTCTTCATCGTTCTCCTCGTCGACAGCCCCTGGTCTAAGCACTGCTGCATCACAGCACGAAGCTGGTCCAAGAGACACCGACCCCCCTCTCTCTCCACCGGGCGCCAGTGTCACCCGATGCGACTTTCCTCAACTCCATAGACCACTCCAGTGAGTCGCCTGGGAGATGACGTCGACCGCACACCAAGAGCTGTGCAGTAGCGGCAGGCGTGGCTGCACGCAATAACATCCCACATGGGAAGGGTACTGGCGGCACTGGAGGATTATAGGACAAATATACGTATGGCAGATGTACGTAAGCAAATGTACGTAAGCAAATGTGCGTTGTCAAGTGTACGTAAGCGCAAATGTACGTATGGCTAATGTGTCTAAGCACAAATGTACGTATGGCAAATGTATGTATGCGCAAAAGTACGTAGGTGCAAATGTACGTATGCGCAAAAGCACGTATGCGCAAATGTACGTAAGCGCAAAGGTACGTATGCGCAAAAGTACGTAAACGCCAATGTACGAAAGCGCAAAAGTACGTAAGCGCAAATGTACGTCAGCGCAACAGTACCTAAATGTAAACTAATGCAAGATGAATTGTACGTATGAGCCAATATACGTACATTTAGGCGTACGTGCCTTTGCGTTCAAGCACATTTGGTTAAGTGCAATACCATATGTGCATTTGCTCTTGGGTACATTTGCACATTTGCGCATGCGTACAATTGCCATACGTGCATTTGCGACTACGTACATTTATCCTTACGTACATTTGCGTTTACGTACGTTTGAGCTTACGTACATTGCGCTTGCGTACATTTGCGCTTTAGTACATGTTCGTATACGTACTTTTGCGTATGCGTGCATTTGCCCTTACGTACATTTGCGCTTACGTACATTTGCGCATGCGTACTTTTGCACATACGTACATTTGCCCTTACGTACATTTGCGCATACGTACTTTTGCGCATACGTACATTCCCCTTACGTAAAATTGGCATACGTACATCTGCGCTTACGTACATTTGCTTACGTGAATTTGCGTACGCAAATGTACGTAAGCAAATGTACGTATGCCAATGTGCGCATGGCGCATCTGCCATGCGCACAGTTGCCTTACATACATTTATCATGTTACCGCACTGGAGCACTAGGTACATTGTGAGCAGGAGGAGCAGAATAGAGCTGTAGTGCTCGCTGTCCAGGACTCACAGTTTAACCAGGATTTGCTGGGGGAGATAAGGGCGAGCCGTAATCTCTTGAGCGCGGCGGTGGAAACCAGGAAAATCATCCCAGTCCGTGTGGCCCGGCAGGAGCATGATCGCCACCGTTACCGGTACCACTCTCGGTCGCCCCTAGATGTACTGCAGTACTGAACAACGGCCATTATCGATCCGCGGTAAGGTGGTGAGATACGTTAGCCAGGAATGCACTGGAGTGCGTTCCCGTGTTAAGACAGTAGGGTGCCAATGCATGAAGATCCAAAATCTTATCTGGAACTCTCACTTCCCCGAGCTTACTGAATGCCCAGAGATACAAATTCATGTTATTGTTTGTTGTCCTTGCATGGCTGCGAAACGCCAACTATGCGGCCTTGATGGCACGAGCAATACAAATGACATGTGCGGTTGTTGCAGGGCCTGGGAGGCTGCAATGGCGTTTCAATGGCAGTAATGTTGTGGCGTGGTGTTACGGCAACACAAAACTATCTCGACATCATGCACATGGCTTCTTCGCTCTTATTGGGCCGGAGACCGACGCGCTGCAATACTCGCGTTTAGATTCTAGGCATTAGTGGGACTTGGCGTATTTTGGAGCGCCGCGAGACCCTGTTGTTGCCTACATCCTAGCATCGGATCTATGGGCTTCGGGAAAATAGTTCATGCGCAGGCTCCCTGGAGGGCCTCTGAAAATTAAGCGGACTGGATGGGAGCGGATTCCGTCCAGCCCCACCCTAAGATCTCGACTTCCATTAAAGCTGGAATAATGAAATTCGCAAGATGGATGGATATGGTTAAGATCTCTCTTTCATGCAAATTTCATGGCCTTAGGTCAAAATTTTCGAGGTAAAATGAGGTCAAAATGACAAAAGTTTCCGGTTTTGCGTGGCTTGGCTTGTTATTGATATAGATCGCTGTGATTATGTTTAAATGTTCCAAAATGGGCATCAATGATGGTCGTGACATTACTAATAGTGCAATGCAGATGCTAGATCAGGCATTTGACCTCCGGTAGCCTATATAACAGCACTTTATCAGGTCATTACTTGCTCCAGTTACCGGAACCGGGCCGACCGTCCGACTGTTCCGTAGGGTGGCTCGGCGCAATCGGCTTCGCGAAGAAAGGAGTGAAGTGCGTGAGTGTAAATTATGGAAACGCTTAGATACACAATGGCAAACAGTAGTTTTCAGGATGTGTAGGGAGTAACATGCAAAATTACAACAGTCGCATGACAGTCATGTGAATTTATAACAACATTCCAGTTAACTAAGTTTGGTTCGATTAGCCTGTCATGAACTTGATCTGATTTGACCTTGGTGACCTAATATGACCTTGAAGGTATATAATATAACGATATACATCAAACAAGTCGCCAGTGTTGCCAAGAATACATCTCTTTTGTCGATATACGGCAAGCCTATCAGCGCCGATTTTTGTGGTCTGGCGCTATGATAATGTCTTGACTTTAACGGGTTCCAACTCGAAAATTTTCAGCCTGAATGCGTCGTTCTTGTTTTAAACGACGCGTTGGACATTTATAAGCAGGTACGCTAAAAATGGCGTATATCGACCGGTCAAATCTGGAGTTATGTACGATAAAACGGAAGGGGTGGGCGCATTTCGCCGCCCCCTCCGGCGCGCGTGTTAAGCCTCTCAGCCCCGGTCCCACCTCCGCCAAAAAAGAAGACAGAGCTCGATTCCCTGGTTCGAAGTACGGGCACACGATTGATACTTGCGACGTGGCTGTTGCCCCACCCTCAGGGCGGAATCACTGCCGAGGGAAGCACAGACTCTCGACTCTCTCAAAATGTAGTTATCTCGTCAGATAACGCCGGATGGCTTCCCTAGCATCCCTTACTTCACGCTCTTACGTCGCAGTATAAGATGGAATGTTTGCCGGAGGAGGGGGGGGGGGTGTTCAGGCGCCGCTTCGACAGACTTTTCCCGTCCTGAAACGCAATTGTTTAACGAAATACGTTTCTCTAATAGGATTAGTTGCTTTCCAGTCGGGAATGGATATATGTATATATTTACCTACCTACACATATATTTATATATTATGTAAGTTATTGAACGGACAGATCATTCCGCATCGCGCTGCAGGTAGGTCACAAACCGTGATCGCCAAATACCTGAGGTATGATTTGGCGGGGGTGTCACATCATTCTGCTGTCTGGATGTATCGTGCTTATCAGCCACACCGACAACGCACCGCTCAGGCATACCACGTGGAGGAGATTTGGCCTGGCGAGCCTTCGGTGCTGCACTGGGATGGTAAAATCCTGCCCGAGAGAGAGAGAGAGAGAGAGAGAGAGAGAGAGAGAGAGAGAGAGAGAGAGAGAGAGAGAGAGAGAGAGAGAGAGAGAGAGAGAGAGAGAGCGCGCCAGACTCGACAGAACCGCTGTTCCGGGCACGGGCGATGAGAAAGAGAGTTGCTTGCTGTCCTAAAGGTGCTGGCTGGCATTGGTCTGGAGATGACCTGCTGGTATGGAGTTGGTCAGGGAGCATTATCTGGCTGAAAGCATCAAAGGCTCTCCTTTGACGCTGCCGTCACGAAGCTCACAATGTGGAGCCTGGATGAAGCCTGACAATCCTTTCGATTTTTTTTCATCGCATGCAGGCACCTCATGCCTGGTACACCTGGTATCTGCATGCGATTAAGGGAAGATTATTTTCGTGCCAAGGTTGTTTCAGCTCGCGACATCCTTTCTGCCATGGGTTCTTCCTCCAGGCTTGGCAATAGCATGTTCAAAAGTTCCAGGAGCCGTGGGTTCAATCGATACGTCTGACGGGATGACCATAATTGACTCACTACTCATCGACGTCGAGGAAGGCACAACACTGCCCAATGTGAAATGTCGACCCGTGCCGCTAGTCAAAGAGGCTTTGCTCCGACATTTTCTTGCATCAAAGACAGATCAAGATAGCGTCAACAGAAGTGAATTGTGCCGCTTTCATTACACTGGTCTACTCCAGGAGCCCGTGCGTTTAAGACAGATCACGCATCGGTCTGGAATTCCTCCAGGATCTGAACACACTTCTAGTGTATGACGGTTACGACATTGCGCAACAGACGCTAAACGCCACGAATCTTTGGTAGCTGTCTCAGATGCTGGCCTGGCTGTCGTTCTTCGAACGGACAATCCAGCACGATCAGAAGAAGCGCATGGGACGAACATGAGGAAGTCAACCTCGAGCTCCAAGGAGGGATTGACTCGCCTAGGAGGAAGTAGGCTGGGGAAATTTCAGGAGAAACGCCTCTCTGGTTTCGTGGCCTCCGAGACGAGAAAGCTCCCTGAAGCACTGGACTGGAAAACGCGAGCTTACTGGATCGGAGAGTCATTCGCTCGGCCTTTGTCAATGAATACGTCGAAATAAAAAAATAAAAGACAAAATTGTGCATACTTTCAGCCACATCATGAGTGCCTATGTAGATGTCCAGCACCTGTATGTGCTGCATGAATGGTATGGTACTAACTGTACTATGGTAATTTGCCGCACGTTAAATCATCTTCGCCTTTGTATCCTCACGCATATTGAAAGCATGCCGAAACATTGGCTGCATTTCATGCACCACTAAACATTGTGAGCTCGGAACGTAAATCTAGCCCTCGTCACCGACGCAGGAAGACGGCTCAAGTAATGTTCAGCAATCGTTGTCTGCACACGTCATTACAGTCTGCGGCATCTTCACCGACCGACGCCCAGTAATGCCGCAATATAGGCGAATACTTGGTGGCGGCGGCACCAGCTCCAGCCCGACGGACGGGTTGATTGGCGCGAGAGAAGGTCCGCCAGAGCTTGAACAGTGTGTTACCGCATCACAGTCCACCAGTCAGTCACCACGGCCGACGGCGGCGGCCGACGTCCCCATAGAAAAGGCGCCAGTCGGCGGATGGACCGAGTGGAAAGACGATCGGACGGACCGACTGCGATTCCCGTCGGCACTGCAGCGTTCTTCACAGTACGGCAGTGTCGCGTGGTGTTGCACGGTGTCTCAGTGCTCCTCAGTGTGCCTCGGTGTTCCTCAGTGTTCCTCAGTGTGCCTCGGTGTTCCTCAGTGTTCCTCAGTGTGCCATAATGCCACACAGTGTCACGCCGTGTCCAAATATCTTCTGAGGCGTGCCACAACGTCACATAGTGCCGCCGCACGGTGTCCAAACGTCTCCTGATGTGCGACATAATACCACACGTGTCGCACAGTGCCCAGTGACCCTACAGTATCGGACAGTATTGCACTGCGACACAGCGTCGCACACTGTCGGTCAGTAGGTCGCGGACATACCCTGTGCCAGGCATTTCCCCACCGTGTGTCACACTACCTGAAGGTGCTTAGCTCTTCCTGGTGGCTTTACCGGTTCTCTACGCTGTTCGTAAATATTGTACTCGACCCGAGTCTTAGTCTAGCCATAGTTTCTCACGTCAAGGATTTGCACTATATGCGACAATTTCCGCTGTTACCATAAGATTATAAACCGTTGCATTTTACCAAACATCCATCGCTCTTTCCCAGAGCGTCACACATTATCTCACTTTATCCGACAGCTCACGTAGTGTCCCACTGTGTCTGAACGTACTGTACTCTACCGGACAGGTCACGCAATGTCGCACCATGTCAGAAGGTATTGTACCCTACCAGACAGGTCACACAGTGTCGTACTGTGTCAGAACGTACTGTACTCTACCGGACAGGTCACGTAATGTCACACCATGTCAGAAGGTATTGTACTCTACCAGACGGCTCACGTAGTGTCCCACTGTGTCTGAACGTACTGTAGTCTACCGGACAGGTCACGCAGTGTACCTCTTGTCAAAAAATACTCCAGTCCCCCCCACAGCCACCCCCCCCATAGATGTCTGTATGTCACGCAGTGTCCATATAACATGTATAATGATAATGTACGTCACGCAGTGTCCATAGAAGCGCATTACCCGATGGCTAAATCAGCTTCCCATAGTATCCTGAGCTAGTCTACTCTGCGTGGTAGCCCCGCAGTACCCCACAGTATCCCACGCCTCACAATGTCCCAGAGTGTCCCAAGGTGTATGCAGTTCTATGCGTCTTCACTTGGCGTCCCGCGCATAAGTCCATGTCCAAAATTGCTGCGCCGCAACACACACTAACTCCCACCGTGTCCCGTAGTGTTCCAATGTGCTTCGAAGTGTGCGAGTTGCACAGCGTACTCCCTGGCCCATGGCAATCAGACATCTCCTGCAGAAGGTCAGTGGTCCGCTGTCCTGCATAGCGTCCTTCCTGTTCCCCTGTCATGACAATCCGACATCTCCGACAGAAGTTCAGTGTCTCAGTGTCCTGCCGTCTTACGCCGTGTCCCACCGCAGAGTCGGATACAGGGGGCGCTGGGAGCATGTTTTCCCCTCATCTCCCCATGGGCAGCATGGATAGGCGGCGCCCCTATGGTCGAGAAAAAGTACCCCTCCAGGAAGACTCGAGTGTACCGCTCGAGTGCACCCTCTCGCTCAACTGACTTTTCAGAGAAAGGCTATTTCAGAGGAAACAGCGACCATACCTCAGTATGGTCGAGTGCACACCTCCCCCTCGAAGCGGATTTTCAGCCGAAGGAGCCTCTTCAGGGACTTTCGCAGTGGCGTTCCTCCAAACAAATAGCATCTCTCCAGACGGGTGTCCCGTGATAATTTCTCGAGCCACCCCTGTCCCACCACTTTGCAGCACTGCAAGCGCCCTCTAGTATGCATTGCACTTGCAGCGTTGTGTGCTCAGCTCAACAACAGTCCAGTGCTCTGCTGTCCCCTGCCGCTGCCCACATCCTCAGGGTCTTCCTCACGCCCGCGGGGCATCACAGTGTCCTCACTGTCTGCCGGTCTACCAAGCTGTTCTGTGGCTTCCGTGTTTGTCGACCGACGTGTGTGCCGAGCTTTTTCGGTCGCTTGAGCCGACCGGCAAGCCAGACACCCAAACATTGACCGCTTTTACGGCGTCCGTTCCTGCACAGCGCGACGCTCGGCAGTCGGGAGACAAATATTTGTCTTCGACCGGCGCCGCCACGCCGGTCGCGTTGCCTCTGAAATTGAGTGGGCATCGGCGCCGTCGCGATCACGCTCGTGCGTGCCGAGGAGCTCTCAAGGCGTAATGCCTCCGTACGGGGCCGTATCAGACCGCACGGCCGTAGGGAGTTGCATCAGGTCGGGGCACGCGCGGCGGCGTGCTGTTTACCCGCTGGCTAAACACCCCAGGTTGGTGTGTATGAAGCACAGTCAAAGTGTTGCTCATACGAGACACGTAACGACAGCTGATTCAGACAAGATAGCGATCCCTTGTGCTGTGTTGTTGGATATGTTTGTGTACGCAAACAGGAGCCTTAGCTTTGCGATCATTTGCTCTTCGCAGCACAATGCAATCTTGAACGGTTTCGATCGACAGAAACGCAGCGTCTACAGTATTGCAATGTGGCTTTGCAAGAGAATCTGGCTACATTACGGTCACACAGTTCCATACTTCTCTGCGTCTGCCTTCGATTTTCGATGCACCTGGATTAACTGCTCGGTCGAGGCCTGGTACCATGCATCCTGTCCCCGATACTGTGTGCTATACGCTACCTCCAGTAACTAATCCATGGTTCTCGGAACGAGATCGTGCCGGCTGGAGGAACTAATCAGTGGTTTTCGGACCAAGGTCATGCCTGTTGGGGTAACCAATCCATGGTTATCACACCAAAACCATGGGCCAGCACGTGCCCCGGAGGGCCTCTGCAAATTACGAGTACTGGAGGGGGCGGATTCCGCTCCCCCACTGCAAGATGTCGGGTCCAGCTCGAGTAACGAAATTCGCAGGGTGGATGGGTACGATAGTGTACAAATTTAATGATGTACAAATGTACAGTGTACAAATTTAAATTTGTACACAAACTATTGTGTACAAATTTAATGACCTTAGGTCAATATCTTCAAGGTCAAATGTGGTCCCATATGTTAAAATTGCATTGTGTTGCGTGCTTTAGCTTGTCATTGGTATGGGTCGCTGTGATTGTGTACAAATGCTCCAAAATGGGCATCAATGATGGTTTGGACCTTTCCAATGATGCAATACAGGTGTTAGACCCGGAATTTGACTTCAGATCGCCTATGGGTCATTCCACGTCAAATCGCACAAGAAATTCCCCGACCCCCTCCGATTTTGATGAAAATTGGTACACATGTAGTACCAAGTAAAAGAACACATCACGCCAACTTTTAGCCCAGAGTGACCTCTGGGGTCAGATCTAGAGGTCATCCTAGGTCACGATTTTTTACCGACTTGACATCAATAAATTGCAAATATCCCATGTGTTATTTAACTTAACGGAATGAAATTGGTGTCAAAGTGCGCAGAAGCCCTGGGCCATTCAGAAATATGGCAAAAGTTGCACGTGACCTCCCCGTGACCTTTGACCTAACCAGGTCAAAGTATACAAATATATTTTTATATACGTTTGCCTGCCCCTAATTCAACGAAACGGTGCTATATTAATGGTCGTGATACTATCTAAGAACCTGCCAAAAAGAAAGGCGGAGACTTGAAAACTTTTTGAAATATCGGCCTTTGAGTATTGTCATAGGACCAAATGCATGCATGCCCCGAGGCTATTTACCATATTATCGATGGTAACTCTGGTTACCTTCGTCCGATTATCGTCAAATTTGTTGCGCAAGTCATCGGTGGCAAACTGAACTATTTTCCAGATTTTCAGGTTGACATGACCTCACATGAACTAACATGACCTTGGGAAGTTTGTATTGCCTAAATACATGCAATATTGCAACTTACGTGAATATTCATGCCCATGATATGATTCATGATAACCGAGAAATCGATAACATTGAGTACCGAAAGTGGACTAATACTGATAGGTCCACCTTAGAGGTGGTTACGCAAACTTCTGAAGATTGTGTGCGATCATTTTGGAAGCAGCTGGAAATACTTGTAAAGCATGATTTTGTCCCCCGTGCCCAAGGCAATTATCTGAAAGGCCTACAGGAAACACTAGCTCCTGCAGAGGTAATTGTTATTGGAGATTTTTCCGAAAACTACGCTATGGTTACACAGGATGAGGTACAGTCCCATCACTGGAACAAACTGCAGGTGACAATCCATCCGTTTGTGGCTTATTGGCGAAACAACGCAGGGGACCTCAAACATTTTTCTTACTCTGCCATTTCCGACTGCCTGACGCATGATACTGTGGCTGTCCACCTGTTTCAAGGAAAACTCATTGAGCGCCTGGAAGCAGAATTCGGCCAGCGCCCCAAGAAGATATTTTATTTTTCAGATGGGGCTGCCTCGCAATACAAAAATTGTAAGAATTTCCTAAATTTGGCAGAGCATTCCGTCGACTTTGGAATAGACGCCGAGTGGCATTTCTTCGCAACCGCTCACGGAAAGGGACCGTGTGATGGCATTGGTGGGACGTTGAAAAGGTTAGTTAAAAGGGAAGTCTGCAAGGACTCTGATTGAGATCCCGGACCAGTTTTATCAGTTTGTAAAAGCCATGCCACCGGCACGTGCGTGGGTATTTTCCAAAACCGAGTGGGTCAAAGAAACCAAAGCGTTGAATGACAGATTCGCAGTTGCTCGCACAATACCGGGAACAAGGAATGTCCATCGAATGTTACTCCGTCTCCACGTAATGGTATGGTGGTTGTGAGATGGTTTTCCGGCAGCGAGGCCGTGAGGTACGTGTGGCGAAAAAGGTTGGTAGTTCTTCGTGAATATACGGTACTGCTGTTCAACTTGTTTTATGGTCGCGGCTATTTGCATGTCAGAAACATTTACTGGCCCTCCCGATAAAATGTTAGTACGAAACGCACGCGAGCTGAAACAATATATTCAGGCTATAAAAACCGAGGAAACATTTTTTTGCGAATAACTTTTGCCAAAATAAAGATAGAAATATATTTTGTTACAATCCTATTTTTCGTCAGGCCGCGTTGATTGATGTATCACATGACTCAGCTAGCTGAACATTTGATCCTGACCCCAGTTGACCTCCAGGTCCTAAATCGAGGTCAAGTGATGACCTAGCTTGATCATATTATACATCATGATTAACCAGAGGATCTCGGTGGCATTAAAATTATTTCTCTATCTTGATTCTATATAAAGTTATTGACGAAAGTGTGACATGACCTCATAGTGACCTCACGTGACCTTGCAGAGGACACTTGTTCAAAATAAAACTTGCTCGTTTGGAGTAGCCTAACCTAAAACTAGGTAATATAGCCTGTACGAGCCAAATTCAGCGTTTTTTGTTCAGAAAATATTTTGTTTCCTGTTGGCTTGTAATGGAGAGGTCACTGCCAGGTCATGTGAGGTCATGTCAACCTGAAAATCTGGAAAATTGTTCAGCTTGCCACCGATGATTTGCCCACCAAATTTGACGATAATCGGACCAAGGAAACCAGAGTTATCATCGATGATATGGTAAATAGCATCGGGGCATGCTTCGATTTGGTCCTATGACAATTCCTACTCAAGGCCGATATCTCAAAAGTTTTGAGTCTCCGCCGTTCTTTTTGACGTTCTTAGATAATATCAGGACCATTAACTCAGCCACGTTTAGTGAATTAGGGGCAGGCGAACATATATAAAATGCATTTTTTAATTTGACCTCGTTAGGTCAAGGGTCCGGAGAGGTCACGTGCAACTGTGCCATATTTTGAATGGCCAGGGTTTCTGCGCACTTTAACACCAATGTCGTTCCGTTAAGTTATTAACATCTAATATATATGCATTTGATTGTTGTCAAGTCGGTAAAATAGGCGACCTAGGATGACCTCTAAATCTGACCCCAGGGTCCCGGGCTGAAAGTTGGCGTGTGGGTTCGTTCCTTGGCACTACAGGTGTATTTTTTCATAAAAATCGGAGGGGTCGGGTTCAAAATAGCCAATTCTTGTGCGATTTGACGTGGAACGCCCCCTATATAACAGACTTAATCAGGTCATTACCTGCTCCAGTTACCGGAAACGGGCCGCCCGCTCGACTGTTCCGTCGGGCGGCTCGGTGCAATCTGCTTCGCGAATAAAGGAGTGATGAAGTAAATGAATACAGTATGGAAACGCTTAGGTACCCAATGACAAAAAATAATTTTCAGGATGTGTAGGGACATGCAAAGCGGCATTACTCCATGACAGTCATTTTGATTTATGACAATATTCCAGTTTGGTTCCATTAACCTGTCATGAAATTGACCGACTTGACGTCGGTGACCTAACATGACCTTGAAAATATATAATATAACAATATATATAACATAACATTATATATCAAACAAGTCGCTAGTGTGGCCAAGAACACCTCGCTTTTTTAATATACGGGAAGCGCATCAGTGCCAATTTTTGTGATCCGGCGCTACGATTTTTTTTTTACTTTAGCGGCCTCTAACTAGAAAAAAAAAATTCAGCTTATTTCCATTTTCTTGCTTTAAACAACGCGCCGGTCATTTCTAAATCGGTACGCAAAAAATGGCGTATAACGACCCGCAAAATCTGGAGTTATGTGCGAAAAATCGGAGGGGTGGGCTGATTTCGCCCCCACCCCCCCCCCCCCAGGGTGCGTGTTAACTAATCCATGGTTGTCGGACCAACGTTATGTAGACAAGAGACATTATGTGTTGCCAAAATGTCGTGCGGAACGAATGATATTGGGCCAGGACACCGTACCGGACTGGAATATTGTGCAGAACCAATATACCGTACCGGACCAAAATACTATGCCAGATCAAAACACCACGCTGAACCAGAATGCCGTGCCAACCATAATACAGTACCGGACCGGAATACCGTGTCGGACCAAAACACCGTGCCGAAGCAAAACACCGTACCGGACCAAAACACCGTACCGGACCAAAACACCGTACCGGACCAAAACACCGTACCGGACCAAAACACCGTACCGGACCAAAACACCGTACCGGGCCAAAAATTCGTACCTTTCGATGCCGATGGGCGAAGCACGCGGGACAGTTCCTATAGTCAACACTCCTGCAATACGGGGAGAGGCTACCAAACTTGTTCACGTGTGGCCGTCGAGGCGTGCCTGCCAGGCTTCCAAGTGTTCACGAGATCAACTGATATATTAGCGTGCCTCTACAGGTAGCCTGCTACATACCACACGATAGTCGATGTCGGTGCTGTGTATATATGTAGGCGTGTGACCTCGATGTGCAGTTTTCAACTGTAGATTCGCAACTCACATGACGGTTTATTGTCGCAATGTTTTATGCGGTTTCTGAAAACACGTTTCACATTAAAATATCGACCACAATCAATAAACCTAACTGCCTAAGGAAGAGAACAGATAAGTAAGCACAACCACGCGAGCATGTATGTGCAGTCTATTTTCTTCAGCATCATCATATTACATGAGCTCAATCACATGAGCACTTACTTTACAATGCGAAACTGCCTGTGGAGTACACCACCTACTTGAAAACTAAAAGTTAGGGTTCAAACCGAACCGCTCCCCTGAAAGATATCTGTAACCGAACCACCAATTAGAAAGGTACTCAACGTGGGTGATAACATGCGTTTGTTTTCATGAAGCGCTGTCAAGCCTATATGACGCAACCTAAGACTTTACAAGTGGCGCTGCCAAATGTTATTTGAGAGCCAGATATGATAGGCACATTTGTGTTTACTATGGCTATCCTAACAATGAATTGTGATGTTGGACTATTATACAAAGGACGAACACTGAACATAGAAGATTTAGCGATTTACGCACTGTGGTGGTGCACGCTTAGTCCTCACTGTCTCTTGTGATACACTGGTAGATCACGGTCTCTATATATTCACTGTCCACGGCTCGACTATACACGTTGCTACCTCTGGCCTTGCCCTGACGCGACTGGGCCCTGCCAGGGCGAACAGTCCGAAATGACGCAACCTAAGACACTGGCACATGTGAACACTGCGCGCTGCGTGAGAATACCTACCGAGGTTCTGCCGCTTAACACATATCACTTCACCAACGGAGCCTCCATCGAAAACTAACAGACGCCTTCAAGCTGCCCTTCTCGTCGACTCAGTATTGTTGCGCACGGAGTAACAGAACATAGTTTCGCACTAGATATGAACATCACGCTCGGGGCGGTCGATCTACTTAGCTCAAGCTATTTAGAGGTGTCAACGTCTCTTACGCACACAATCCAACCAGCCGTGCACTTTGCGGCTACAATATATATATATGCTATCACTACTGCAGCATGAAAAGAGCAATTTCGGTCCGCTTCCGAACCGTGCCGTCGCTATCATCGGAACTCAAAGCATCTCAATCAAAGCATTGTTCGCGAGGAACAATAGCGGAAGCCTACATAATGACCGAAGTGAAAACGCGGCAGAATGGTGAACCTAGTCCCCATCAATTATCGAGTTTCGTGGTGGCTCACAGAGTGAACTACCCAGCGACGTGACACATTACGTAGCGACGTGACACACGCTGCGGTGACGTGGCACATACCGCGGTGACGTGACACATACCGCAGCGATATGACGCATGACGCAGCGATGTGGCACATGCCGCAGCGATGTGCCACGTGATGTATTTCCGTGGCACATGCCGTAGCGACGTGGTATATGACGTTTTGACGTGGATACCCACATCGAGAGTCAGCACAGGATACACTGCTCTGGAGCAGGATGCTGAAATGTAGCGCAGGTGTCAGGATGCAGTGCTCTGCTGCTACCGCAGGTGGTAGGGTGCAGTGCTGTGTTGCTACCGCAGGTGGCAGGGTACAGTGCTGTGTTGCTATCGCAGGTGGTCAGGGTGCAGTGCGATGTTGCTACCGCAGGTGGCAGGGTGCAGTGCTGTGCTGCTCGTCGCAGGTGTCAGGGTGCAGTGCGGTGTTGCTACCGCAGGTGGCAGGGTGCAGTGCGGTGTTGCTACCGCAGGTGGCAGGGTGCAGTGCTGTGCTGCTCGTCGCAGGTGGCAGGGTAATGTGCGGTGTTGCTCGTCGCAGGTGGCAGGGTGCAGTGCGGTGTTGCTACCGCAGGTGGCAGGGTGCAGTGCGGTGTTGCTACCGCAGGTGGCAGGGTGCAGTGATGTGCTGCTCGTCGCAGGTGGCAGGGTGTTGTGCTGTGCTGTCCGTCGCAGGTGGCAGGGTAATGTGCGGTGTTGCTCGTCGCAGGTGGCAGGGTGCAGTGCGGTGTTGCTACCGCAGGTGGCAGGGTGCAGTGCGGTGTTGCTACCGCAGGTGGCAGGGTGCAGTGATGTGCTGCTCGTCGCAGATGGCAGGGTGTTGTGCTGTGCTGTCCGTCGCAGGTGGCAGGGTGCAGTGCTGTGTTGCTCGTTGCAGGTGGCAGGGTGTAGTACGATGTTGCTACCGCAAGTGGCAGGGTGCAGTGCTGTGCTGCTCGTCGCAAGTGTCAGGGTGCAGTGCGGTGTTGCTACCGCAGGTGGCAGGGTGCAGTGCTGTGCTGCTCGTCGCAGTGCTGTGATGGAGGATAGCGGTACCGATGTGTGCCATAGTGCAGTGATTTGCCGCGGGATACAGATATTTCACCTGCCACTTAACCTGCAGGATAATTGCACACCCAGTGATGGTCATGCAGTGTGGCCCGAGGGGCGAGATGGAGCAATTACATGAGCAATTACTTTACAATGCGAAACTGCCCGTGGAGTACACCACCTACTTGAAAACTAAAAGTTAGGGTTCAAACCGAACCGCTCACCTGAAAGGTATATGTAACCGAACCACCAATTAGAAAGGTACTCAACGTGGGTGATAACATTCGTTTGTTTTCATGAAGCGCTGTCAAGCCTATATGACGCAACCTAAGACTTTACAAGTGGCGCTGCCAAATGTTACTTTAGAGCCAGATATGATAGACACTTTTGTGTTTACTATGGCTATCCTAACAATGAATTGTGATGTTGGACTTTATACAAAGGACGAACATTGAACATAGAAGATTTAGCGAGTTACGCACTGTGGTGGTGCACGCTTAGTCCTCACTGTCTCTTGCGATACACTGGTAGATCACGGTCTCTATATATTCACTGTCCACGGATCGACTATACACGCTGCTACCTCTGGCCTTGCCCTGACGCGACTAGGCACTGCCAGGGCGAACAGTCCGAAATTGGTCGCGCGTCCGTGGTGCCATATAACCATAAACCACGGCCCGCGCTCGGCACATGCGACACACGCACAACACCTCCCCTCCACGTTCGTTGTCAGGTTCCAGGCTATGCCCACGACTACTACACATTTCCACCTCCCCTCCGAGTCGACGACGGCAGACTGTTGGTGTCGACTCACAACACCCTGCCGCCACAGCTCTGTCTACAGCACAATGCTTCACAACATGCACATCGTACCGGCGAGTGCGTGAAGGCTACCCGTAAGAAGGAAGCCTGGAGTCGATTTGGAGGCGAGCGGGGCGGTGAGAGCGTCTGCCGCTGCGACGGGGAACCGGACTGGTCGGTGGCTGTGGGGGCGGTGACCGTCGGTCGGTCAACTCGTCCGCAAAACGAACAGTGCGCGGTGGGTGGGTCGGCGCGGCCTGACTGGGCGGCGCGGACGGACACGGCGGTGTGTACTCGGACACGAGTGGGCGGAATGGGTGCAGGAAACGGCGGTTGCGCCAATATATGCGGCCACTGGGGAGCTTCACTAAGAAGCCACGTCGTCGGCCTACACCTACGACAGTGCCTCGCCGATCCCATAATCCGGTCGAGGGGTCCTGAAGGGACACGTGGGTCCCAACGCGCAGGCTGGGCAGTGGCATGGCCGCTCGGTCATTGCGGTCACGGGCCGCTTACCGGAGTGAGTCGGCGTGGGCGTCACAACCGTCAGCGGCTCGCTGCTACTCAGGTGCGAAGGCACGGTGGTGAATGGGGACCGCTGAGCGCAGAGGACGGCCGAGAAGGATTTGAGTGGGTGACCGGTGGTCCGCTCGCGGGGTGTTGCGAAGCTCTAGCAGCCCACGAGCGAACGCATCACAGTCAAGGTCCCCCGCTACGGTCACTTTCTGCACCAGTCTCTTCACCAGTTTGACGGCCGCCTCAGCGTGGCCATTGGACTGGGGGTAGTGCGGGGTAGACATGCGATGTGTTACGCCCCAGCGCCGCAGGAAGTCTCTGGTGAGATGAGCAGTGTACTGCGGGGCACCGTCGCTGCGTAGCACACAGGGAACACCGGTGGAGGCGAAGATTTCCCGCAGGTGCCGGATCAGAGTCCGGGCGGTGGCGTCGCCGACGCAGTGCACAACTGCGGGCCACCCGGAGAGCCGATCAACGTACACCAGGTAGGTCTTGCCTGCGTGACTGAAGAAATATGTGGACACAGACTCGAAGACTCGGCTCGGCGGGGGGTCCGACATCAGTGGCTCTCGCTGCTGGCGAAGCAGCCGTTCACGGCATACCTGGCAGGAGCCAACGGTGTCTGCAAAATCGCGGTCGATGCCGGCCCAGTATACAGATTGGCGTGCGCGGCGCTGTGTGCGTTCGATTCCCTGGTGCGAGTCGTGCAGGCGCTGCAGTGTCTCTGCTCTGAGGCTTCTGGGGATGACCAGACGAGGACCACATACCAGGATGCCGTCGTCAACGGCCAGGCGATCTCGCACGCCCCAGTATGGCCTCAGGACAGCGGGCAGGTCACGTCTCTGATCAGGGAAGCCGTTTGTCACGGCCTCGCACAACGCTATGTACTCGGCGTCGGCGCGGGCAGCGTCGCGGACGCGGGTCAACGTGGCATCCTCGATGGGAGACACCCGGGCTCCGTCTGGATCCAGCTGGGTCACTGAGCGCACGACGAGACTGTGGAGCTGATGAGTCACGTCATCTTCGGCTTCCTCGTCGTCTGGTGTGGGGTCCTCCACTGGGGCTCTGGAGAGAGCATCTGGGATACAGTGATGCTTGCCAGACTGCCAGATGGTCGTGAAGCTATACGCCAGGAGCTTCATGCGGAGGCGTCGCAGTCGGGGATTGTCGATCTCCGGCAGATATTTCTGGTTGAGGATGGGCACCAGCGGGCGGTGGTCGGTGAGAACATCGTATGACGGGAGGCCTGCCAAAAACTGGTGGCACTTGCGTACGGCCCAGGTCACAGAGAGGAGCTCCAGTTCGATGACGGGGTATCGTGATTTCGTGACCGACAGGAATCGTGACCCGCATTGCACCAGCCGCCACTGTTCGTCGTGACGTTGGAGAAGGGCGTATCCAAGGCCGTGCAACCGAGAGGCGTCAGTCTGCAAGGCGGTGGGTCGTCGCGGGTCAAAGTACGCGAGCACTGGGGGTGACACGAGCGTCCTTTTCACTGCCTCAAAGGCCTGAGTGTGAGCCTCGGTCCATATCCATATGTTCTGGGGCCACAGCAGGTCACGCAGCGGCTCGGCTGCCAGCGCAGTGTCAGATGAGAAGGCACCCAGTTGGTTCACGAGTCCCATGAAACTGCGCAGATCTGTGAGATTGGCAGGTGTGGGGAACTCAGCGATGGCCTTTACCTTCCGCTGGTCGACTGTGTAGCCGTCGGCAGTCACATCGTAGCCACAGTAGCTAACCGATGGCTCGGCGAACACCAGTTTACCGGGGTGCAGCATGATGCCGGCTGCGTCACACCGCTCCAAGATTTGGACCACGTGTTGCAGATGCGGTGCATACTGGCAGTCGTGTGCCAGCACGTCGTCAACGATTTTACACGTACGACTGATGCCGAAGAGGGCTTGGTCACCTCGCCGGTTATATTCGTCTCCGCTCGCGGAGAGACCTTGAGGCAGTCGTAGCATGCGGAACCGGCCCCACAGCGTAATGAAGCAGGTGAGGTCCTGGTCACGACGGTCTAGTGGCACCTGGAAGTAACCCGATCGGGCGTCCAGCTTCGTGAAGTAACGCGCCCCGACATCGATGGTGGAGACCGCCTCCTGCGGCGTGCACACTGGGTGGGCGCCACGCCGAACGTACTTGTTCAAGCGAGTGAGGTCGACAGTCAGACGCACTGCTGAACCATGGCTGCCCGCAGGATCTGCGTGTTTCGCTACTGGGACGATGGGGTGGCACCAATCTGAGGGGTATTCCACGGGAGCGATAACACCCTGCTCCAGAAGCTCGTCCAACTGCTGACGGATATCATCCTGCCACGCGAAGGGGATGGGCCGAGCTGCTGTGACAGCATGTGGACGGGCGTCGTCCATCAGTTCGATGCGTGCCGGGCCACCAGTCATTTCACGAAGGGGCGGGGCCGTGCTGAAGACGCGTGGGAATGCTTCTTTTAGCTCCGCCAGGTGAGCTGCTCGTTGCTGCCGGGGAGGCTCCCCAAAAGCCGGGTCCCAGGTCGGGAGCGGCCCACGAACAGAGCAGGTTACTGGATCACCTGACTTGTGCACAAGTGTCTGGTTCGTGCTGAATTTTCGTCGGCGCGGGGGTCACGCCGGCGCCTCCTCTCGCGTCCTCGTGAGAGGTGCTGCCATCTAGCGGCGGTGACAGCCCCTCTTGTCTGACAGTGCTGCCGCTAGGCGGCGCGGCTTCTGTATCCGTTCCACCGGCGGCGATGCTCGCCACCTGACTGGGGAAGTCCGGTGACAGAATTCCGAGGGCGATGGAGTCGTGCCAGGAGAGCAGGGCGCTGTCCAGGCCCTGTGTGACATGCACGGTCACTGTCGCTGTGATTGCACCCAATGTCAAGTCACACTGCACAGTCCCATAGCACTGCAGCTCGTGGCCACCAGCTGCATGCAGCTTGTCCGCGGGCGGAGACAAACGACTTATGTCGACATTCAGGTCGGCAGCCTGCGCCACACCAATGCAGGAAGTTTCCACTCCGGTGTCGGGTGTCCAGAGCGTTGAGCCGGCACCATTATGGTGGGTCATAAACAGCCTGATCCTGGGAGAGCGGCGGGACGACAGGCCGTAAACTCATATGTCGGACATGTTCGCACGATGCTGGCCCGAGTCCCTTTGTCTGGAGCTGTCGCGCTGTGCTGGAGCTGTTCCAGATGTCGCGCCACGTTGACGACACCTTGCCAGAAAATGGCCGCGACGGTGACACAGGTGACACGTGGCCGTCCGGGCAGGGCATGGCTCCCCGTCGGCGTGCGGGTAGCGACCGCAGGCGGGACACCTGTCCAGCGTCGGATGCGAGTCTGTCCGACGGGTGTTTGAGCCGCTAGGATCCATTCGACGAGTGCCTGGGCGGCTGGAGTCTGACTGACGGGCACGGGCAGTCCTGTTCCGACGATATGCGGACACAGGTTGGACGTGGCCGTTTGTCATGGCAGCCGAGTTCTGACGGGCGTTTTCTTGCGCACGGCAGATGTGGACTGCTGACTGCAGGGTGAGACCACTTTCGCTCAGACGCGCACGCAGTGTGTCCTCATCTCAGATCCCTGTGACGATGCGATCACGAAGCTGTGAGTCTGTGCAATGCGGACAGAAGTCGCAAAACTGGGCGAATTCGCGCAAAGCCATCAGAAACTCATCAAATGTCTCACCGTCCGCTTGCTGACGGCGGAAGAACTCTCGCCGGTCCAGGATAACGTTACGCTGCCGACGCAGATGGCGCTTCATGCCCCGGATGATGGTCTGGATGTCGGGCGTGGAGACGTCAATATCCAGGCCGTGACGGAGGGTTCGCGTCCACTGGTCGTCGAGCAGGCGACGAGAGCGGCGGTTTGACTCGCCGGCGGGAGGTCATACAAACCGGTGAGAATGGCGTATCCCTCGAATTTGTCCCGCCAAGAGGCGAACTCGCGCAGGCTGGCACCTTCCATTAGCCTGGGGGCAGGCTTGGCTGTCGCACCCAGCCGTCTCGTGCCGCGGGTGGCTGAACCAGGGTCAGCACCGGCGGCATCGGTGCGGTCGGCAGCGGAGTCGGTCAGCGTGCTGTGCTGCGGTCTGGCCTGGGTGGCTGATTCGGCCAGCGCCAGAAGCCGTTCCTCTCTCCTGGCCGATGCTGTGGCTTGCTCCGTAAGCAGATCCGTCAGGCGGGAGAGGGTTTCGGTGAGAGCGTCCGGATCCATATTACCGACGCGCCATGTGGTGGTGCACGCTTAGTCCTCACTGTCTCTTGCGATACACTGGTAGATCACGGTCTCTATATATTCACTGTCCACGGCTCGACTATGCACGCTGCCAACTCTGGCCTTGCCCTGACGCGACTGGGCACTGCCAGGGCGAACAGTCCGAAACTGGTCGCGCGTCCGTGGTGCCATACAACCATAAACCACGGCCCGCGCTCGGCACATGCGACACACGCACAACACGCACTGCATAATTTCAACATCACAATTATGCATTGTTGTGTGCACTTATGTCGTCAGCAACAGTTCGGCAGGCCAGGCTGCACCGGTCCTGCTGACACACAAATGACCTGCACAGGTACACTGTGCCGCAATACAGTTATATGTGTGGTTCAGACGACCCATCCGAGCTCGATAGAAGTAAGTCGATTGCTGACAAGTCGATTGTCAGCTGACCGGTGACACGCCCATAGAGCGAGGTCACGCCTGGGACCCGCCTGACACTGAGAGGTGGATCCCACACACAAATACCCGGGTTGCTGCGCAGTGATCACGTGCAGAGTATTCACGGGCAGGATTCCTGGTCTGTCAAGTTGTTATCGACGCCAATTGTGCGTGTGATGCTGCGGTGTTAAATACAAGCGTTAAACAGCGATGACGCCAGGTGACGCAACTTCCAGTATTTGGAGCAGGTGTTGGCAGGACACTGAACGAGCTGGCTCAAGATGGTTCTACCACCTCATAATGGATCAAGGGCGCTTTGAAGTAAACAAAAAAGAAGAAACAAGCGAAAGCTGATTAGATGGGCGTCAATAGCGTGGTTAACAGAAAACAGATGTGAAGCAGAGGAGAGAAGGCAGACGCGATCAGTAAACAAAAGTGGCGTAAATATTGAGCATGGTTCAAAATCATCTCCCCAGCAACATAGACATAAATTTTAACAACATCTACATCTACTCATCTATCAACATCATCTATCTATCAACTATCAACTATCAACAACAACATCTACTTTTAACCATTCAATCTAACATGCCAGAAACAAAGGCCATAATCTGCTTGAGGCAGCCACTTCACTGGTATCCAAACTTTGGTACCACTGTGGTGACGGGTTTGAAGCCTATCAGTTCAAATCGGAGAACGTGAAATTAAGTCACCCTCGGGTGGTTCAGGGATAGAACTGCGCACATTGAGAAGTTTTGTTAATGCGTGGATGTGCTCAGTGGTGGAGTTCCGGCGTTAGTGGATGGTGCTGGAGCTCAACATATGAGTGGCTGACCATCGCCCAGCTGCTACGAATGAACATTAGGATTATGCGGACACGTGGAAAGGTGTCTTCAAACCACGATGGCATGTAGACGCAGCTCCCGACCTTTCCGGAACACCGTTGAGAACTGCACCAGTGGTTGTGGTGGTTTGGCGCCACCCCCAGTGGCGGCAAAGCTCTTGTCTGCTGGTGGTCTTGGTATATGCGTATAACAAAAACATGCTGCTACTGGTGATGTTGCTATATGTGATTCCTGTGCGCAATGATTTGATAACCATTGATTTGCCTGCATGCTTCGTATTGCCGGAATCAGCAGCTCAAATAGCGCTTGCCACACGTCACTTGAAACTACGGTACGTCTTTTTAAGACTAAAAGAAATGTGCGTCAATGCCACGTGATTTACGTTAATGGCATGCCACACTTTAGCTGAAAAACACGGCATGCCCCGGCATCATGGTCTCCTGTGGAAGCCGAGGCATGACTGACTAGCACGACTGCTAGTGCCGATGTCGTGGTCGGTCCGCCGTTCGGCCGCCGCCCGGTGCGAGGCATTCGTACGCGGGCGGCGGCCGCCAGCCGGAAGTGCGGCACTGTGCCGCCGGCGCAAATTGCCCAAGTTTTCGCGCTCGACTTGTGCCGGCCGCCACTGGCCCGGAGAGAAGTGTCATTGGGGCGGAGAGCGCGAGCGCATTACACTGCCGGCAATGTCGGCCAACTGCCGGGCGGCCGCCGGCCGGCCACACCGTCGCGTCTGCAGTCGCGGGCACTTGGCACCGCGATGAGGTCCGTTTGTCGGGTCGTCGTGGGACACATAGCGCCGGAGATGAGCCGCTGAACGCCCACTCGGCCGGCCGCTCGGACGAGTCCATTATTGCATTGTCGGTGGCCGTCTGGACGCGTCCGTAAGCGACCAAGTCATTCGCGTGCTCTCGCGAACGCCGGCAGCTGCGTCCAACGAGAACGACGAGAACACTATCGGCTGGCGAGATGGCAGCTGGTCTGTAGTGCCGTGTTTGTAAAGGCTGGCTTTAACCGGATCTGATGCAGGTATACCAACGAAGAGAACGATCTGCCAAGGGCTACGATTGTATAATAAGCTCAATGAAGAAACTTCTGGTGTACAACATAGCGGTGTATGTATGTGTGCATCTGTTTGTCTATTGGGTGGTTCACGACGAACTTTCTGCACATTCACGGCTAATGACGCCGCCCACACTGTTTCGCCGGTGCCCCGCGGGATTGGGAAATGTTCCGAGCGGCGCTAGTGTCGAACCCAGGACCTTTGGTACCCAGAGCCCAACACCTTAACCACTCGGCCATATCCGCCCCTGTGTGTGTGCATCGCAATACTTCCTATGCTTTTGTATTCTACCCGGTTTCGTCTCTTGCTAAAAGGCACTTGTCTCTAGTGCACTACGTTACACCACTGCAATGGTGTAATGCTTTTACATCCATCAATATTAATTACTTGGAAAAGGTCAATACGTTGCGCTTATAAACGCATTGAGTCACGGTCGATGTGGACATCACGGTATGCTTGTATGTTGGAAGAGGATTAGAGTGGAGTGAGGTAGGGTGGGGTGAGGGGGGATTGCTTGATGCCCACGTTGAAGTTTAGAAGGCAGTCAATGTAGCCGCTTGTGGCAGGCGGAAATGAACGTCACTGAGATGGTGGTGACAAGGTCACATCAAAGACAGCTTATGTCATTCCGTGTCAACATGCCAGAATCGGCTGATATTGGAAAGCGTAAGCACTTGGAGATTTCGCACGACTGTAATGATTTTTACTTTGGTAGAGTGTTACTGAAGTTACAACGTCTTTCGCGATGTTGCTCAGAGGAGCGGCCAAGGATGTCCACAAGCCCAACCCCTTCCCCGAGCAACCAAAAATACACTAGACCACAAATTTTCAACAACTTTTCACATTTTCAGCAGGCAAAACCATAAGCTTTCGACACGCTTCGCGCGGATTGCGTCTGTTTCGTCCCAAAAAATTCGTTGGTCCCGTTAAGAAAATCCTGGTTGCGCCCCAGATATCGTTGGGGTCAATGTGACCACAGACAGCACCACAGCACACGTGCACCTCTGAACGGGTGGCTCCGGTCTTCACTTTATAAGTCCATATAAGAAAATACGTTTTATCAGCTGATCTTAAAGCAAAATGCCAAACCCACACAATGCACAATTAATGTCCCTAAGAAGCAGGACGACTTGACGATGCACAGATATCAGCAAGGTCAACCAAAGATAGACCGAATTGAGGTGTGATAGGGGGAGGTGCCCGCCTGACCGCTGTCCGTCAAGCCGAGCTCAGTCTGTCCGAGCTGACGCCGCCTGAACTCTCTCTCTCCCTCTTTCTCTTTCTCTCTCTCTCTCTCTCTCTCTCTCTCTATCTCTCTCTCTCCTTCTCCATCTCTCCATCTCTCTGTCTCTCTGTCTCTTTCTGTCTCTCTGTCTCTCTATATCTATATCTATATCTCTGTATCTCTGTATCTCTATCTCTCTCTCTATCTCTATCTCTGTATCTCTATATATCAATATCTTTATCTAGATCCATCTCTTTCTCTTTCTCTATCTCTATCTCTATCTCTATCTCTATCTCTATCTCTATCTCTATCTCTATTTCTATCGTTATCTCCATCTCCATCTCCATCTCCATCTCCATCTCCATCTCCATCTCCATCTCCATCTCCATCTCCATCTCCATCTCCATCTCCATCTCCATCTCCATCTCCATCTCCATCTCCATCTCCATCTCCATCTCCATCTCCATCTCCATCTCCATCTCCATCTCCATTTCCATCTCCATCTAAATCTCCATCTCCATCTCTATCTCTATCTCTATCTCTATGTATATCTTTGTCTAGATCTATATCTATGTCTCTGACTCTATCTATGTGTATGTGTGTGTGTGTATGTGTGTGTATGTGTATGTATGTATATATATACATGTGTGTGTGTGTGTGTGTGTGTGTGTGTGTGTGTGTGTGTGTGTGTGTGTGTGTGTGTGTGTGTGTGTGTGTGTGTGTTGTGTGGGGGTGGTGGGTGGGTGGGTGGGTGGGTGGGTGGGTGGGTGGTTGGGTGTTGGTGGGTGGGTGGTTGGGTGGGTGGGTGGTGTGTGGGTGTGTGTGTGTGTGTGTGTGTGTGTGGTTGTGTTGTGGTGTGTGTGTGTGTGTGTGTGTGTGTGTGTGTGTGTGTGTGTGTGTGTGTGTGTGTGTGTGTGTGTGTGTGTGTGTGTGTATGTGTGTGTGGGTGTGTGTGTATGTGCACTTGTAAGGCGTGAAAAAACGAGGACCAAATTTGAGTACACCCGGACAACCGAGTACCGGAGGTGAAAACATATTACCAATTCCGGTCTTCGCTATTTTTTCACAAGTTAGAGGCGATTCTTATAGTCGTTTGAGCCACGTGACGAAGTTTCATGATGGTCCTACAGTTTCGCAATACATGTGATTGTGTGTGACAGGAGTGTAAAAGTTTGTTTGCGAAACGACGCGTCTAACCGTGTGTGAGAAAAACCGATGGAACCTCCGGCACTCGCTCAATAGTGTTGGATGGTTTATTTTACATATGTGTGGTGATACTGCTGTGGAAAGATGTAGAATTGAGTGCATGGATAATTCTTACTTGTATTATCCGTCTATATTCGCTCTTTATTATTATAAAACATCTTACTTTACTTTTGGTAGAGCATATATTGATACGTATCTTGCAGCACTATCAACAGCTGATGAAATATTTGGAACTGCATTGTGGGTGGGTCTCTTTTGCTGTCTTAGGTGGTGCTGAGTGTTTAATGCTGGATACAAGCATTTTTTGGGAGGTGTTTTTCTCTCAAAGATTGTCTTCTATTCTCTAAATTCTACGTATAGAAAGAGTATTGCAAGTTTGATATCTCTGTTTCCAAAGGTACACGCGTGAAGTTAGATTCGCCATGAAATGATAGGATCTACTCATAGAATGTCAGGTGCATTTAAGTTTGATATAATTGGAACCACTAATGATTCTTAAGTTTAGAATGTGACCAATGACAATGCATTGCAAGAATCGGCTTCAAAGCAGATCATATTTAAGATAGCTTAACCAGGGGCATGGGTGGGAAACTCCTCTAATTCCAGTCCGGGGAGCCGGCCATGTGCGTGCTTTGCATACATCTGTGGAGGGCGCCTGCTAGAGCTGACATGCCCCCTTGAGTACACCCGTTTGTGCCACCGTTTAGCATGGAACCCCATTGGGTGAGCCCCCAGCCGATGTGAGTTTTCCAATTTCCTTCATGTATTCTGTCCTTAATAATAATTGTAAAGTTTTGTCTCTCAGGCCAGCACCGTGAAATGTTATCTCACTGGCAATAATGGAAAATTAACCTAGTTGGTGAAACCGACTTTGGGCTTCATCAGCCCCTCGGATCGATTTCGGGTAATTTATGTTAACCCGCGCCGTCTTTCCGGTCAAATCCTCCCACCCCGTCTCGGGGGGGGGGGCGGTTGAAGACCCCCTCTGAAATCCAAACTAAGCGTCGCACGAAAACGAAAGAGGTGTCATCGGAAAGCGCTCGACGGGTAGGGTCAGGGTCCACCCTCCAAAACACTTTCCTCCCAAAAGTGAAGTCACCAGGGGGGCTAGATTTTCACGACTTTTCATGACTTACATAACCCCCATCTAAAATTCAAACTAAGCATTGCACGAAAACGAAAGAGGTGTCATCGGAAAGCGCTCGACATGCAGGGCCCGGATCCACCCCCAAAACAATTTCCCCCAAAATAACGTCACTATGGGGGCTACGTTTTCACGACTTTTCACGACTTACCTTATGTTTTTGGCTCTGGGGAGTTCATTTGGGGGATATTTGTGAACAATATTTGGAATCAGGAAAGGACAGCGAAATCGACCAGGACAATACATTCCCCCCCCCCCCCAAAAAAAAAAAAAAAAAAAATCAAAATCAAAATTTTGAGTTCAAGTTTTCTTTACTTTTCCTTTTCTAATAGACAGAGCAGACCGAGAAACGTTGCTGGAAGTCAACAACGTTTCTCAGTTTGCTCTATCCATTATAGTCTAAATGCTTACTTTAGGCAGAATCTTCGATTTGAACTCTAATAGGCAAATATGCAATATTAATATGTAGTCAAAAACGATAAAAAAGAAAACTTACTCTCGTACGTTTTGAAAATATGTACAGCTAAGCTTCGGGTAATATCGTAAATGTGTGATTCAACGTGTTGGTCAGATTTGTGGAAAAAATGTTTCAATGCTATAGTTATGGAAGTGACTAAGAGGATGTGACCACTTATTTCTGTTTGAGATGTTTTCTTTTCAGCTTGCAAGTAGTTGTTAACCTGCTTTTAGATTAAAAATAATCAAAACAAAAATTCGAAAGTTACAATTTTGGAAATACAATATAACTTAGCGTAAACTAATCTGAACCTTCGTTATCAGAATATGTGGAAGAATTAATGTTTCTCTCTAAACTTTCCCTTTTAAGAACATAACCTGACATAACCTCAACTATCCTACCCTCTTTTGTTCTTTTTATGGGGGTAAAGTGTGTGTAAAACATGTCCCGTGAACACCTGAGGTAACAATAATGTAAATACGCCTTAACCTTGGAGACGCTTATGTACATGTAAAATATTAAACACATACAATAGCCGAACAATGTAGATTTTCAAACAAACCTCAATCTACTGATACTTCATTCAATAGGCTTGGACATATGGGGAATCGATAATGAGCCACGCCATCCTACTATAAATGTGACGTCAATATTTAACACACGCACATCCGGGGGCAGATATCTGCCCCACCTGCGGGGTTTCATAATTTTCCGCCATACTAATCAGGCAATAGCAAGGCCAAACCTCGCATGACTGCTCATTTGTCTTTTCCGCATATCTTCATACATTTTTAACCCTGGGTCATCTCAGGTCAGGTCACCAGGTCAGGCGAAGTGACCCAACATCCCTCGGATTTCTAGGTGGCATAACTTCCACAATAATTGGGCGATTGATTTCAAACTTACAACACTTCATGATCTCATCAGGGACCATAATACATGTCGTTTTTATCATAGCATTGACCTGGGGCCAGGTCGCGGCCATGGCTTCCCCATTACAGGGCTATGGTAAAATATACAAATGTTTCCTGGTTACATATTTGCTTTCCGAATGACCTCACAACGGTTGTGGCGTGTAGTTGGTCGTTATGCTCAATGCTACCGCTGATATTTCTGATCAGTGACCTCACCAAGGCCATCTGAGGTCACCTGATATCACTAGCAAATTTCTGCGCATTATATCGCACTGCATTGAGCTAGAAGTGTCAAATTACCGTCATTGTGCTTGTATCATCAAGACGTGTCGATCGATACATTACATGCCCTCCATAGGCTAGTTCATGATCTTGACCTAAGGTCATAGTTTCGGAGTAAGAAGTATTCCTGCTTGGGCACGTAGTTGGCGCCTCGATTGTTCTCTGTAAATCGAATAGCGTTCGCCATTTGTTTCTATTTGTTACAGGTCCTGATATATTTGTCAATATCTGAAAGTCCCACCCGATCTCGTCGAATTTGATCTATGATGACCCAATGTCCCCTAGTATTAACCTGAGCGAAAAGATTAGCGGACCGGCGGACCTGAGCGGACCTGAGCGGACCAGCGAAGTTGGCACGGACCGCCGGATGTGCGAGTGTTAAGGTTGCAGGGCCAGCAAAATAAGTGCTAACAAGTAGGATTGCTTATAAAGTTAGGTGATGTGCTCTTCTAGTTGTTGCAAGTCCTGCGAATCAATTTATCGCATAATTCACTTTGAGTTCCTTTCTATGGATGAGAAGACAGAACCGCCTTCGTAGGTTGCGCACTGAGATACAATGAATCGAACCTGATGAATGTGCCTCTGTTTTGGGGATCCCAGTATGGGGGAGCTCGTCCTGATCTGCATGATATCTCGGAAATATAATTATGGCTGTGTCACATTGGAATGCAATCATGGAAGAAAGCTGCTTCCTTGTATAAGAGGTGTCTTGTAGCTGTTTAGAATGATTGATGAGTAAAATATGCGCTGATAGGCAGATGCCCTGAGAACAAATAAACTACTTTTCCAGTAAAAAGATGCGCTGAGAAAATATTTACCTTTCTTTCAAATTGGTAGCTGATGGGGAAGGAAATTACATGCTGCACTACAGCACGCTCACCGAAGGCTTAATTTCGCAAGAATTTGAAAGCGGGTCAGTTCACTTGCTTACTGAAATGGATGTATTCTTTACATTACGGGCTGAATTCATTTACCATATCGACAGACTGCAGCTTTGGGCAACGGCTAATGTGGAAAAAGATTGCGCATACACAGCGCGTTGTTACCTACAAATATAAATGTGGGCATGCCTCACAACCCAGGATAAGGCCATGATTTAGGATTTTGTTTGGGGCAAACTATCGGCAAAGTGTCTTCATGGATAAGATGCCCTGCTTGAAGTAACCACAAAAATGAGGATGCAATGTTCTAATACATATTTATGTGCACATTGCCACATAAAACTACATCCTTCAGATGATTTCGACTTCAATTTCAAGATAATTTCATTCCAGATAATTAGCTGTTTTTGATGGAGGAGAATGACATCTCCCCCCCCCCCATCCTTTATCACCAATGATGATGGTTTCTGCCTCGATTTCCACCCCACCCCTAACCACAAAAGGTGCAATGCCTTTGCTTTATTTTCTCTTTCATACAAACGACTTGGACTTCGCAGCTTTTATACTCTTGCCTTTGGTTTTGGCTTTAGTTCCGATCTTTTGGAATCAACCCTTCTCATTATTTAACTAACGTTTTCAACTGTTGGCTCTAGCCTGCTTTTGGTTTGATCTTTGAAGGTATGGAAGTGGCACCATCTAGGTTAGCTTTAGCTGTTCAGCTTCAAATGCAGTCTTGGCTTCATTCATCGTACTATGGTTTCTGCTTTGATGAGGTCATTGACCTGGCTTGATCTCCATGCCTAGCTCTGATCAATAAATCAACCCCCACAAAACATTCTGGTGTAAATTGATAATGGGCTCATCTTTTCACTTTATCTAATTATTTTCGCAGGTGTTCGTCGCTAATATTTCATTGATGCAGCACTTTTATCACATGTAGAGCCAGAGGCGGATCCGAAAGCCAAGCATGGGGCTAAATTCAAAAACGTTCCTCCAGTTTCGAAACAGCCATCGTATTTTAACCGGAAACAGTCGTCGGATCTGCTTAAGACAACACTTATGTCATGAAATGTTCTTAGACTTGAAGAATATGGTATTTTACTGATTGCAAAAGCTAGGCAAAATCGGCCTCCTTGGACGAGGAACATGGCTCCCTTGCCCGTCCTTGGATCCGCCAGTTTGCAGCTAATTTTTTCAAGTGTCCTCAGATATGTTGACTAAATGTTGGCAGATACGATCAATTATTCAAGAGTTTAAAAGGATGCAATCTAAACGTTGATATTATGTTTGGTTAGTTTATAATACATTTAATAAACCTTTCGCGGGGTCTGAGGAAATATCTGATGCAGTGCGAAAAAGAAGTGCTTGACGAGTAGGTTTAAGTGCCAGGATGTCTACATGAGGTAAAACCAATACTGTATAAGCAGGATAGGTATAGGACCCGAATATAAAGTGATCCTGCTTCATTAGAAGTCAGTTTTCTGATGTGTAAGAACCAACCTAGAAGCATTCCGGAGGTAAACTACTTCCACGATTGACTGTCATGCATAATAAAATGGGGGCAACATCTGCGAGAACAGTTGGTACTACTTATACACGCTTATGTCTTCAGGAGGCCTTTGCATTCATTCCTACAGCACTTGCGTCTAGTCCATATTTCCTCCCAGCACTTAAAGCGATTTGCAGAACATCTATTTCTCCTACAGCAGCACTCATTTCCTCAGCTCCCTATTGAAGGTACATTGCAAATGCTGTAAGCTGATGTAACCTAACCTACATCTATGCGTAAATTATCAAGCTAACCTGAACCTATTGATACTTGACCCGATTGAGCTAAACGAATGGTGATGGTGATGGTGTGAAACGTGTGAATGGGATGGTGATTGTGATGAAATGGATAGTTGCTCACAAAGATGATTGATAGTTCATCATAATTGATGCGATCAGCTATCTGCTGGTGCATGCTAAGTTAGTTTGCAGCACTTTCTGTAGAACGTGACAATGGTCCGAGGAAATAAGTGCCGCATTAGAGGAAATCGTTTCTTGGCATGTGTGTTTAAATGCCTGTTGGCAACCCAGGTTGCAATGTGTTGATATCTAATTTGGAATCAGTCAGGAAAACTAGTCAGGATCTGGCTGTCTAATTTGAAACTGCCAAGGTCTTGCCCACATCCCAGTGAATTGGAAGCCTGAGAATAAACACTAGAAAGAAGGGTCTGGCTGAGTTCTGGATAGATGTACGCAAGTGCTTCACTAAATATCATCTGAATTATATGATATGCCATGCATGATAATACTTTTCCAAACCCTTGTTTCCTTATCAGACCCATATTCAACACTCTTCGGCACTTACATACCTGTCTGAAAATTTAGCTTATTCCCCCAGCATATTTCCCAACCAACGAGTTATGCACATCCTTCTCCACACGCAGCCACGTTTTCAGAAAAATCCATAAAGCGAAAGGTGTGGAGTATACCAGAGCACACTGAAAGGGTGCTTTTTCGTCCACAAGTGGCGCCTTTTCCTCTTAGAGGCGTCTATCCCTCGTAGTCCTTGACGCATGAAAAATCAATCGGGCGGCAGGGGGAGGAGTGCATTCGAGCCTTCTGGCCTATCCAGCCAAAGTGGCACATATCACATTTTCATGGGGAGGGACATATGTCCCTATGTTTATTCTCTATATCTTCCCATGCTCTGTGAGTGTCTATGGTGCTGGACAGTAAATGTAGTGCTAACAAGGACACGCGTTTATTTAGTTATAGTTATATCAGATGCATGGGTATTGCGAGCGCCCTGAATAGCCATGGACTCGTGTTGTAGCCATTCCGCCACTCCCCCTATCCTCTAGGAACAGATTATTTACTATATTTTGCACTAAGATTGTAATTTGCCGAAGTCTAACAACATTACATATAATAAATATGGTCTCAAACAAATCCCAAAAATGTCAGCTGTTCAAAAAAAATCTAATAATTTTTAAAGGAAAATAAATCGGAGATTTGCAATGAAAGTTCATCCCGCCAGGCTTCTGAATCCGTTCCTGGGCTCGCAGATTCACCACCTGACTCGGCCGCATGTCACGAACGAATCCATAAGTTCAATAGTCTTGCTTTAGCCATCACACTGTGCTTGTAACGCTAAGCCCCGCGTTACGAGGCGCCGGCTAGTTGCAAGACCTGACTAATTTGAATCGAGCTCAAAACCCGACTGTTGTGCTCCGATATTTCCATATCTCTGCTTTTGCGTAGCCCACAGTCTAACAGTACGTCCCCTATTGCTAGTCACGTCAGCAGCTATCGATTGGCACCAGCGGAGATGATGCGATGTTACCTGAGGCAGCATTATGTCACACCAACAGGTGACCAATGCTGATCGGTCCAATGATATGCTAGAAACCAACAAACAAATAGCATAGCTGAAGTTATACCCGGTTCCAATTTTTATATAAAATAGCTTTCGTTTTCACACCTGTATCTATAATCCACGTATTCACCATTCTTGTATAGTATCGAGCCGAAATTGGGATTCCCATATTCTCGCTTGCAAATATTGAACTTTCAAGAACATAATGATCGTGAACATATGACCATTAAGATCACTATGTTAGAATGGCCCTTTCTGATGACACAAGATAAGACTACCAAGATACTTATCGCGCAACATTATGCTAACCTCAACACGGAATGTATATTCTGTTTGGTGAAACATGATTTTGGGGAGAGGGGTACCATGACTGATGGCGTCCACATGAACAGCGTGTTTTGATTCGCTGTTCATTTTACCTTCAGAGGAACTAGAAAGTGGGATATATTTTATTTCCTGTAGTGTTAGCGTCGCGAGTAAGGCGTGCAAGGTATTTTCATTTCTGCACATATGTATCATTATTGTTAGGATTTGAAAACTATCTGAAATGCTACACAAATAGACGAACCTCAGCATAGTTTTAGCCATCATGAAGCACCTACCGCCGAAAGACAAAGAAAATATCAGACTGAAACCGCACAAGATGCCAAGTTTTGTTTCAAAGATTGTTCGAGCCGGACTTTTTTATATAATTGACTGCAATGCTTCTTAAAGACGAATAAGTGAAAATCTAGCAAATATTGCTAAAGTTCGGCAAAATCTCGGTTCGTTTCGCATTAACAATTACGAATCCAGACGTATTTGAAATCCGGTGGTGAATACCCCGCATTAAATAACACCGCAACAGACAAACACTATTCCACGTGGTCCACAGGCCTCCTTACTCTTGGCGGTTAACGACATACGCATTACGATTCAGACGCCCAAAAACAAACTGATGTTTACACGCGAACTCGGCGTTTCGCTCGACATCTGGAACCGTCTCACCATGACCATTACACTACAGCGATACCACAGAAGGATACTCCCTACTAGTAGGACACTACCATCATCAGCATGACCAACATCGGCCGATCATCTCCACCTGTGCTCAGTAAGGGCCGCTCAGCAGAGACGCCACCAACACCGGTCCGGTCAGCTCCCCGAGTACCTAGTAGTGGCGGTTCGAGAGAAACGCCACCAGCACTGGCCTAGTCAGCTCCCACGGCACTCAGTAGGAGCCGCTCGGCACGTACCCCACCAGCACCATTTTGGTCAGCTCTCACGGTACTCAGCGACGTCGGCGCCACCACCAATACCCGTCAAGTCAGCTCCCGCCGGAACTCGCAGAAACAGATCGGCGTTGACACCACGAACACCAGTCCGGTCAACTCCCTTCGGTACGCAGCAGAGGTCGATCGGCCAACCAATACCAGGACGCAACCAATACCGGTCTGGTCAGATTCCTGGCACTCGGTGGGAGCCGCTCGACAGGGATACCACCAGCAGCGGTCTGGTCGCTCCCCGGTACCCAGTAAGGGCAACTCGGCAGGAACGTCACCAGCACCGGTCCGATCAGCCTCTCTGGTACTAAGAGGGAGCCGCTCGGCTGAGATGCCACCATCACCGGTCCCGTCAGCTTTCCCGGTACTGGGTGAGAAACGCTCAGCAGAAACACCACCGTCACCAATCCGGTCAACTCCCACGTACCGGTATTCATCGGTGGCCGCTCGACAGGGACGCAACCAGCGCCGGTTTCATCAGCTCCCCCGGTACACAGTAAAGGTAACTCGACAGGGACGCCATCAGCACCAGTCCGGTGATCTCCCACGGTACTTGGTGTCGACTCGACAGAAACATCACCAGCACCGGCTTGTTCAGCTTTCCGGGCATTCAGTAGGAGCTACTCGGCTCGCACGCTGCCAGCATCGTTTGTGTCAGCTCCCATGGTACTTGGCAGGGATGTCAGCACGGTCCAGTCAGCTCCCACGGTGCATAGTGGGGGCCGCATGGTTTGTACGCCACCAGTGTCGCTCGGCCAGCACCCCCCACACTCAACAGGCGTCGCTCGGCAGGGATGTCACCAACACTGGTCCGATCAGCTTCCCGTCACGCAGTAGGAACCGTTCGGTCCTTATGCAACTAGCATCGGTCGGCCGACTTCACCGGTGCTCAATAGAGGTGACTCAGCAGTGACACCGCCAGTACTGGTCCGCTACTCTGACGGTATTCAGGCTCGGCGGGAACGCTACCAGAGCTCGTCCAGTCAGCTCCCGCAGTACTCAGCAAGGGCCGCTCGACAGAAACGCAGCCAGCACAGTTCGGCCAGCTCCAACGGTGTTAAGTAGGGACGGCTCATCAGGAACACCATCAGCACCAGTCCAGTCAGCTTCCACGATACTCAGGAGGACAGAGTATTGTATTATGTTGGCGGCGGGGGAAAATCCTTGCAATGATCCCAAAATGTCATTCTATCGCAAAAGTTGCTTAAGATCCAGGTTACTGCATGCTATTTTCGTTGTTGTTCACTATTATTATTTCGTTTGTTTGTTAATTCCCCGCAGCAGGGGAATTCGGTAGATGCGCCACCAGCACTTGTGCAGTCAGTTCCCCTGTGTCCGGCAGTAGGCGCTCGATAGTCCTCCAAACTTGAAGTAGAGCTTAACGTGCTTCGAGGTGAAATGGGAGACAGGTGAGGGAAGATGAGCCTGTATCGTATCATATCACATGTTTTCTCATTGTGTCCGACGCATTCGGGTTTGAAGAATGAATTGAAAATCATTGTATATATTATGGAATGCTTCCCCCTCCATATACAATGTGTTCTCCTTCATTTTCCGCTGCCCAAGCTGGGTAGCAGCGGAAAATGAAGGAGAACACATTGTATTTCAAACAACATTATTCCAGAATTTCAGTACGGTCGCACTAAGGGGCATCTGATGTTGAACCCAATTTCATGATGCTCCGTGATCGTGACTTCGAATTACTGAAACTAAGTCACAAGGGTTCGGTTAACCATTCGACGTCACCAGGAAATATGGGTTGCTTTCTAGCGGATGTCAAGTTGCGTCTTGCTGTTTGATGCCGAGTGCCAGACTCATAATCATATACTCGTGGCTGTGATAAGCGTCGATACCGCAGAGGGCGTTTGAGAAGACAACGTGGATGGGTATAAAGCGGTCCTCGCATGTGGCGGATGGTAGGAACCCTTCACACACGGTCCTCGGTATTCACAACAAGTTCGCACAGTTCACACACCGGCAGGGGCAGATGAAGGGAATTTGATTGTTAGGTATTTTCTTTCTGGAGGCTCACCATTTCTCTGGACGTGGCACCATTTCCCTGGATGAGGTGCCTTTCCTACTCTGAGAGGCGCCTTCGCTTGAAAAACGCTTTGAGCGTGGAAAGGAGCAAACGCCCGCAATTGTCCCCCCTGGTTGCGCCCGTGCGAAATCGGTCCTCGGTTATCGCATCGGTCCTCGGTATTCAGTTTCGCTCCGATGGCCTGTCATGATGCTTTTCTCCATAACTCTATAGTCAGAGCATGACTAGACATGCACGACTACTAACATTCCAAGTCTGAGCCTTGTCAACTGGTGTCTTCATATGGTCCTCGATAGTCGGTGACGAGTCAC